>CAJQUW010001730.1:0-361363 GCA_907163375.1 Prostheceraeus crozeri
GTACTTGTAGACCGAACACGTCAAGGTGTAAATCAAGCACAATGCACATAGACTTGACCCCGTGTGTTCATCCCGTAATGCATCGTGACAAATACTTCTCTTTTCCTTTAGGTAAGCCGCTCGTTCCGGAGGCTCCATATTGGCAGAATGCTGAGCATCGCATCGTGACCAATATCAGACCATTTTACACTCTTCCTGTGGAAAGTTCATCCGCACTGGAAGACTTCCTTGATAAGGACTTTCCAAAGAAGCTGAGGACCGTCCGTCAGCAAAAACTTTCTTCAATCATCCCTTCTGCCAGGAGGAAAACCAACTGTCGAGTGAAGTTCTACCTTATTGACAAGAAATCTTTGAAAGTTTCCTGACGATTGTGCTTAGCAATACCGAGTGATCATTTTCTACAAGAATTTCTATGAAATGTCTTTATGGAAAAATTCTTATTTTATAGTATTCATAGAATATTATGTAGATATGATGTAAAAAATTCCCTATTAAACAGTCTATTTGCATCTAAGCTCCTGTTAAATCGAGCCTGATGAATTTGGCGTTATGGATCACTTGTTAAGCGGCCTTGTACGATCTCGTGCACTTAAGTCCAGCTCGTATAGCACAGTGTTTTGACCCCGTGACGGCCATCCCAGCGCGCCGCAGATCCTGTACAGTCTAGTGTTCAACTTTTGAAGAGGATCGCTAACCGATAGGAACGCACCACCTGCCGTCTTAAGTGCAAACCATATCAAATACATGCAAATACATGTTAAGTTATGTAAGACATGCTCAATATGTGAGAGTCGTTAGGAGAATGTCGCTGCTTCAAATGTCTTTCCCATAGAACGTATGTCTATGGAGCATCTACATAGTCATAAGGAATACCATGTACACATTATCCAATTTTCAATTTTGGTTATAAATTTCAAATTTGTCAATCTGCACAAAGACACCATGCTCTGCCTTTAGAAGAATGTAAAAACAGCAATTTTTTATAACCTTCTTTAGCGGGGGATATTTTGAGCTGTGAAAACCCGTTAGGGGCATGTTTCTGGAGCCTTCCTCTCTGCTCTGCTTTCAATGCTCCATTAATTCAATCTGTCCCAAAATTGCTACACAGCACAATGGGCGCATGCTCGTTCCAATCGTGTTCCTGTCGCTGCAAACAGTAGGTTAAAATTTGGGTTCAACTTCCTGAAAAAGTGATGTTCAACTCTTGGAAATTGATGATATTTGATCAGTTATCACATGATAGCGTCCTCAAACAAAGTTTGGAATATGCTTGATTGTACTGAATGTCACTGAAACAAACTTTTTTTTGATTTAGATGTTGCATGCTACCAGTGGCGAAGCTTCACAATTGCATTCATAAATTGATTAACATACAATATTAGTGGGCTGATAGGTCCACTGTCGAGCATACTCGAGCCCATGGAATATGCCTTGTTACAAAGATAGGCCTTGTTCATAGAGTATGTACATTAGGCAAAGTGGTAACCCGCTTTTATTAAAGCCCAATGTGTATACACTTTCGATTTTATTAAATGAACTCAAGGGAGATACAGGTGGTACTGTCATCAAATGTGAGATATGCAAATATTTGCAGCTTTGAAGAAGTTGCAACGGAATTGAATGATCATGATTGCATTGTAGAAAGAGTGATGGCATTTCACGGATTCTCATGACGGCCTTGGAGATTTAATGTCTTCTAAATTAGCAATTCGATGAGTTCCTATTAATTTCATGCTCAACCTAAAGGGTTGATCATTCTTAAGCATGATCATATCACAGGTGCAGCTGCCACTAGCACAGCAAAATCACATAATCAAAGATAATGACTTCAATTAACTTTGACAGATGTAGATGGTTCCACATCACCATTCAGATTCAAGAAATGAAACATGAATTTAGTGAATCATGAAATCATGCCGGTGAAAATTGAATTGAAAACTTGAAATTTCAGCCAAGAAAGCATGAATAATATCGCGACTTTTTCATGAGGACTTCCATTATAATGCGACCCATGAAATTCCCTTGATAATCAGCTTGATTTCCGCTTAGTTAGGATGCTCGTTACCAAATATTCATTCCTTTTGATATCCAACTTGTTTCAGATTACTTATATAGGACAGTCATCTCGGTTGTATATTAATTGGCAAATTTTGAATAAATTTGTCATATAATTTTTTGAACCACGGGAACGTAATCTGCGCAAAAAAATAAAAAAAAATTCTCTGAATAAAAAATTTCACTGTATACAGATACTTTTTGAGTCGACACTACCTATATATTCCTACTCTGTGGCCTTGTTATCAAATGAAATATTCTCTTTGAGTATCTAAATGCCTTTTAAGATTTAGAAAGACTGTTAATTATGTCATGATATCAGACAGTCACTTGGCAAGTACTGTAATTACGAGTAGCTCATGTACCGGTGGTATGCTATTTCAAAATTCACTTTTACCACCTGATATCGGTACAACTAGGTCATACGTGTATTTACATACACGTAGGAAGTTCCACTGTGCATGGTACAGCATTTTGATAAGAAATAGATGCATCAATCAAAATTCATGGGTACAGGTCGTTATCTTGACCTTTTTCCGACGGGGTGAAGCCGCATTTCCCTAATTGACGACGTAGACGAATGAGCGTCGTGTGTAGAGTCTGATTTGAATACACGCACTGCATAGCAAGCGTCTCTCCGGTGTTCGGAAATCATATTGATTTCCATATTAGCCATAAAGTATTCTCAGTGCGTGAAATGTGTATCGTCTGACGAATTTGAATACGCTTTAACAGGCAAGCTCTGTAATGAAACTCCGGTTCAGTTGGTCTCTGAAACAAGGATCAATAGATTGACCTACTGTACACTGTATAGACCACGCATTGTATGAAAAGACTTGATATACTTGTACATGTGGCGAAGCATCCCTTGCAAATGATAGCGTAGTTATAGCGCATTAGAAAAATCCAGCATTCAGTGAATATATGAATATATTGAAACTTCACCCTTGCCTGCTACTATTATATATTTTCAAACGAGCGTCACAGTGTGTAGACTCAATCTCAAATTATTGTAACCAACTTAGATGCATGAGACTTGCCATTCACTTTATTATCATCTCACTACCATAAATTTCTAAAACTAATGATGATCACCAATGTGATAGACAAAAATAAGAAAAAATAGAATCAAATATCGATTTTTTCATTCTTCTTTCAGTAAATCCCTTTTGAGTAATGACTGCAACAAAGTTAAGTAAATTGCACTGCTAAACGCTCTGAAAGGTCACAAGTCTCAAATCAGTCCTCAACTTGCCCCCTGTCTAACTTGATGCAGTCACAGCATCGCTTCAAGAATGAGCTGTGAGCGCATTCAAACAGAAAGAGTTGATATTTTGACAATGAGTATGTGATAATCACGAGCATGACGCTACCGTCTACACACTTACCTAACGAAGCAGCTTTACATGGAAATGGCATGATGAAGTTACATTATGTTCACCTCTAGGCAACAGAGAATCCCCACCAAATACAAAGTAGGAAACTTGAAGATAATCACGCTGCTGCGATGTGGTGCATGATTGATTCCACAGGCGTAGTTGCTGATGATATCAACACGATATCTCTTGAATAGAAAATCTCACGGTGAAAATTTACTGTAGGTACCAGAAGATAGTGCAGATCCCAAGAAACACGATGGGATACACGATGGAAACACGATTCCATGCACGAAGTAGTTGAGGGTCAACAGAATATAGAGAACAGTATTGAGAGCACAGAAGTAGACAGCTTGTCTCTTCCTCTGTTTGACTAGAAAGGAACATTAGAACATGTACCGTTAATGAAGTGGCACAATCTGCTGACATAATACCACAGTAATCGAACAATGAGCAGCCAGTTCAACATTAAACACGTCAAATTGTGCAAAGTTTCAGTGACTGTTATCAACCGAATCACACAGCAAAGAGACGCAGTCGATGTCAAGTTCTATAGAGAAGTATGTGAACGTCTTTTCGTGCCCCTGCCATCTTTTTTAATAATGATCGGAAGGACCAACATCATCGAAAGAACTTTTGCGCAATGATCTGAATTCTTCGAATCTGAAGAAATCGTGGCGATCGAAGAATTTTGAAGTAATCGACAGCAATCTGCAAACGACGCACGACTATTTTTCCTACCTCTGCTGGGTATTAAAAATTTCTTTTTGCCCACTTAGTAGGTTGCTGTATGTGCAGTCGTTTTGACCCAGTTTGCACTTCTAGCAAAGTGATAAGGTTAAACAATCTTATTTGAGATTACGAGAGAAAGTCAGATGCGACCGCAACGTAGCAAGACCGAATCTCAGAGAATTGGACCGATTTACTTGCTTTTATTTCGATGTACGATCGCTTCGTAGTAGGCTTTCGGAACAACTTCGCTCACAAGTGGTGGAACATCTCCGTCCGTAAACATCCTCTTCATTCGTACTGCAGCTATTGCTGCTACTCGGCAACTGCGATGCTGTTTCTGTACGTTCTTTTAAAGCATTGTTTTCGGTCTCGTTCATTCTCTTATACGTATGTTTTCTATTCTTTTAGATCACCGTATCAAGAACGCACCATCTATTGTCTGCACATTGTGTCAATGTCATGCCAGGTGATCTTCATGTGATACCATCACCGCGGCGTTCAAAGATAATGTATTTTCTAAGTATTAAGCGAAGCATGTCACGTTGAATATGAAGAATGTTTCCATGAAAGTGGTTTACATATTCATCTACCAAATTTGAAAGGAGTCAATTATTAAAAACAATCTCTTCATCTTGCCTTTCTAAGTGAAGGACTTGATTTTCACCATACCTGTACCTCCTACTGCATACTGGTGTTATTTAATCTGAGTAGGCTGCTTTATCTGAGAAATATTGTTAAATAATATAAAGACGAAGAACAACTGCATTCCTATTGTCTTAATTGCACTAATGTGCAGGTGCATTACATAATCTCGTCAAATTCCTATCTGTAGGCAATGATGACTGCAAGATTACTTTTCTATATCTTGGATTGCATTGACCAATAAATTGGAAACTTGTTTCAAGCGTTGTCAAGAGTTTTCCACGTAATTATACACTGTAAACTGTAGGGCACCAATTTAGGCACGAAGCCAAAATTTCGTGCCAATTAGCGCCTAGTTAGTTCCTTTCTAGTGCCTCGAGGCACCAACCAGTAGGCGCCACTTAGGCACTAATAGGCACCAAATCATATATTTGTTTATCCAATGAAGTCGAAGGAAAAATCAATGGGCACGAACTCGGCACTATGAACTTCGTGCCTACTCGTACCTTTGTGTTGGTTAGAATTGATGCTCTAATTTTGTGCCTAATTCAAGCGAAATTTCGTGCCCTAGAGTTTACAGTGTAGTAAACCTTGAGTTTATGTTTGATTAGTGATTACTCATGAGCAAACAATAAACTCTTATCGTGGTCATGGGAACATTCTTCAATGTCTACAAATTCTGAAGATAAAAATTAAAATTGTCCGTACTTGAGCTATGGTACAATGTGGAAAAAGGAAGGCAACAATGTATCCCGTAATGATGATTTCTCTATCTATGCATGTGAAAGATATTTTTGAAATCTCAATCAGCGGATATCTACTCGGTGGTAAAAATTTCATCCGGCCGATGCATGAAATCTCGTTTCGGCATCGCGGCGTCGATTTCCCATAAAATCGATGCCTTGCCGATGCCCGAGAATTCGTCTCGGCATTGCACCTGATATTCCGCTCTATTTCCGATATCGGATTTTGGCCGATTAATCGCTACATATGCGGTATCCCACCTGTTTTGTCGCTCTATATCCGATATCGGATTTTGGCCGATTAATCGCTACATATGCGGTATCCCACCTGTTTTGTCGCTCTATATCCGATATCGGATTTTGGCCGTTTAATCGCTACATATGCGGCATCCCACCTGCTTTGTCGCTCTATATTCGCTATTGGACTTGAGACGATAAGCCGATTAATTTACAATCTGAATCACTCGTATAAGAATTATACCGCTAACTACACACGCTCTTCCTAGTCCTGAACTACAACCTGTGCTAGGCCAATTAACAATTGTTGAAAACGAAGACAGCATTCATTCAATAACATCATATTAAAAAAGTATACATGAAATCTAGAAATAGCGCACTACACAATCTGTATCAACAATCATCTGGATTTCTATAATAAAACTAAAAATGTTCGGATAACAAGTCCAATGTGATTTTAGGCGAAATTGTTCGATTCAACTTCTCCTCCAGAACATCTCGTCCTTCCAGTGCAGGCTCTGCGACTCCTAGCTCGTTGGTGTAGCAGGCAATTGCTTCCACCCGCAATGGCTTTGGCAAAGAGAACTTGTTCGACCAGGACTGTCGCCTCCTCCTCCCACTGCCGCGATCAGTTGCATCCTTCAACATTTTCTCGATCACCTCTTCAATCGTCTTCTCATTCCCAATTTTCTCTTCTCTTAGGGAATCTGAAAATAAAGATGCGAGGAATTAGTAGTGTATGGTAATGAGTAACGAATGTTTGTTTCCAGTGGGAAACACAGAAAATACATTTAGATAAGCCTTGCTGCTGAGTGATGTCTTCGACGGGCTGGCTGGTGTTACCCGACCCCGTCCCGCGGATAGGGGCGTCTCCGATAGACTTACCGCTGCTTTGTATCATAAAAAGAACAATGCTGCATGCGGAAAATTACATGTACTCGTATGTGACAGTAATGAAAGAAACTTTGTGGTCTACTGTACAAATGTTTGTTAATTCGTCTCGATGACATGAACTTCTAAACAAATAGATGAACATTCATTATACATACCGGTACTTATACATATATACTTCAGTTGACCAGTCTGATCGGGAGCGAATTTATGTTTTCAGAAGACATGATGTGCAAGCTCCGTTTTTTTTTATGGTCGATAATTTACAATAGAAGCAATAACCAGTACTTCGGCCTTGAGAGGGCGATGCTACATGGCACGAATGCGTGCACATAAACACTAACATTTAATACAGATCAGGAGTGAACAGGACTTAAAAATTTCACTTATGATTGGGCAACTGTCCAGTTCATGACTACTATTTATTGGAGGTTCAATGCATTCTGAAGCAGAAATATTGTTTGAGTACTATTTTTTTACAACTTGTTTCAGAATGTAAATATCGTAACGAGATTGATCGATCATTTTTCATCAGTTCAAGGCATTGAATATAGAGCTTAAGCAATTTCATTTTTTTAACTTATTAAATATTTGAATAAACTTAATCCATATCAAGCCTTATGACATGAAAAGACGTGCCAAGTTTACAAGTTCCATGAAATGAAAAATCATTGAATAAGATGAAAATTTAAAGAGATTCAATACTTAATATTTGATGAATGCTATCCTCTGCTATGATGAAGACTGACAAAATCAACATTTCGCATACTTTTAATCGTCTGCATGCGGTTCCAGAGTCCATAAGCTATAACTCTATAGATTCTTAGAGCAAACTTAAACGATTCTACTTATGCTTCGTAGACATCAATAGGAAATTTGAAAATGTCTTCATAAACAGTTTTAATGCATTCTATTCAAAAATATTGAGCTATTCATTTTTGCTATAGATCAGACTATCTACTATTTACTATGGTCAGGCAAGGAAAAAGAAAATTCCAAAAGATTTTATCACTCCTCCAGTTAATTGACCAATCTGAAAAATGAAGTGTTGTGATTAAAATAGCCGGCACTTAGTGCCACTGACACTTCTGTTGGGCTTTGATAAAACATCGCTTCGATGCCCAAGCTTAAATAAGCACTATACCGGCAATAAAACTGAGTTCTATATGAAGTATTCAGACATTTGGGAGCTCGTGTTTTGGCGGTTGCTGCCTGGGCAAAAAACACGAGCTGCCAATTTATGAAAACAATTCGGAAAATTGTCCACCCCTGTAGTTCATAAAATTCAATCCTAAATTTCTGACTATTCAGGTAACGATATTGATAGATCATTTTCATCAGTTCAAGGCATTGACTATAAAACAGAAAAAGATTTGAGTAGCACGACTACTGTCCAAGACCACCAGATACATCGATGACTTATGTATCTTCAATTACAAGCGCTTGAACAAAATTATTCCAAGTATCTATCCAGATAGCTTAGAAGCTAACAGATGCGGACTTGATAATAAAGAAGCAGATTATCTTGACGTTAAGCTGAAAGTTACCAGCACTGGCCTTAAGACTGCTGTATATCACAAAGTGGACGACTTCAACTTTCCAGTAACACTTTTGACATCTCCTGAGAATGCACCACAAAATTGGAGTTAACGTTTTCAGCAGTCAGCTCATATGGTCGCATCTGCTCCTCATTAGAAGATTTCGTCATGAAATCGAAGAAAAGTTTCAGATTACTAAGATCAAGAGGATAAAGCAGCAAGGAATTACTAATATCCGCAGAAAGAGCACTGCATAGACATGACAAGATTTTGAGAAAATTCGGACTTTATGCCGATAAACAAACTACTGCACGCTTTTATGATGATCGAAACCTTTAAGCAACGAACATATGGCAAGATGCATGATTACAAATCCTTCAACACAACACATTTATCGACTTTGACATGAACTACCGATTATGACTACATGTATGAAAGATTCCGGATTCCTTGACTCCAGGCTTCCGTACACTGTCCTTTTGCCGATTGTGACAAACCTTTCTTGCTTGTAATGCCATAACAGTTTCGATTATAATTTTGTAATTATTTACATATTTATTTTCAATTCAATTATCTTTTATCATGTCATTTTCCTTTATTCTGATTTTTTCCGCTATTGGTTCATTATCATCGTAATTACTTATTTATTTTCAATTCAATTATTTATTATGTGATTTTTCTTCAGTCTGAATAGTTACCGCTATTTATAATTAATGTTCTTTCATTTTCATCGTACATTTTATTTACTGTTTCATTTGCATTAGCATTTAGAGTCAGTGTCATTGAATCTGTACATAATGGATGCGTAGGGCCCCACTCAAGCAGGTCTGAGCGTTCAGGATTTAGGGGCCGAAACGCGAATCCTGGTCGAGTTCCTTCCGAGTTCTTAGACACGTTTTGCTGAACTTTTGAATGATTCTTAACATCTGTAGAGAACGAACCATGCGTCCTTGTCAGGATTTCATAACTTTGTCTTCATCTTACTCTCAAACACGTCTATCTTCCTACTCAATCACAGCAGGGAGACTTAGTCGGCAGATGACGGATCTGTGCGTGTCAATTTTCAAATATATGCCATATATTGAATGATAGTAATGATATGCTATAATATTCATTAAATCATCGAAATTATCAAATTACATTACATACGTGTACTTATATAACATGATTATAACATATTTTAGTTATTATATTGCATATTATAATTACTAGTATATCATCGTTGCATTATATTTATATCACATCATTTTTGCAAATTATGCAATTATATCACTTAAATTTATAATGTTCTGTGTTTTTACTTTACATTGAATTTTCAGAATTTATTATAATTAACAATTAACAAAAATAATATTACAAAGCTGATTACAAGAATGCTACAAGCGGTACATTGATGATATCATCATGGATCCGTTTTACAAGGATGTGAAAATATTTTCTAACATAATTGAAGTGTTTAACTCGATTGACAAGAACATTCAGTTCACTATAGAAGTCCCTAGGGATAATTATATTAACTTTCTAGACCTAAGCATATCAGTGAATGGCAACCTTAAATACAAATGGTTTAGTAAGACATGTCATTCAGGCATAACTCTACATAGAGATAGTTGGCTTCCAAATATAGTAAAAAATAATTTTCTCAAAAACAGTATAAAATACATTGATGATCGCAGTTCTGATGTATGTGTGTAGCGCCATTGGTCCTAAATACAACTGCAAAAGCAGATATATAGTTTATTGTTTTAATTACTTTTGGTGCAATGACCTCCATATTGGACAAAGTTGTCGACCTTTCAAGTTGCGCTATCAAGAACACGAACGTAGTATTCGCAACAGAAATTCTAAAAGTGCTTTCAGCGAGCATCATCTAAAATTTCATGCTGATAGAGAGATGGAAATAACTGACTTTAGTTGTGAGATCCTTATTCAACAATTTAATGCGATTAATGGCTGAAGCACGCTTCATAGCGATGAAAGTGCCAAAACTTAATAGACGTCATGAACAAGTTTAATGAGTTGCATTTTCATTTCTATAGCAGAAATATTAAAAAATACTTCGCAATTACAATTGAAGAGAAAGGAAATTAGGCTATCTAATTATCAAATCATTTTTCTATTGTATAGTATTTTTATTTAAAAATTGGTTTGAGTAGACCTACTACCCATGCAATCACATCCTTCGCATGCCTGAAGTCAATTTATGTATAGCCTACATATCTTTGGAAAAAATGTAAAATTAATTAATGAAGAATCCAGTAAAAAGAGTGGAGAAAATTTGATTTGATGCATGATGTTTAAGTTAAGAATAATTCACACAATCTAGCCGAAAGTTTTACTTACTTTGTCTGGTTTTCCTAGTCCAGAAACAACCGCCTGCCAAACTCGATGTTCAAGCATATTCAGGCACAAGCCTCGAAGATACTCCGCACAAATTGATCCATCTAAAATGGCAACAGCCGGTGGTATGTACTCGTAATTGAATGAGGAATATAAGATATTTATTTTCATGTTTTAACATATCATTAATTGTGAATAAATAAAAATGCATGTACATTGTAGGCCTATATAGCAATTAGGTAAGAGTGCATGAAAACTATTATTGATATATGCAAAATAAAAAATTGTCAATCCATTATAATTGGGGAAATTAGTTTCAGTTAAATCGTCAAGAAAATCACAGAACATATGTGCTAGGGAACAACATTTGTAATATCACGATGTATGATAGGTTTAAACCTCCGAATTTTGTAGGCCTATGGAATACATGGAAGAAGTCTGTGCTTTTTCAAAAGTTCTTTTTAATATGTGATTTAGATCGACAACGCATTCAATTAAGCTACTGCATCACAGCATTTCAAATTAGAAATACATTAGACCATAATTCTTATCTTGATGACAACTGAACAAAGAAAGAAATTCACATTACACCTAAATTAATCATTCTAGGTGCATTGACTGCTTTAGTGTTGTTTTGGGAAAAGTCAAGTTGATCTATTTTACATCAGCTCGATATATTTCAATAGCTCAGTGCTATCTTCAGGAGCAAATGATTACAAGAATGTTTATGGTAGTGATCCAAAATAATAGTGTTATTCTATATGCGTGATTTCTGATTTCTTTGTACATTTTGAATCACTTTCATGAATATTCTTGAAATCCCTTGCTCCTTGCGCTGAGTTACTGAAATATGTTGAGCTGATGCAAATCATCAACTTTACGAAGATGACAGCAATGATTCTAGGGATTTTCGATTGTAAACATCTGAATGAATTCTTTTGACGATACTCGTACCGGTATGCATAAAGTTCTTATTTCATTTAATCACATATTAAAATATGAATTAGCATGCTGATACTTACATGTTGCGACGAAAGTAATCGACACAAGAACATGAGAAGCATTGAACTCGAAACACTAAGTTGAGAAACCAAACGACATTGACTATGGAGATAATACAGATTGTTCTGCTCTGCTGATTTCTACCGATTTTCACTTGATAGATGTATCAATCTCCAATTGAAGCTATCGGATGAAAGGTTGCCTTCTTTCAAGGAATTCTTTACCATGTTGCATAATTTAATCCATGTGTCACTAAATTTGATATTGTGCACGATAAAATAGGCAATACTGATACACGCTGGTCTCTGAAGACAGATGAAGGATAGCAGCGGCGTGCGTACAGTCCACAACATTAGTGCCGGATCACTGCTATATTTGACGCAACATCATATCATCATGTGCGTTACTCGCTTGTGTGACTGCAAGTGAGAGTCAGCGTCATCGATCCATCTGTAGCTGTCGGCAGCCGAACCCGGACAAAGACAAATGCTGCCGTAGCATGGAGCGGGATGGAATTAGTCTGCTAAAGCGAGAAGGGCGGGGAGATTGCGCAACGGAACCTGTCTGTGTAAAAGCTTTGAAAATCACATCACTTGCGCAGATTTCAGATACGAAGATACTACTGAAAGCAAAATGAATATCTTTTATAATTGGTTACTTAGGTTGTCATCCAAGGTAATGAAATCATTCGGAAAGGGAAAGCTGCAGAGTTGATAGAAAAACACGCAAGCATACAAAAAGATAATTTATTTCATTTGAAGACTTAATTGTGAAATGCGAATTTCTTTCTTGTGAGATTTAAGTGACAGTTTGCAATGCAAAAACACACTGTCGTTTTTTTTGAGACTACATTTTTTTACATCGCATCGAATGTATCCAAATGCATAGATGAGAATATAAGAGAGATTAGAGCGAACAAGGGGAAAAAGAGAAAAAAGGAAAGGGATATGAAGAAGAATAAGTGGAAAATAAAAAAGACACGGAGTGAAAGAAAAGAGAAAAGGGGATCGAGAGGAGAGGATCGTGGAACTGGAGGATAGAGATGAAAGAAATTGGGATAGCAGCAGAAGGAATTGGGATGTCTGAGTTGGGATTTATGAAGACAATGGGAATAGGAAGAGGAGAATAATTGATGAGAGAATGAGTGAATTTTCCGTCATACAAATTAAACCTATGAATTTTGAGTTTGGAAAGAGACCAATCGCATTATCGAGACATTACTAGACATTTATGAATTTAAGTGGGATAAGATGATAAAATGATGGGCAAATGATATGGGAATTCCATGTCAGATCCCATCAAACGCCCAAAAGGTCTGATGGTGGGATGACAATCGCCCACGCAATATCCATGAGCAATGATGGGACCTCACTGTTACCATGTACGTTTTTCACTGTGAGACTTGATATCGATATATCATCGGAAATTAAGCGACAATTCGATATCGGCAAATGAGCGACTTATAGACATAATATCGATATGAGAAGCATCGGAAATAGGGCGACAATTCGATATCGGCAAGTGAACGACTTATAGACATGATATCGATATGAGAAGCATCGGAAATAGGGCGACAATTCGATATCGGCAAATGAACGACTTATAGACATGATATCGATATGAGAAGCATCGGAAATAGGGCGACAATTCGATATCGGTCGATGGACTACAAATCGCTCACTTTTCGATTATGAATTGATCGGAAATTGCACGATTTCACGATTGAACGATTTCTCGATGCTGAATCGAGAAAACGCTTTGAATCCGAGCATTTCCGATCAATTTTTACCACCGGGTACATGTGTATTCATAGCATTGCTGCTCAGTTCATTTTAATTACGAACAATAGTATTAACATACAGTAGCTTTTTTCGGGCAACAATGTAGGATATTTTACGCGCCCTCAAATGTCCTACATTGTTGCCCTCAAAAATCCATGTTAATGTTATATTGTTGTTTGATATCATTTATTTCATCTTTGAAACTCTTGATCACATCCTGTCTGGAGAAATAATTTCATGTTAATGACAGATTCAACTATAGCAATTCGACTTTTGGACAATAGCTGTTTGTTGATAACAATTTCAAGTGCTAGGTCAGATACCGATCTAGGTAAATGTTGCTAGATCGTAAGAAGAATCAAATTACTGGAAGTGTTACATCTAATGTAAATTCTATGACTATCATTTCGCGATCACTGTTTATGTGCAACAAAAGCATCAGATGTCATGACGTTTTCATTAGCTATAACAATGTAATCACAATCATAGAAATGACAAATCTCACTTTGAATGATTAAGTGAATGATGGTTATTAAGTGTACCAAGTTCGAAAGTGAAGGGATCTACATAGAGAAATGGAATCTAGCTCTGTTTGACGCTCCGCAATTTCCGAGACGACTGGAAGCACAACTTGAGAATTGCTATTTTACCAGTGGGGTCGTCTCCGTACCTGCAAAACCTTCGGCACATCCTCATAAATAATTTACTAACATTTATAAAAATGAAGTGTCATCATTCATTGGATTTCATTAAAATTCGATAGCTTCTCGTGATAGCTGTGCACAGCTTTCCGTCTCACAATCAGACGCTCAACTTCAGAGCGAGCAGTTTTGCTGTTTTCTTCGAAGAATTAGACACAGACAGTGTTCAGACGGAGCATTGATGCTCAGACAGAGCGAAAGAGAGCTGTGTGCGTGTGAGGCAGTAAGCGCCCGCGCCCGCCCCAATGTGGCTTTCCGATGGACATAATGCTTCGCTTTCTCTTATTTCTGCAATGAAATTCTCCGCGTTCTTGATCGAGACGCGGTACCTAAATTTAGAAAAGAAAGCGCAACCCAATTGTTCCTTTCTTCGCTTCTTATCAGAGAGGCCACTGCGTCAGCAATAGCAGATGGATGACGTTGAGACAAGACATGCGATTAGATGATGAGGGTGCTCCAATGATTGCAGAGTAATGCATCTGACTCGAACACGCAGATTCAGAAGAATTCCATTATTTGTTTTTACGTGATTGATGTGACACTATATTTAGTACTGCAGATGAGATCATAACCACGCCTTTCGTCCGAAGGGAATATACTGAAAAGATGACAGTCGTCAAGCAAGGTAGGCCAACACCTGATATAAAATTGAATGTACTCACAGAGAAAGAAATACACAAGACATTTTAATGCATCAAAATTTCAAACATGTGAGCGGCTGACCGGCCGTGAGAAGTACAAGAAACTGTTGACCTTGCCTCCTTTTTTCTCGAGAAAATGTGGTTTAGACAGAGAGGGGATGTAGTAATCTCAGCTCCTTGAGCAAGGCGTCTAAGCGATGTGAGCAATCACTTCTCATGTGCACTTTCACTTGGCCTTCAAAAAATGCTCAGGATTGTTATTGAAAATTCATCTTTTATGAAAATTAATGTTGCAATATCAAAAATGTCTGGTATAGAAATAGTATTCTAATGCCGAGCGAAGGCCTATGGTCTAGGAGCACGCAACGCCACTGCGTTTTACTAATGTGGGTGACAATCTACAAAAGGAAAATGATAAAGAGCTCGTGCACGAATTTAGGAAGAAGACGTCATTGACTCTCGTACTAAAAGGCGTTAACTGCAGCTGTAGTCCAATCTACAGAGAATGCACAAAGACCAAAGTTTCAAATTGCAAATGAATTGCTGCACAATTCAACGTAGTTCCATCATAAAAGTCATAAGGAGTCCAAGACGGGTGTGATAGTGCAAGGATCCACACACAAAACCAATGCAAATAACCAGAGACAGAACTTATGACAGACTTCACGAAAATGAAGAGCGCACTTCACTGCTACATGGGTTTGAATGGAAACCAAATCAACTGGTAGATCTGTGATCTACCACAATATGTAGAGGCTGAATAGACTTGTCACACGCAAGTGTATTAGTCATAATAAACATGTTTAACACCCACAACCACCTGGCACGACTGACCCATGTTTCTTTAGAGCTTCCAGACAATCATAGCAAACTGTCATCTCATGCCCGATTACCTGTAAGCAAACCTCTTATTTGTCATGCTTCGTCAGCATTGTTGTCATTAAGCATGAAATCACTTAATAAAGTATTTCGTTATTTATTTGAGAAGATGACCGAGTTCATAAAATTTATCCTTGCCAAGCTCTTACAAAGGTTTTCAATACCACTTCATCGGCATTGTACGATGTTTTAGGAAAATTTGTAGCGTATTTTACAAGACTTCAGTGGTTAAAGCCATGTTTTCGATCATTTCTTTTGAGATGTCAGCAGTTTCTTCAGGAATTGTTTCCTTTGGTAGAATCATTATCATTATTGCACTAATCAACGAGGATCCGCAAAATACTGCCATCGGCAATGGAGGCCAAACCCATTCATCAAGTCTTTCAATGAACATTGAAGACGCAGCACCCATTCGAGATACCCCACTTAGAAAGCCCAAAGAGAAAGCGCGGTGTTCTGTGCCGAATACTTCTGGTGTCAACGTATGCAACATAGGATACGCAGATTGTATTAGAAATATTGCCACGGTTGCCAGTATGACATGAATGATATGATTTTGATCTATCAAGATCCTTGATATTACCCCACACGCACAAACAAAAGATGATAACATTGAAAGGATTATCAAAGGTCGACGTCGATCAAATATGTAGTAAAGGACAAGTTTAAGAACCCCTGCAGGAAGTCCCATCAATCCTGCCAATGCCGCAATCATGTAGGGGTTTCCCTTAAGCCGTACAGCAAAGAAGCCGAGCCCATAGTAGTTGATGGTAAGAAAGAACCAAACAACAGCTAGGGGAAATGTAAACCGTCGAATCCTTGGATTAGTAAAGATGACATACCATTGAGTACTTGATTTGTTATTTTTCCCATCAGATTGCAATGGCAATGTGTCCACGTTGATGTCCCTAGATGCTCGAGAGCTGTTATTAAAACGAGATCCAAATCGCAAGATTCTACATGCCTGTTCCAATTTACCTTTGCAAAGAAGCCACTGAGGACTCTCCGGAATTAGGCAAAGTCGAAAGATAGCAAGAATTGAAAATATCGACATACCAACATGATAAATACGCCAGCTTTGAGTGAAATAGGCCACGATTACTCCCAAACCAATTTGACTGTCGTATAAAACATAGGAAATAAAGTTTATGGTATTACGATGGCGAGCATTTGTCAATTCTGCACATAAGACGTATGCTGAGGCGCAAGCCATGCTCACCAGACCACCTAACACAATTCTAAGTACAAAGAACATCCATGGGGAGACAGAGAACGCTATGATAACACTGAAAATCAGACTCAACACTGTAGATATTGCCCAAGTGTTAGCACGACCAAACCGATCTGCAGCATAACCACCCACAGGAAAACCAAAGCCCATCCCCATTAAATACGCCGTGGACATCAAAGGCAATAGATATCTCCTTCCACAAACCAATGAAAATTCTTCGGTGAAGGAGTGTTCAAAAGTTGCATTCTCCTTGTCGAATGTCCATCCATTTTTACATGATATCACAGCAGTTGTGTTCTCAGGAATCGTCAGAGAAGTGTTGCCAATTCGAAGCAATAAATCTGCAGACACGTTGTATTGACGACAACTTTCATATTTTCCGTCACTTCTGGGGATTGTGGTTTGTTTTATTTCATCACTTGTCCATCCATTTTCCTCCAGCAATGGCTGAGAGCAGTGATGATCGGGTGAAAGGAAAGCAAGCTGTGGATAAGTTATCTGAGGAGGTTGAGCAGATAATAAAGTGAATAAGATGATAAGAATCTGCCAAGGTCCAATAACTCCAACATGTTTCTCCAGAAATCTATCAAATTTGAGAAGAGAATCATTCATTGTGATATTGCCTTGAATCCACGTTTACCTAGACAGATGCACTCCAGAGAGCTGACTGCAGAACAATAACATTGACAATGCAATTTATTAGCTTATCATGTCATCTGCTTACTGGCTCACGTTTCATGCTTCATTGGATTAAAGGCGATTGTGTATTATGTTGATTGGTATTGAAACTGAGGTGAAGCCATATGACGTCATTTTGGGATTAGTCAAATATTAATTTAGATGAGGCTGCTTATAATTGAAGCGTGATGCCTTTGATTTTGTAATTTTCATTAATCTCACTGATGAATTATTTATAAGGAATGAGCTTTAGGCGTTGTTTTTAAAAGATGAAGATATTGGGGAGGCAGTTTCATTATGTTTCTGCTATACAGTGAAATTTCTGATGAAAGATTTCATTGAAAATCACTTCCAAAAAATAACATTAGTTAAGTCTCACCGAGTTCATTTCCGAAATCGTTGCACAGCACCAAAAATTCTTACATCTTTTGTATGTTCTCATCAAATTTAACCCCTTCGCGTCTAAAACGAGTATACTCGTGATGCGCTATGCACTATCACGAGTGTACTCGGGCCTCAATATTGGCGGTAATACGGTTATTTTCGTGAGTGTGTAACTTCCGAAATTTCAGACAATGCGTAAGTAAGTGCCTGAAATGCTCAACTTGTATCTAGACTAAATATGGACACACATTTTAAAATGTTAAACACAATTTTGGATAGTCTCCACTCAGTTACAGTTATTTACGGAGGAGGCACACATTGATTTAAAAGACAAAAGTCATTCCACGTGTCTGGACTGGTCACTAGTGTAGTCATGCATCGATAATAGATAGTTAAATAGTAGTAGGCTACTCTACATGCTGTGGATATATCTTCTAAAATTATTGTATAGTGAAGTCATATCTTAAGACTATTTATCCAAGTACGTGTGATGATTGTCACATTGTGGAGTCTCCACGCTCACGCCCATTGATTAGGCAAGCAACGATGCTTGATACCAATTTGACGGAATGCTTCAGCTATTACGACGTTGCTGACATCAATCAGGCTAATGTTGATCAGTATCATGTCATCGACAAGTTGTTTCTTGTAAAGTTGTAAAGGGTCTTGTTAGTACAGAATTGCCCTACAGAATTGCTGTTGAATGATGTCGACATCAATTTATCTCAAAATGGACTTAGCACACATATATGTCATACACATGAGCATAATCATCAAATGGTCAAAACCATCCCATCTGGTCAATACATTTCTTGCCTGTTTATCGCAAGTTGTCATCAAAGTAAACACCGATCGACGGGCTTCAACGCCGTCAGCGTGAATTAGGGAAAGCAGTTTATCTGTTCTCCTCTAAATCTGCGAACAAAGTCCACTACGTTAATCAATCTTCCACATGCTTAATGGAATTTGGTCAGAGGGCTCAATGTGTGATGCTCGCCAAATAGGATCTCGTGTCTCGCTAATGCATTGCACACTAGGTGTTGCACATGTAACACGTTGACGCTTTAACACTTAATGACGATGCCAGATGTCTTGACTTATCTCATAAGACTGTGCCAGTTTAAGGAATGAAATTCTCTATTAACATTGCTATTTGTATGTTCTAAGTTGAGCAAAATAAAGTGAAGAGGTATATGGAAGTGCTTGCGCCATCGATTGCTCTTGCAAAACATTTTTGGGATATGTGATCGCTTCGAAGTCTTCCTAAAAAATGAATGGGGAAATTGCAATCATAAGAAACATTGCTTAGAAGCTTCAAATGCTGCACTTACAAGTCGATCATTTTTCTTTTCCAACATTTGGGCAATTGTCTCGCTGTTCAGTACTCGTGGCATCAACTGTAAAATATCACTATGGTCTTGTTTACTAATTAATTACTAATAACAACATTATTTCATAAATGTCTCATCATTAGTCTGATTCATAAAATTGCCTGAAATCAGCAGAAACTTCAGCTGATCATAAAAGAGATTATAGCCAAAATAACAATTGATAGCCTGCACTCGAGGATGGTAAGTGTTAAAAAAAGATAGTGCAAAATTCCTCCATATTTTCAAAATTTCGTTGAAGATGTATCCGAGGTAATTGCATGCCAAACATAGTCAGAAAATTCGGCTGACAATAATGAAGTAATGAGTAATAAAATTAAATCACGACACGGTTAAAAAATTGGAAGAATCTAGAAGGCGTAAAAATGCAAACTGAAACGAACACAGTGGAAAGTCATCTAACAAAATAGAAAAGCCGTAAAAAATTCAACACTTTGTTTTCCATATTCTCATCCATTTTTCGCTCTTTCAGATCAGTCATTTATCTATTATTTATTATTGATATCAATTATTGATAAAACAACATGGCTAGCTTTTCAATACTCGGGGTCAGTCATACGTTAATGCAAGTTGAATATGTAACTATAGTATCCATTTAACATCCATTGCACCATCGATGCTTCGATACGCATGCTTTAAACATCAAGTTCAAAATATAACTGCACCTAGTAACCATCAAACATTTGCGAGGTCATATTCTGTCAGTCGAAAGCATCATTTACGTTTGTAATCAGTTAAGGCAAATAGTCAAAACATTTCATTTTTTTAGAAGAGCATGGGATATTGTCCAAAAATCATCGAGTCATGTGTTTATAAGGATTTATTCAGTCTTACGTTATGCATGATTTTGACACTATTGATTATAATACTTCATTGACGCCAAAGTTGTACCTTAGGTTTTGGGATCGGCCTTTTGGGTATGTGGTGCTTACTCAACAGTAAACCTAAAACTTGGAGTTTCAATAAAAAGCTTGAATTTTCTTTTTGAAGTTTTACTGCACTTATACTGACTTATTTTTATTAAGTGCATGTGGAGATTCGATTATAAGTCATAGCATCTGTCAATTTCTTTGTCAACAGAGTATCTCAAATTACATGTAGAATTTGTGGTCATTGACTGCATGTTATGTTGGGTCTGCCTTACAGCTACGTGCCGAGAGAGTTGACTATATTTGTTGTATTGTTTTTATTGCATATTTCCATAATATATTTTAATGTATTTTATATCCTCGCAGTTATACGGTCCCTATTTCTAATACTGGAGCTTCTGAAATACTTGGGCACAGTATTCAACTCCGAATAGAATAAGGTGTCCGGTGAGTGTCAGTTGAAGCTCACTTTAGACGTTTGTGAAAATATTCGCTATATCTCTAAATACATGCACACTTACTTCTCTCAATCTGATTTCTTCAGGCAGGGATCATGCCAAATTTAGTAATGATAACTATTGATGGAAATGATTATGAGAAATGATTCCCTTGGACTCAGATACAAATTATGAGAAACCCATCAAAAACATACTTATTTAATATTCATATGGAGTCTAACTATACCTATATACGCCACATGATATAGAGAGTGATGTGTTTCTAGTACTTAGAATTAGTATTTTATGATTACAGATTTTATACCAAGAATTCGGCTTGAAGAAAGTTCTTATGAAGTTTAAGTCATGATTCCTATGAAGTCTATGAGAGATTCATCTGCATATTTTCATTTATTATTTCATAAATGATGTCGAAGTTATGTCGATGGCTATTCCTATGAAAACAGATAATAAATAGCATTAAAGTGACTTCTGTTGCTGCTATGGCGCACTGAGTTTCCAAACAATGATGCACGAGACACAGAAGTCACCCGCCTATATGCGAATTACAAAGAGCCAATGAGCAGTAGCTGTCCAACTGTTGACCCTTGGTTATATGAAAGTTGATTTCATTTGTCGTAGAATTTTATGAATAACGCCAACGTAAATAAATACTAATCAGGTAATGACTCGATCAAGCCGCTTTTTCTACATTTTCTGAAATACTCGTGCAAGATTAATATTTTAGTCCTTGAAGGACTATGGTAGTGGCGTTACATTATTGAGTTACTGTTTAATATAAATGGACCAACTAAGCAGGTGCTGCCAACATAGTTACAGTAGGCATGTAGTGACGTGATTTATATTGGCCTGACTTTTTTTGATAATTATGATTGAATTCAGCTGAAAACTGGCTCAAAAGGTTGCTTAAAATAAGAATATTTAGTATTTTTGAAACAAATAGAATGAATGTCTAAGCAATTTCTTTCTAACGAAAAATAATTTCTCTTGAAACTCATTCAAGGCAAATGTTTTGATTTTTCTCGTGTTCCTACATGCAAATCCTGGTATACATGTTAAAGGCACCGAATGCAATACATCGACAACAAGCTTACGATTGCTATGATCATCGCTATCTATCAAAAATAAAAATTTACCACATGTTCCATTTTTCAATAATATGAAGCAATCACAGTTCTTTCTCCCCTCTTGTAGGACTTGACTAATTATCGAAGTCCCATTACACGTGAATTTTAAATAGTAGGTCATAGACTGATCACTGATGCTAGCATTGTCGGTTAATTCAGCTATTCTTTCAGCAGATACCTTCTTTGATGCGTAAATTTTGCTTAAACTGATCAATTTAAATAATTTGATTACCTTCAAGACCTTGCACACAAATGTATACTTGAATCAGGGATATGTTTACAAATCTACTTAACAGTTCTTCCTAATTTGATTTCGCTTATTAATGCTATAAATTTCGAGTTTAATTCAAATGCTCAAGTAATGCAATAGTATCAGAAGTTGTCTAAAGGTTGAAGTTTTTCCTTGTGACTCTTGTGTAACAGTTGTTAGATACCACTTGAATTAATTTCTAAAACGCTAGATGCATGTACTCAATGGAACATATAATGGCCAAATGAGCGAGAAATAGAAACGAAAAATGAATATCCAAATGACAGTCAGAAGATTAACCAGAAGTGGTAAATAAAATGCGGAAGGGGTTAAATGGTGACTCAATCAGATAGTGTGTTTATGAATCGTTGATACACTGAGAATTTGATAGTCAAAATGAACTATGATAAACTATCAGATTACAGGTGAGAAATTATTCAACAGACGAGAAGGATATTCTACAGATGTGCAAGATACAATGATGTGACCAAAGGACGTGGTTTACAAAAGCTGAAATTCAAAAATATGTGTACTCAAAAACTTTCCTTTTGTTTACATTCATAGTAATCATGATGATAATACTATTGGCAAAAACCTCATAGACGATCGCATAGCCGAAATTTATTCATGTATATCATTTTCCCATATAGCAAAGGAATTTTACCCGCGAAGTCGAATGCACACACATACACAACACCCACACACGCACTCCATACATGTCCTGTATAGTGAACAATTAGAATTCAAAGTTAATACTTAATAATGATGTTTAATTTCTCAAACTTTATCAAAAGCTTAATTTCCAAAAGTTATCAATAGTTGTCTCCGAAATGAATTTGTGAATATTGCAATTATAGTTAATTACAATTGAGATGCTATCAAAAAACTACTGAAAGAAAATTTGCGGCATTTGTAAATGTAATTGCCTACTTTTTTCTTTCATGATTTAAATGACTCTGCACGGGGTCAATGCAATGTCAAGGGTAATGCACTATGCAGTCTATTGAAAAATAATGCATAATTCTGGATAAAATCAAGCTTTTGATTGCATAAATTCCATACGTTGTAGCTTAGAATTCGTATAACATGAAGTCGATAATGAACGAGCTCCCACATAAAATTAAGACAAATTGCTCCATTCTGACAGTGAAAAATGTAATTATTACGACAATAAAATGTAATTGAATGAGTTTCCTTTAATCTCTACTCGTTGACTTTCGACCCGACCACATTTCGTTCTTATCACGGATTTTTTAATCTCCTTTTAATCAACCTCAAAAATAACCTCGAATTGAAAGGAGTAATTGAAAACCCGTTCACTTCAGAATTCCCATATGCATTGCTCCAATGCATTGCTCCCAAATCCATTAACGCCCGGATTTGTTTTAGCAATCAAAATTTAAAAAAACCAGTAAAATCTTTCACAAATATCTATTCTGATTACAAATTCATCGTTTCCGAGAAATTTCGTTCCGTCATCTTTTTTCTACAAATGTGGCATATATGTATGCCATTGTCGGTAGAGTTGTCACTGTTACAGTGAGTGGTATTTTTTGAAACACCAAGTGTGAAGCCCAACGTTGCACTTTTCGCAGATGAGCTTTGATCTGCCATTAGAACACCCCTGACATCTTCTCTGTGTCTCGATCGTCACCGGCCAATGATCTTTGCGATCATACCTATATGGATTTTGCAAGATCGGTGATCTCAAAATTGTCGACTTCCGCTCGTGACTATGGAATGACTGCTTGAGATAATGCAAAGCAAGCGAGCGACGAAACTGAAGCAGACTTGTGGGAGATCGTTTGGATTTGAACCACACCCATGCATTGTTCACCGCACAATCAAAAAGGTATTGAATAATGCACCAGTACCATTTGCGTTGGCGCACTTTGGTTCGGTATTTTGAAATACTGTGATCCATGAGGTCGACTCCTCCCATGTATCTTTTGTAGGATTTGATAACTTTCGGTTGTGGGATAGTGACTTTTTTCTTTTCGGAGCTGTCCCATCGAGTGCAGGTTGATGTCGAAACCTCTTCGAAATTGGTCAGGAGTACGACATTGGCATTGTCTTACCACACTGTAACACATTTCCCGTCTTTGACAAACGTGAGCGTAGATCCCCTTGAGGAATTGCGAATGTGGTCGTTGTGCTTCAGATCCAAGCCTTTCAACCGATTCGTTCGGACTGTTCCGGTCATGCCAACTGACTGGGATTTCAAATCATCGGCGAGCTTTGGGGAAGTGAAATAATTGTCAATGTACAGCTTGTGCCCTTTCGTAACAGGATCTTTAGCCATAGACAGCAGCTTTTTCACAACTGCTCCTCCAAGACCGAACTGCTTTTGCTCGTCTGAGACAGAGTCATCCTTTCCTGTGTAGATGTCGAATGCATACAGAAATCCCGCTTCGTCACAAAGGCACCATACCTTGAATCCGAATCGTATTGGCTTGCCGCGGATAAATTGTTTGAAATGATGATTACCAAAATACGGAATCATGGATTTATCGATACAGATATTTTCCGGCAAGCATCTCGCTTCGGCGAACTTTCGCTGTAGCAAGGAATACAATGGCCTGATTTTTCCGAGCTTATCCGTTGACGACGACTCTCCTAAATGAAAACAGTGAAGAATGTCTTCAAACCTTTGTCTGGTAAAGCAGTTTGAAATCAAAATCGGTGCATCATTTTCTGATGACCAGTACATCCTTTTATCAGGAAGTTTACTATACCCTGTCATCATCAGACCTCCAATGAAGGCTTGCATTTCTCCAACCTCAACATTCAAATTTTTGTTGTGCTTCTAAAGTGCATACTTGTTAGTTTGCTTCACTATGTAGGTCAAAATACTATTATCTATAAAATATTCAAAATAATCAACAGGATTTTCAAAATCAATGCCAACTTCGTCATTTTCATCGTGATATGATTGAAAGTTACAGTCAAACTGAGGCACGAAAACCGATGATTCCTCCCAATTTTCAATTTTAGGACGTTTAGCTGCAGGTTCATCTACTTCATCATCACTATCCTCATCTTCAATAATTTCAATTGCAGCCGGAGCAGACAGCAAACCCGATCCCAGGTTATTCAAACTTATTTCATCGGACACGTCTTCTGGAGCACTATCTTCATCTGAATCATGATTGGGATTAGGCGGCGTTGCATAAATCGCGCGAATTCGGGAGCTCCGTCTTATCCCACTTTCAGCGGTGTCTAACGCCTCTGCCAAGGTCGCCGTCTCGCAGAATCTCACGTACTTGTCGACCCTGAAAGATAATAGTAAACAGCTGGGGAATTCAGGCGATTAGAACAATAAGCGGCAGATTCACATGTCGTAAGAAACGTGTCACAGTCTAGTGGGTAAAACTCCGACTATCACGGCCATGCGACGCGGGTTCGATCCCCAGCGCCACTAACTATTTTCACTTTGTTTTGTTGCAATATCATTGTTTGTATTTTTTTCAACGTACAAATACATCATCCTTCTTGTAATGCTAAAGTCAATGATCGGTGATTGATTACCACCGTAGCGCATCCATGATTTTATGGAAAAATTGCTAATGAAGGTTCAATTATAGACAATAAACCTGTATAGTAATACCATAAACTTGTATTATTAAGATACTGCTCTTTCCTGCAGTAATTTTACACATAACTAAAACTGATGTCATTAGAAAAGGGCATTCTGCAATTCTCATCTGCTGACTTTGATTTGTCCCATGTGCCAACCCTAATGACAGCGTACTAAATAAAGTACACTTTTCTATAATCAATTATTCACACTACACACTAATTGCGAAACAAATATCCATTACATTCATTCAAATAGTATCATTATTCATTACTTTGCCGACAGTTATGATGATGCAATATATTCAAAGTAGATAATTTCACACTTACTCATTCGCCATATTTTTTGGTAGAAAATTGTTTCAAAAGCCGCGGGAAAAGAAACACTAAAATAAAATGTTGAGGAAAAGCACGAGGTTCAGTGGTATTTTAAATGAATTTATCGTTTTGAACGTCATTGTCGCCGAACTGCATAGGTTTCGATCAAAAACATGTTACTCTTTCGGTGTACTTTATTTATGCCATTGTCGTTAATGGGTTATGATGTGATTTCAATGTATTCTTTCATCCCAATCGATGATGTAATCCATAATATTCAATACAAATTCACTAAAAAAATATTCAATCAGTCGGCACCTTAACAGGAATGCAACTATTCGAATTGCTGCAAGTTGACCTGAAGAATACATACTTTACATTTGAAGAACAGATTTTCAAGCAAATTAAGGTTTACTAATGGGCTCATCTTCATCAGGTCTTATAGCCATTGCTAACATAAATAAAAAGAATGATCAATGTAAGTCGTAAACACTAATTCTACGCTGACTGCGTTGGTGTACAGCACGAGCATCCAAAGAATTTGAAACGATAAAGTGTGGGCATTATTACACACTCTTCGTATGGGCCTTATTACCGGACTTAATATCATTGCACAGTCAACCACATTGCGCAGTTAATGAACCGTATCTCAATTTCCTTACACAATACAGCAATAGTATACAACAGAGATACATTTCCACACAAATATATACTTCGAAATATTTTGAAAGACTTAAGGGAGATTATAAGAATATTTAAGAAACACTGTCCGCGGAAGGCACCGAGTGGTATATATATATACTGTTTTTTACTTTCATTCACCTGGCCAACATGCAAGCGGAGAAAAAAACAGACTTCTCCATGGCTATTTAAGTAAGAAGAAAAACAATTTCTAGATCAAAATACTATTTTTAACATCTAACGTCTACTGTCATTTTTGGCAAAGGGGTCAATGCGTCATATATATGCTGAAAGTATCCAAAGTGAACAGGCTTGTATACTTGAGCAATTCTGATTGAAATATTACCGTTGGCCATTCTCCCGAATTAATATTCAAAAATATGAGAATAATTGCTCACTTAAACCGCTTGAATAATGCTCAAAGAAATGTGAAAATAACATTTCAACTATCTGTTGGACTATATATAGCCTACTTGATAAAATGACTACATAGGCCCTACATATGACTATTCCATCTTTTCGATGCAACTAAATACTGGATTATTTAAGTGATTTGTGTTTATTCAAGACATTGACCATAAATTCAGACTTGAAGAATGTCAGTGAAGAAAAGTCTTCAAGAGAGTGCATGCTTCTTATCATATTAAAAAATCAAATCCACTTGAAGTACCGTATTCAAGCATAGACTTCAAGTTTACACTAATATTAGAAGCTGTCAATAAATTATCTTTTATATCATGTTATCACTCATCATGTCGTTTCAATTGTATTGATAAACACCAGATACTTTATAGGGCACTTATTATAAAGACAATTGAAACAGGAATCGAAGAAAGCATTTGATGCTTAAATAATTGCATCAACGAAATTTCTAAATAATAGCCTACACAGTGCCTTAATGAATTGTTGAAGCATTGAGGATTTGACAATTTAACTAGTGGCCTAAATGAAGTACCGGGTTTAACTAATAAATAAACGGTGATTAATAAATATATAACAGCGTAATCAAGAACTTACTGCAATGTTGTAGCGAGACTTCACTGATTTGATGAATAGTTGTTCGCCGAAAATATAAAATCACACACGAAACTAGAGGCGATGTGATAAAATGACGTGTAAAAAGGAATTGTTGCGATTATAGTGAAATGTTCCTTGAGCGATACCAAATATGCAAATGATGCAATATGATTGGACGATGCCGGAGTCCGTGTCAGCAATGAAAGTCACATTTTCTATTTCTTTCGGACAACATCTATGGGACTCATATTCTCCCATTTCAAGTGCAATTGGATCCAATAGAGTTCGATTGAATGCTGATGTTTCCTATCGGATGCCCATTGAGTGTTATAGAATATCATAGAGTACCATTCAATTTGGTTAATCGGGGAGTGATCATTTTCTATAGAAATCCCATAAAATTTCGCAGTAGAATTATCGCCCATTATCTACTGCAAAAGGCGGCTTACAGACATTAATTTTCTACTGCCAAAAAGGCTTACGGACATCAATTTATAAACTTATTCAGACAAGCAACCATTTTCACGATATTTTGCGATTAATTAAGAATAATATAAATGCCGATCGAACATCAAGCAAGCGTAATTTTAAGTCCCGTGGATACATTAAAGCATCCATCAGGATTCAAAACTACCGAATTTGAGGTATTGAACAACACTAAAAATGAAATCAGTAATAAAACTCACATTATATTTTCCATTTTCTCCAATCCTCCTTCAGAGATTCAACTTGTATTATTCGATTATTTGTTCGACTGTAGCGGTGTGTGGATCGAACATTTCATTACAATATAATTTCACTTCAAATGACTTTTCAGCTATATAATCATTCACATCAGTTTAATGGTTTTCAGCGAAAGTGAAAAGATATTAGGTAGTTGAGTCGGAATGATGCGAATCAAAACGTGTAGATGAAGATGATGTTGAAGGTTAGGAACAGGAGGTAGTTCAATTTTCCTGGCATTGTGCTATAAACAAGCTGGTCTCTCGTTTGTATTTGCCTTTTATTTGAGGTTATGTGCAAGATAGAAATTCAACAAGGTAAAACCGCAGCCCTTTGTGTCAGGCGGTGGGACCGTGCAGTAAACATTCGCACTGCAAGGTTCCACCCCTTGATGTGTCTGTGACACGAAGCGTGTGGTTTTGCATTATTGAGTTTCTACCTTGTGCATTACCTCAAAGACAAATACAAAGAAGGAGTGACACACTTGGTTTTAGTACAATGCCAGGAAAAGAGAAAATCGGGAATTATTTCCAAGATAAAAATGAGTCGGCGTAATCCTGAAATTGGTTCTGAAAGTCGAATTACGACAGAATCCTCTGAATGTCCAAAGCACACATGACTGACTTGAGGCGTAGTTAAAAGTTTTGTTAATCCGTAAGTATAAGACAGTAGAACGACTTGCATTGACGCTGCTGGGATGACTGAAACACGCACGATGCACTGAGAGGAATGACTCTGCAATTAATGACGCCTGGTTGATATAGCATACACAGTCTGTCCGCTCGCATCCTCTTTGTCCTGTGACTCATGGACCTAAGGTCGTTATCAAGGTAGTCATTCGCCATTACCGGCAGGCGATCGACGCAGTTGTTTAATCTACAGTAGAGGAGATGTGTGTGCAGAGGAAAATTGTGACGGGTGTACACAGTACGTCCTTTAGTCATCATAGTCTTGCAATTATGGGACCAACTAATCCGCATTGTGACCCTGAATATTGCAGCAAAGATGCATTTAAAGTCAGTAAATCAGCTTTCAAATGAGAAAAGAAAATACAAGAAGATGAATGGAGAGAGAGAGATATGGAGAGAGAAGGAGAGAGAGAGAGAAAGAGAGAGAGAGAGAGATAAGAAGAGAGAAGGAGAGAGAGAGAGAAAGAGAGATAAGAAGAGACTAGAAAGGACTTAGTTCTGTGCCTCTTGCCTTGTAGCACTCCATCAAAAACGAATCATTTAGAGGAGACAAAGGAGCAAGAGAAGGAGCGTAGATACGAAGCCAAATGTTCTTTTTACAGTTGTAAAGCAAGTGATAAATGAATATAATACTTGTACATTTATATATTATGTTCATTTTATTAATGTGATATTTAACATAATAAGCAGTAAATGTGATGTAGACATAATATTAATATATCAAATATGATGTAAACATAACAATATATTTGATAAGATAGAACTTTGTAATTGCGTATAAAATTGCATTTCATGTATATTCTTATGTATACATTACATTGTAATAATACGAGATAATACGAGATAATATATACAAATATCTTTCTTTTGTATATAATTACAGCAAAAGAATTGCTGTATTATAGAAAAATGTTTGAGCTTAACGTTCTTGCAAAGGTTATGTCTGTGGTCGATAAATGTTTAGAGACACGTGTCTCTAGCAAACATTTACAGATATATTTGCCTGTCCTACAAACATTCTTATGTGGATGCCATGAATGGCAGTAAGAATTCTCTAGAATGGCAGTAGGCATTATTGGATCATACAAATGTCTCTAAAAACCATAAAATGCTTACTGCAACATGAAATATCTGTAGCGATTGCGAAAGGCAGTAGAAAATCGTGAATTCTCTAGAAAATGATCACTCGGGTTAGCCCTATTCAAGAAAATTAAAAAAATTCAAAATGGCGGACAGAAAAACCGAAACTGCATTCTGGGAATGGATTAAAAAAAGTCTCGATTATTATGCATTATGCATCAAAAGACAAGTTTTGGAGGTCCTAACAGGTTCTCAAAATTTCTTGGAATCGCCATCTTTGCTTGTGTACAAACCAGAATATGTGAATCAGTGGTCTGCAATTGATCGATCAGACCTCAAAGGTTTGTTGTTGAAGCAGAACACATATTAGCCGAGGCCTAGAATGCAGTTTCGGTTTTATGCGCGCCATTTTCAGCCTTTCATATTTCTCGAAAAGTGCAACCCGCATGATATTGCAGCAGTGATAACTGAAATGCTACATCAAAAGCTGTTGACGAAATAATCGAAGCTTTTTTAATCTAGCCCGAGAATGCAGTTTCGGTTTTTCAGTCCTCCATTTTGAATTTTTGAAATTTTCTTGAAAAGGGCTAATCGCATGAAATTTCGAAATTTTCATACAAAAATACATCAGTATGTAGTCCAAGCACTTCAGATCGGGCAACAAGACAAAGCATGACCTTGGAGGACTGTGGAACGGATTTCTATAACTTTACTTTTTCTTTCTAGGTTGTTTCGTGACTTTGTAGATAATTCCCTGATTTTAACTTCTACTTACCAGTATTTTGCAGTAGTGATAACTGAAATGCTACATCAAGAGCTGTTGACGTAATAATTGAAGCTTTTTCACACCCTCTGAGACCTGAGGGGAGTTCCAGTGGACCCCTTTAACATATTCTTAGTTTACCTGCTTAAATCGATATCAAAACATTAGGAAAGTTGATTTTAAGTAAAACAATGATGTTTGCGTGTAGCAGGTCGGTATAACGAATCTCTTGAGTGACTTTCAGCCTTCTCAGTAAACACGTGCGAAAATATGGTGTTTTTGTAAGTCAACCACATTTAGTACAGCATCATTTGTACTAGGAGGCGGTTTTACGATATTTTGTGTCACCATAAAGCCTCAGATAGTTGATTTTGATGAAATTGATTTAATTCATGCAGCTAATCCTTTCCATTTGTACATTCCTTCAAATTTATCCAAAGCTATCAGAAATAGACCTAAAATGAGTCAAAATTGCTGTACTTCTAGAACCAAAAACAGCTGTGGAGATCTCAAACTTATCATTACTGCTGTGAAAAGTTTGTCATCAATCAGTTTTTGGTGCTCAACTATGAATATAATGATAGCTTTCATTTCGGACATCGATTTATGTCGAGTTGTTCATATAGGCCAACCAGTCACGCGAGATCATGTGCGAAAGCAAAATATTCACATTTTGCGATCTTCCAACACATTGCACATCTACGAGCATGATGCAAACAATGAATAAATGACTTTCACTCTTTATACACCATCGTGGACATGTTCGAAATCATTTTTCATCTAATTACAAAAATTTTGTGATGGAATTTCTACACCCTCTGAGACCTGAGGGGGGGGGGGTCCAGTGGACCCCCTTGGCCTATCTGGCATACTTCTACTGATTCAATTGAAATGAAATAACACATGCAGATTCACTGTCAGAAATGATGATTTTGTATGGGCTTGTGTGGTTGATATATCGTCAGCGTAAAAAATGAAATAGAAAAATGTGGCTCCGGGGTCCACTGAACCCCTCCCCTCAGGTCTCTGAGGGTTAATCTAGCCCCAGAATTCAGTTTCGATTTTTCTGTCATCCATTTTGAATTTTTGCAATTTTCTTGAAAAGGGCTAATCGCATGATTTTCGAAATTTTCATGCAAAAATACATCAGAAACCGTTGAAATTTTCAGAATGAAACCGCCTCGCCTGGCATACTGTGTCGGTTTAGGGTACACTTGGTTTAAGAAACATTGTAACTTGCCTATTTAAATGAAGTTGTTACTTCCGCGGCGTTATTTCAGATATCAATATTATTTTGGCCCATGTGTCACTCATTGTTTTCATCATTATTGATAAGCTGTTCCATTTATCGGACGCAAGCGTCAGCATTCCGACCGCGTGAAAAATGCTGATGTTTGCTGTGAACAGGTGCAAACACGAGACAAGTCCCTGATGATCAGAGATTCGAAATCTTCTGACCTCAAGTGAGGGACCTGATGACTCACCCCATGACTGAGTATGGAAATAATACGAATTTGAAGTTTACCAGTGAACTTGCATATTCTTGGAGTTGATAGCACCAGCATTCTTTTAGACCCAAATTTGAAAACTTCAGAGTTGACACAGCAGAAGTTATTCAATTGATCGATAAAATCATTGTCTTATCCAACGAGTAGCAAAAAATCAGGCAAAATGAGCGGAATTGTACCAAATGTTGTCGAAATTCAATAAAAAGTATATCATCTGAAAGCTTGTGAAAAGCGTGATTCAATGGTGATAATCCTAATTTTCCATACTGCGAAATGTCGTCTGTAGGTATGGGTGAACCATTTGGCCAAACATTCATGCATCTAGTAAGTCTGCTGACCACTGCTACCCAATCACACCTTAAGCGCTTTCCAAATTGAAGTGCTTAACAGAACCTTTCACATGGTACAAAGGTTATTGAAATTGAGCATCTTCATCAATGAAAAAAATTTGTCAGATTTTTTAGCAACGATTGTTCGGTAAAACTTATTAATATTGTATCTTTTACACATTCAACGAATCCTAAAAAGCGTACATGATGATGAACCTCACTGATAGCTCACACTGTCTGTCAACTTTCATAAATAAATTCTGTCGTCTTCATGTTGAAAACCTGCATCAAAGAAAACGTCCAATTTTTTTCATGAGGCCTACTGAACACAGCTGACCACTTATGAAAGTGAAATACATGACATAATAATCCATGGAACAAAGGGTTTGATGTGGTACATCGTTTATCAAAATTAAATCAGAACTTCAACAAGAAAATTGCATCTGAAAATGGGTTAACTTTTTATGCAATTATTTTTGAAGCGGTCTGCAGATGACCGGTCAAAAGTCAAAGTTTATTTACAATCGTCTTGCATAACAATCAGTGTTACAATCGAATACACAATTATCAAACACATCAGTATCATGATCGTAAACATGAGAACAGCATCATGGTCAATGCCATGAGAAAAGTATCATAGTTCACATGATTTGCGGTCAATGTATGAAAGAAAGGCGGATTCTTTGCGTAATGGAGCGACAATGAATTTTAACAATGAATATTTATTAACATTTACTTATTCCTTATCTAAATTATCAATTCTTACTATCAAATACCAGGATCAGCAGAATATGGTTATCATATCTGCACATGATCAAATACTTGCATAATGTAGTGAAATATTTTCAACAATTACTCTCCTGAAAAGAATTGAAAATTATGAAATGTTTATCTGATGGCATTTTTGACCGATTATTGCATGACGTTTTCACTTCCGACTCTGAATTGCAGCTGAACAAAGATATCGTTGGCAGTTCCTAATATATTACTGAACAGTTTTCGGATGCAATGACAGAGGTCATTCGTGATACATAATGTGGAAGTGCCTTTGATTTCTGCTTTATTGTTGTCAGTTATTGTGACAAATCATGTTATTGCCTTTATCTCTTATCTCTTCAAGCTACTCATTGTTGCATAGAAATCTGATCGATCTATATTCGTCATTCAATTGAAGTAAGACACGACACGCTATATATCCGTATATATGTAATTATAAAAATAAAAAACACTCGAATCTAACAGGAAATATTGAATTAAACAGCCCGACCGGTTTCACTAATACCAATACAAAGTTAACGGAGAAAACGAAACGTTTCATGTAAAAGAGAACATGGACTGTTCGTCGAATAACTTAATTTATGTAATTGAATGCAAAGGTTGCCATGCACGCTACATCGGTATACGCGCAGATTCGTAGAAGGCAGAAGATGTACATCATTCTGTGAAAGTCTCATTGTCGGCCTCGTTCCCTGCAGAAACTCGTGCTGGCTGCCTAACTATGCGATGTAAATCATTCTGTGAAAGTCTCATTGTCGGCCTCGTTCCCTGCAGAAACTCGTGCTGGCTGCCGAACTATGAGGTGTACATTTTCTTCCAATATGTTCTCTGCATGATTGGATGTGATAGGATTTCCAGAAGTCGATTCTGGTGGATTATGATGCATTTCACAATGACTAAATAATGTCACAACTTGGTCAATGACTTTGCCAGATGCACACTGCCTGTGATCTATCAAGCTTACCAAAGTCACCGCTCTCCAGTCCAGTGCAAGCTGCTATCGGAGGTAAATGACCTCTATGAATTATCTTAATACATCAATCATAGATGTCCCTGAAAAGTATTTGAACACAAACTGCCATTATTTCTATATTATTGCACCATTGCTTTAGAAATATAAGCACATATAAGAAATATGGGCACTGCTCAATGCTCATGCTTTTTCGCATCGGAAGAAGCCCAACAGGCTGATTTTTTGTTGCTTTTTTTCCATTTGTACACTTACTCATTCATTACCGTTAAATAAAGTCATCTTATCATGATGAAAAAAAGTACACTGTATGATGATATCTTTTCACATTATAGCGATGTTTATACGATGCTTATGTGACATTGATTTTGTAGAACGAGCGAAGCCAGTGTACTTCTATATTTCTCTGGACAGATAGGTTGCAATCAGCTTCCTACATGATCAGGTAAGCAATCCTAAATTAGACTACCTTACAAATAGACTGTCATTAAGTAAAATTTTCTGCCAGCATATGCGTGTCAGGCACAGCATGTACTTATGATAATTAGGAGATAGGACGCATGGGCCCACGTGCTTATGCGTTAAACTCATGTACTACACCTCCGCGCTATTTACTTATTTTGCGATTTTTCTTCTAAAAACTTTCTGAGATGAGGCAATCTGAGATTTATGAGCAAATTTTATGGTCATGTAGTTACAAAATTTCATTGAAATTTCGGAAACCTGAATGGCCGTATACACAATGAGATATTCATCGATATTCTCAGCACTGTCCTTTCATTTTCTAAACTAATTGACTATTTTCTTTGACCGCTATTCAGTTTGATCTCATAGAAAACCCTCAAGCAAAGAATGTATGGTTGAAGCACAGATTATTTTTCATCTTCAGGAAAATCATCGATGTCCAACATTGCTGGCTCACTATTTTTGACAGTGAATTCACGAAAAAAATCATATTTTTGCATTTCAAGAGTGAAGGGCAACAATGACCACTTATTTCATCTCGATTATTAGGATTCATATTGAAATCAGGCTTGCATGCAAACATTCTGATCTTTTGTGGTTGACTGCATGATATTTTACCATCAGCATTTATCGGAATGAATTCAGAAACCTTCAATAAAAAAATTGCTTTCATTTTTGACACACTTTGCAACAGGAATGCGGAGTCGGAGTCCCGGAGTCCTATCATTTTTGATGGAGTCGGAGTCCTATCATTTGATAGGACTCCGGACTCCGGCCTATAACAAGACCCGAAGTAAAATACAAACAAATTATCTATTCTCGTGCATTGCTGTCACTGTCAACTTTCTCCGTCAAACAGAAGTACAGAGACAGCAGTGCATGCAAAGCTTGTAATAGTTGAGGGAATGAACCGTGATAGTGAGATGAGGATGGTGTTTCCACTCGGTGATTTAGTAGAGAAGACAAGCCTTCCTAGCCTCGATCACACCGACGCACCAAAGGTCACATCAGAGACAAAAATGAAATACTAGTTTGTTTGAGAACATTGCCTCTTACCCTCACGTTAATCGTGTGTGATAGCTCCTCCAAAGCGCATATTGAAATCGAAAGTGTACTCATATTATTTGAAGAAGGTGGGATTTTCCTGCCTGGTAGAGACTGAAGAAAAACCATGTGAAGCACACATCAACAACATGGGAGGAGCCGAGTCGCATGCATCCAACTGAAAGCGACATTTGATAAGCTTTCATCGAAAATGATTGATAATTGATGCAGAAATGATCACTAAATATAGGTTCAGGTAAGCCTATAATGATCTATGATGTAGGTTACCAGTGTTTTCAAAAAACTAGGCTATATATGCTTGCCACGGAGTCGGAGTTCTATCAAAATGATAGGACCCCGCATCCCTGCTCTGCAAGGCGAGACATGGAGATAAAGTGCTTTGCTCCACTCTTTTGACATATCCAGCCACTTCTCTAGAAAAAATGTCTGCACTTTCCCCGAATATTGGTCATTGGCCTCAGAAGAGCCTCCATCACAGGTCGGATCGCTCCATATCTGTTCAGACCTCAGAAGTGGCTGCTCAGGTTGGGAATGCTTGCTATGTCCATCACCATTGATGTCCACCACGATGATCAGTTGATTGCAATCCCATATTCGTCTGATTTCCAGAAAGTTCAACTTCTTTTTCTTAAATCATCTCGTTTTCACTTGATAACTAATATTCTGCACCTAAATAGGGACTGAATCAAGGCGGAATAGAAAATGTTTCACATTACAAACAAACTGCGCCAAGTGAAAGCTCTTATGATGAAAAGTCAGAATATTATCGTTGTTTTGATATTCAAGGTCACTGTGGAGGTGAAATTGAAGGTCAAAAAAGATGATTTTTGAGTGATTTTTAATTATTTGTGTGTTCAAATTAACACGAGAACATTTTCCTTTATAATAGTTTCGATGTTAAAAAGACACCCGATGACCTGAAACATTCAATGAGAAAACAGTGGAAAATTCGACAAATCTGTCGTACATTCAAGATTTTGAAACCTCATTGTGATAAAAGTATTAAGCTGATGTTATTCAAAATTGGTGGAAAGCTGTTGAATACGAAGAAAATATGCTAGGAAGAAAATACGAGGACTTTTGGTAAGGGTTACTGAGCGCCTCGCCCCCTTCCCATCCCCCCCCCCACCGCGGCGAAGGTTAATGAAGATACTCCGGGCACAGAATAGCAAAGGATATTCATGCATGCAATTATGCCTGTAGAATGTAACTGATATTCTACTCCAGAAAAAAGTGATGTCAGGTCATATGAAATGAACTAATGATGCAAGTTGTCAGATGTTCATGTCGAGTGAGAAGTATCTTTCTTTTGCTAATATGAAGAAGTCGTTGACTGTTGAATCGAACATGGAAGTTTTGCAATCAACACAATCTCTGAAGGCTGAGTTTGGGAGGCTGCACTTGTCTGGATGGTTGAATCTTGGAGTAGAAATGTCTTTGAGGTCATGAGCCTGAGCGCCCCCCTCCTTCCCAAAAGTTTATCTAGCTCCTGAAGATGCGAACTCCAAATTTTACGTGTTCCACAGCTTTCCACTAATTTTGAATAACACTGGAGTGATACTTTCGTCACGATGAGATTTCCAAAATTTGAATGTACGACAGATTTGTCGAAGTTTACAATATTTTCGTTTTGAATGTTCTCATGTGTCCTTATGAATATCAAAACTATTCGAATTTATAAAAGAAAATGTTCTCGTGTTAATTTAAACAGAAATGACAATTTTCCTGTAGATTCTATTTAGACTTCGACGTTTTGAATTCAAAATTCAAATTTTGAAATTTTTGTAATTGAAGCGAATTACAAAATACAAACTTACTAATATATATTGGTATTTCTAATCTTAACGACTATAAAAATAAAAAAAAATGATGAGAAAAACAATGATGATATTCTAACTCGTCATCATAAAAGCTTCCATTTGATGCATTTTGCTTTGAATTTAAACCTTTAGCATCGGAAATGAGCACGGTTGTCAAAACACCGCAGTAGGGCGAGGGTCAAAGGAGTGGTTGATAATTTGAAGTATTCAAATGTGCAGTAATAGTGACGGCTTAAAAGGCATCCTTTTGGAAATTGAAGAAAGGAGATGCATCGACATGATCTGATTTTCTTTGGATTTCCCGAAAAGTCTGATGGTTTTGAACGAAGCGATTTTGATGGTTATCTTATTCGGAGAATTTTTGGGATGATCGGATTTAATGACATCGCATTCTTGGACCACAGGGGAGTTGGTAAAATTATTGAAAGGAAAGCTCGCTCATCGGTCGAACCGGGAGACCCTTTCCGAGAAAATTGCGAAAATTCAAAATGGCGGACATGAAACCGAAACTGCATTCTGGCGCTTGATTAAAAGAAATTCCCAAGCATTTTGTCAGCAGTTTCCGAAGCAATTTGACCCGGTCTCTTCAAATATAATTGTCAAAAAATCATGCGATTAGCCCTTTTCAAGAAAATAACGAAAATTCAAAATGGTGGACATGAAACCGAAACTGCATTCTGGGGCTCGGCTAATGTGTGTTATGCTTCAGCTATAAATCTTGGAGGTCCTAAAAGGTTCTTGAAATTTCTTGGAAGTGTCATGTTCGCTTGTGTACAAACCGAAATATGTGAATCAGAGGTCTGCATCAGATCTGTCAGACCTCCAAGACTTGTCATTGATGTATCGAACACCACACTGATGTTTCGGCTTCATGGCCGCCATTTTGAATTTTCGTAATTTTTTCGAAAAGGGCTAAATTGTATGACTTTTTAACTATGATTTTCGAAAATTTCATAGAATGGGAAATTTTCAAAATGAAACTTGGCACACCGTGAATGAGACACTAGGTCCAATCTGCACATTGTAATGTATTCGGGACTAGGCCTAATGAACATAAGATGACGTGTACATAATCTGAGATGACATCATCATACTTGATTATCAGTTTTTCATGGAGATCACTCCACTAAATCGTCATTATGCTTTTAATTCAGTGCATGAAAACCAGGGATGCGGAGTCCTATCTTATTGATAGGACTCCTACTCCGACTCCGACCCCGGGTGGCAAGTATATAAAGTCTAGTTTTTTGAAAAACTGGTAATCTACATCATAGATCATTATAGGTTTGCCTGAACCTATTTTTAGTGATCATTGTATCAATTATCAATCATTATTGATGAAAGTTTATCAGATGTCGCTTTCAGTTGGAAGCATGCGACTCGGCTCCTCCCATCTTCTTGATGTGTGCTTCACACGGATTTTCTCCAGTCTCTACCAGGCAGGAAAATCTCCCATCCTTCTCCAAAGAATATGAGTACACTTTCGATTTTAATATGCGCTTTAGAGGAGCCATCAAACACGATTAACGTGAGGGCTAAGAGGTAATGTTCTCAAACAAACTAGTATTTCATTTTTGTCTCTGACGTGACCCTTGGTGCGTATAGGTGTGATCGAGGCTAGGAAGTGCCCAGATACTCTCCACTAAATCACCGAGTGGAAACACAATCCTTTTTTAACTATCACGGTTCATTCCCTCAACTATTATAAGCTTTGCATGCTGCAGTGTCTCTGTACCTTTGTTTGACGGAGAAAGTTGACATCAAGACAGTGACAGCTATGAGCGAGAATAAATAATTTGTTTGTATTATATTTCGGGTCTAGTTATAGGCCGGAGTCGGGAGTCCTATCAATTGATAGGACGACGGGACTCCGACTTCTCATCCCTGATGAAAACAAGCATCAACTACGCGGTACACGTATTTCAAAATACTTTACTAGCGCCACATAATGCATCCAGCACGTATTCAAATCCAAAATCTGAATTTCAAATGATGTATTCAAGGGCTTTTGAATTTTAGGTCGTTCAGGAGCACAGTGGAGTGAAAATTAGAGGTGCAAATTGATTGCAAGTTTAATGGAAAGGTTCAACAAGAAATTTTTAAAATATTTTCCGTCTGTGGATTTTTTTAATTTGTGAACGGGGATAGATGCGGAGGCTGAGACAACGTCCTGGAGGAAGATTGAAGGTCTTTTCGTCCTCCTCCAGGAATTCCCACTTCTGATCCTTCTCCGGCACCTGCTCCACCTCCTCCCCGTCTGCGGAGGTCCACAACCCTCTTCCTCTCTCATACGCCAGGAACACCGCTCTCCCGCCAACTTCGGCTGTCCCTTGCTGAATCCGCGTCTTCTCCGGACGCCGGTTGAACGCCTCCGCTACTCCTCTTCTGACTTCTCCCACAGTCGGAGGATTCGGGAGATTGAGGACGTAGTCACCTGTTCTGCCAATTCCTCCGCCCGTGCAGTCCACCAGACGAAAAGAAGCTGCAAAGAAGAGGAAATGAATGAATTTGATGCAAACAAGTTGTTTTGGAAGGAATTCAGTTGAAGATTCCCTTCTGTTAATCATTTTTCACATTTTGGAGAATTCACACAACTGCTGATCGTCCTGCAAACGTATTTCCATTCATTTCTTGTCTTCTTCATGTTTTCTATCTCCAATTTACTTATTAGAAGAAAATCTTTCAAAAACGGATTTTCCTCATGAAAAATAGAATTTTCTTTCAGATTTGATTTTCATCTGAAGAAGAACGAGTTCTCTTGTCTGCCCTGTTCTAAATAGAATTCGGTTGTCATAATCAGTAGAAGGCACTTGGCCTCCAAATTTCGTCTTTAAATTGTTTTTGTCCTTCAAAGTTTCAATAATAAGAGCAGTTTTCAGCAGGTTTAACAGCTTGTTATCTGGTGAAGAATTTCAACTTAAGTTTTTACTACTGATAATTGGTATTAAGTAGACACTTGAGGCTATTATTTTCGATGTCGTTAAAGCAATCTCACATTTCAGTCACTGCCTTGACGTGTTGTCGTGCAAGGAATCCAAGACTTCTTATTGTTCTAATTTGAAATATCAGTCAATTCTGGGCATTCGTACAATGATTGACGTGAAGGTCACAAAAAGCAATAATGATGCAACCAAGAATGTAAAACAGTTCTATAATTTGCAACAGGAGTTACTCAATTGCTTGTTGAGAGACCGTTTAAGATTCTTGATAAAGATAACCTCTTTAATACGCAGTGAAAACTCATCCTCAGTGCTATCAAGTATTTTGAGTTATCAATATTACACGTGCAGTGACAGTTCAAACGATGATCACAGAATGCGGATATTCTCTTGGAGTTGATCAGCGGCTCAGGTGGGACACAAAGGCCTCATCCTTTTCCTGCAATTTTGCACACACAAAACGATCATAGCGACTTTTTCCCTAAATCAAAATTGCTTGTAACTTATTGATTTTTTGTATCTTCCATAATACTTCATTCAGATGAGATTTATTGCTGATTAGCCTGTTGATTAACTATGTCCAACTCCACGCCTTCAACTGCATCATTTCATCCATTGTGTGCATTATTGTTGGCTGATTTTAATATTTAAGAACTCCAAGAGAGATGTAGGAGGTGCAGTGACCTACGGATAGAGAATTTATCAGTACCGCATCCGCCCGCACCCACCAGTGCATCTAAATAGCTAGCCCTCACCAGCCCGCACCCACCCGCACCCACCCGTGCATCTCAGTAGCCGGACCGCATCCGCTCGGGCATCTGAGGGCTCCGCACCCACCTATACATCTGAGTAGCTGGCCCGCACCCACCCGCAACCTCCCGTACATCTGAGAAGCCAGCCCGCACCCACCCGCACCCACCCGTGCTTCTCAGTAGCCGGACCGCATCCGCTCCCTATAGATCCGCTCCCCTGAGGGCTCCGCACCCACCTATACATCTGAGTAGCTGGCCCGCACCCGCCGGCTCCGCTCGTACATCTCAGTAGCCTGCCCGCACCCACCTGTACAATTGAGTAGCCAGCCCGCACCCACCCGTGCATCTCAGTAGCCTGCCCGCACCCACCCGCACCCACCCGTGCATCTCAGTAGCCGGACCGCATCCGCTCGGGCATCTGAGGGCTCCGCACCCACCTATACATCTGAGTAGCTGACCCGCACCCACCCGCAACCACCCGTACATCTGAGTAGCCAGCCCGCACCCACCCGTGCATCTCAGTAGCCTGCCCGCACCCACCTGTACATCTGAGTAGCTGGCCCGCACCCACCCGCACCCACCCGTGCATCTCAGTAGCCGGACCGCATCCGCTCGGGCGATCTGAGGGCTCCGCACCCACCTATACATCTGAGTAGCTGACCCGCACCCACCCGCACCCACCCGTACATCTGAGAAGCCAGCGCGCACCCACCTGTACATCTGAGTAGCCAGCGCGCACCCGCCTGTACATCTGAGTAGCCAGCGCGCACCCACCTGTACATCTGAGTAGCCAGCGCGCACCCACCTGTACATCTGAGTAGCCAGCCTGTACCCATCTGTACATCTGAGTAGCCGGATCGCACCCACCTGTACATCTGAGTAGTCGGCCCGCACCCGCTCGGGCACCTGAGTAGCCGGACCGCACCCACCTGTACATCTGAGTAGCCGGACCGCACCCACCTGTACATCTGAGTAGCCGGACCGCACCCGCTCGTGCACCTGAATGGACGGTCCGTACCCACATGTAGGCCTACCTTCACCCGTGAGGACGCAACCGCCGTATCTGAAGTGGTGATTTTGTTGTTATTTTCTAATCCACTCTGTTCACTTCCTTTATACAACTGCTGACAATGTGTACTGGTCATTTACTGTCCAACACAAAAATCAAAATACACAGTTGAGTGATAAATTTAATTTTGCTGAGAGCTTTGCGTCAAGAAATCGCCTATATTCTGATAACTTGCAGAAAATGTAAGAAAAATCAACACAACTGAAGAAAGTAGAACTGCGCGCGTTGCGCCGGTTCTCGGGCCGGTGCACGAAATTCACGAATTTCGATCAAATTGATATTTTACTGTAGGCCTATAATTTCAATTACAGTTGATTCATTTGATTTCTTCTTTCATTCACAGAAACATGGAGGAAAACATGTTTTAGGCATGCAACATGAATAATCCATCTTGGAGAACAGAGTTCAATTAATATCAATTCAATTCAAGCTTTCGATGTGTGCATCATGAAAATGAAACTCTTTGAAAATCACAGCTATTTCGTGAAATAAGCGATGCATTTCCTGATGATGTTGAGAACAAAGTGACGAAAATGAGAAAATTCAAGTTCATGATAAATCATTATAGGCCAGGAAATCTGTGGCTAGGATTCGGCATTCCAGGGGCTAGCACTCCGTCCGAAAGATTGCTTCCAACATCCCGTAACATTGCAATATCAATTAGAGACTGTTTAAAACCAATCAGAGCCCTAGAATGTCGAGATGAGGAACTTCTGGCCTTGTAGATTGCGGCGGCATTGTTTCAGATCTTTCTACTGTACCTCTCCCACTGTTTCATGATCTCGAGGCATATATTTCGAGGTTTTTTACCATTTTCGATGCACATCTTTATAATTTCTGCAATAATGTGGTTTTGAAGAATTTCATGATGAGCAATCACTAAGATGCACTGGTTAAGTATATGATGAGAGTCAATTGCAAGTATTGAATGAAAGTGGGCCTATAAAAGTCTATTCTACATTGTTTAGCACTATTAGCAGTTCTCTAGTACACTGTAGAATTCGCATTGAATTCTAAAAAATATGAACACTTATCACAAAAGATGAGACTGCAATTTCAAGATTTTGAGGTCTCAATTAACTGTCACAGGACGCAAATTAATTGCATTTCGGTTACACTTCACTGAGTGCTTCAGCGCAATTCAAATTTTCGATTTTGAGCACCGAACGATGCAACGGTTATCATTCCTGTGAGAACAGGTGCGGCTAGCGCACAGCTCTAGAAAAAGTAATAGACTAATTTAGGTCTGAGTCACTTTTAACCTACACAGATTTTGTACTTACAAACTTTTATATGGGACATTTCATCAATTAAAAAGCTGCAACTCTTGGAGTAATTTTTTAAAAACTCAATAGTCAAATGCTGCTGTTGCTTACTGCAGCCAATTGATGATGTCTGCTGTTTAATTGTTCTCCACCACTTCTAATTGTAAGGCCTCAAGTGTATTCCCGTAACTTCGCTTCAAAAACATCAATCTACTCAGCTGCTTTATTTGCTTACTTTTTTGAAGAAATGATTCAAAATGAAAGGGATAGACAAAAATCTCAACACCTGACAACCCTACAATACTGCCTATACAATCAGGTGTTAGAATTTATAATTTGGAATCTAATGCAAAACTGCAAAATGTGCAGCATTGTAGATACAGATCACTGTCAATGTATGAAAAGTCGATGCATCGATAGGGATAGTTGGAATTGAAGAAACTTCAGTTCAGTTCATGAACGGTAATTATTAGTTCAGCTCAGAGGTAGCAGCTGTAATATCACACTGAGGCTTCAATCATTCACCCACTCAAAAGTTCGAAAGTACTGCATCTAAGGCTGAATAGAAAAAGCAGGCTATTGTAGTGTACAGATCATCTGGTGAAGCATAACACACGACAGAAAGGTTTCTAGCATAGAAATAAACTGTTTATCTGAAGTTCGCTAGAATGGAAATTGACTCAAGGTCGCGGCACATCCGGGGGAACTAAGTTGGGGCATGAAGAACCAATGAAAAGCTTCGATTTACTCATGTGACTGATTCTAACCCAATGATACAGACGTTGGCAGGTGCATCTAAGTGAAAATGCGTGCGATTTATGTGCCGTTATTGTGCATTGCATGAAGCTTAATTTCCATTCTAGAGGTTTCATTGTTGTCAATTTCTATGGTTTCTAGTGAATGGATGGTGATTGACATTTTATTTTCAAAGTCTTGTCAAAGTTCATAGCAAATATGGTATTGATGATAAAGTAGTATTTAATACAACTAGGCATGTCGATCGTGATGTCGGTCACATATTGAAGTCAAGCGTTGTATATGAATTCGCATGCCTGGGTGATCCAGGAGACCAAACCCACATTAGCAAAATAATGCGGAAGACATCACCAGAGAACCGTTGAACACAGAAGAGCTCGGATCACAGAATTAGATTCATCTGCGCGCGCTTCGGTTTCCTAGAAAGGAAGGGTTGTATGTAACCTTGATACCGAAATGGAACATCACAGAATTAGACAAGTTGCCCCTTCTCGAACGGATAATTCGTGTATCGCTTGCTATTGGAAATGGCAAACATTTAGCAGAGGACACCAGAGCCAGTGAGAGAGGCGTGCGTGCTGTGATATCAATTCGCACACACCAAAACACACATTCCTTTCTTGACTAACATTGGATTCAGTGTATGCATTATACAGTAAGGAATGCCGAGGAGAGGATGTGGAACGCCTGCTACTTTTTTAATATTGATCGGAAGGGCCAACATTATGGAGACAACTTGTGCGCAATGATCTGAATTCTTCGAATCTGAAGGAAATTTGGCAATCGAAGCACTTTGCTGGAACTCACATTAATCCGCAAGCGACGCACGACTTTTTTCCTATCTCTGTAAGGTATTAGGAATTCCCTTTTGCCCACTTAATAAGTTCCTCGATGTGCCGTCGATTTCGTATTTATCACACTTCTAGCAAACCGAAGCAGATAAACAAAATATTTAATTCTGTGGCTCGGACAGTAATTTAAGGATCATATAAATAACGGCAACGATTGTATTCAGGACATGATCAACCAATTCCGTAAAACTTGCAATGGAAATATATGTACCACTTCTGCAAAATCAGTATTGTAAAAAATGCGTCGATAAGACAGTGACAATCAGCGCCGTCTTCTCCGTACCTGCGAGTCCTTCGGCGCATCCTCAAAAATTATTTACCAACATTTATAAAAATGAAAAGTGTCATTATTCCTTTAAATTCGATAGCTTCTCCTGATAGCTGTGCACAGCTTTACGTCTCAAAATCAGAAGCTCAACCTCAACAGTGAACAGTTTTGCAGCACGTGCTTAAATCACAGCTGCTTTCTTCGATCAATTAGACACACAAGCTGGTCGTGTAATCAGACGGAGCACTGATGTTCAGACAGCGAAAGAGATTTGTGTGCGTGTGAGGCAGTAAGCGCACGCGCCCGCGCCAATATTGGCTTTCCCGACAGACATAATGCTTTGCCTTCTCCAATTTTTGCAATGATTCTTGATCGAGGCGCGGTGCATAAATATAGTAAGGGAAGCGCAACACAATTGTTCCTAGCTTCGCGTAATGTGAGAGAAGCCAATACGTCAACAGTGGCAGATGGATGACGTTCAGACAAGACTGCGATCAGATGATGAGCGTTCTCCAATGAAAGCAGAGTAATGCATCTGACTCGAACACCCAGATTCGGTAGAATTCCATAATTTGTTTTTACGTGATTGATGTGACACTATGTTTAGTACTGCAGATGAGATCATAACCACGCCTTTCGTCCGAAGGGAATATACTGAAAAGATGGCAGTCGTCAAGCAAGGTAGGCCAACACCTGATATAAAATTGAATGTACTCACAGAGAAAGAAATACACAAGACATTTTAATGCATCAAAATTTCAAACATGTGAGCGGCTGACCGGCCGTGAGAAGTACAAGAAACTGTTGACCTTGCCTCCTTTTTTCTCGAGAAAATGTGGTCTGGACAGATAGGGGATATAGTGATCTCAGCTCCTTGAGTAAGGCGGTTAAGCGACATGAGCAATCACTTCTCATATGCACTTTCACTTGGCCTTAAAAAATGTTCGGGAAATTGTTATTAAAAATTCAGCTTTTATGAAAATTGATGTTGTAACATAAAAGTGTTTGGTATAGAAATAGTATTCCAATGCCACTGGTGACAACCTAGGGTTAATCATGCAGCAATTTACAGCGTCATTATTTACGTCTGAAAGAATTTTTAATTAAAATCTATGTTGTGAAAGTCTGGGGGATTCGATCCGTCTACCAACTCTAGTGATATTGCTATTGTTCAGTTGCTCTTTGCTTCAGACGAATTTATTCATGGATGGGACAGGTTAGCCCTTGTGAACTAACCGCTCTGATCTGCAGTGCTGGCATAAAACACGAATTGACAATCTCAATGCATTTTTGGTTAATTTCAAGGCATTGAGTTGCACAAGAGAAATTTTCGTCTTTCTGAAATGCTGATCAGAACTTACCGGAAACAATAGGTCTGCGCAGATGAGGGTGTTGAGAAGCGAAATCTTCCACCGGGATGTCTGAAAGAAAAGCAATTTCGTAAATCCCTCGGACAAGACACAATCTCTAATGAAATGGTGATCACATCACATGCTGTTCAGAGGAGCAGCACAGAAGATTGTATTTCATCCCTTTGGCTAGCGTTCCTCTGAGAAACATCCTAAGATCCCTCTAGGGATTTGAATTATCGGCAAACTGGCGGTAATCATGGGAATATTCTGCCAAGATCCATCGAGCACCTAGATGTTCACGGGACAAATTACTCGCTAGTTCACAGATTGTCTAAGTCTCTAGAAGGCCGCCAACGGACATCTACAAGGTTTCCCAGGGGGTCACATCCCTATACCGTCAACTAGAAACAGTTGGATCCATAAACTAATGTTAGTGAGGCAGAGCCGTGTTTGACGCTGTGTGGTATTGCGGTGGAACATCGCACAAGCGATGACGTAATTGCAATACATATGTGGAGCGGAGTAGAGAATGTGACAGGTTCTGTACATACAGTTGATTAAATTTAAATGCAACCGGACAATTTTGCACTTAATATGTCACAACGTAAACATTTTCACATTCTACGTTCCTCTTAATAAGTTGAAGAAATCGCAAGAAGAACGTTGACTCAAGCTGTTGCCATTGGTTACTCAAAATAGATCCTGGACTTTTAAAAAGACTTTAGACGATTTCTACTTATTAAGAGGAACTGAAGATACTGAAATACATTAGGAACTGCCTAATGAAAATATGTCTGGCTGCATTTTAACATTTATTATTTTGTAATGGCGGCAAAACATTTGTGGAATCGCTAGATTTTTTCGTGCGGCATGTTCGGCCGCTTCTTACTTAAACCAATTAGTATTTGCAATATATTCTATAACTAGAGGCATGTCAGGGCAAAATACATTTCGGCAGGAAGAGAGATGTCCAATTGAGTTGATTTCCTGTTGTGGAATTACGCAAAGTTGGCTAAAATTCGGATATTTTTCGGTGACGGAGGATTTCCTAGAATGAGAAGGATTTGATTCATTTGTCTACCGTCAGGTTAACTCATGTCTGCTGTCTTCTCGCTTATCAATTAATAATTTGAATCAACAGCATTCTAAGAAGAATGCACAGACACAGAAAATAATGTCTGCATTTGTAATATCATTTGACTTGCTTCTGCCCAATTTTGTGTGTAGTCCTATTTATTGAGAGAGACTGAACATGCACGTCTGTCACGTTCTGCCGCGTGACTTGCATTACCCAAAATCTTTGCTACTGTCTTTGCTGTTGTTGCCCAATTACCCTGCTGTTATTCGTGACTGAGTAGATTAAATAAGCTGAAACTTGAACTGATGGAAGTTCACATTCACTACAAGTTTTGATGTACAAAGTTGGTCATTCCGTGAAGTTCCCACTGAGATTCAGGCGATTGCTTTTTTTGCATTTTTTCAAGCAGAGATTTTCCAAACAACTTAATGCGGTAATTGTCAATTGAGCGACCTGCTTGGATGAATGAGAAAATCAATCTTGCTTAGTCATCAAAGTGAATGATCGTATTCTTCATCCGTCTTCATCGGACTCGTCTGTTGAGAGACTTCATTCCTCCAGCAAATTGGCAGCGAATTCATGTCACTCAGTCATGACTTTTCGATATTCGTCAGTCGGCTGCTTCAAGATGACCTCGTGGCTGGACGAGCTGAAAAGTCCATCGCTGGTCCAACGTCGTTGGCGCCGTGAGTGCAACTAATCCTTCAGCCAGAAGCCAACGGACGTTAAGACAATAAAGAATCCGTTCGCCGATCCGCCTACGAACTTTACGTTCCCATGAGAACACTTGTCCGTTACTTTCCCGAAAGGCCGCGATAGTCGACACGCCGTGCCGGTCTGGAGCGTAACCTCAGCCACCTGGACATCATTTGAATTCTGCACGAGTGTGGCTTTCGTCATTATCGTCATTATGAACGAGGCCGATCACGAAGCACGTTCGCGACAGACATTGTAGAGATGCTATAGGAAGACCCAAAGATATTGAACAACATCATCTTCTCGGATGAGGCGCACATCTTACTTAATGGCTGCATGACTACATGGAACTCGCGCTATTGAGACCTCGAGAGCCCGACTTTCATGTCGAAGTCCGTTTGCACAGCCCCCGTGTCTCCACCTGGCTGCCATTTGATCGCAAGGGATCATTGGTCCCTTCTTCTTCAAGGATGAACGCGGTGACCGCCCTGTGCGATTGTTGGAGACATAATTCTAACCGACGATCCTGCACCAACAGGAAGTCATTGCCGGCGACCTGTGTTTCATGCCAGACGGTGCTCCACGGCACATCGAACGCAACGTGAGCACGTGGATGCAGCAGAATTTCGCCGAGCACGAAGCAAGTGCCTGAATCTCAGTGGGAATTTCACGGAATGACAAACTTTTTACACAAAAAATTAAAGTTAACGGAAACTTTCGTCACTTCAAGTTTCAGCTTATTTAATCCACTCAGTTACGAGTAACAGCAATTCGTTAACAGAGAGATCTTTATGGACCACCCGGTAAATTGTCTTGTGATGGTCCATTAAAACTTCAAAATCTTGAAGGAGGGTCCTCATCTTTTAAATAAATGTTCATATTTTCTAGAGCCTACCGTAATTGCACAATCAACACTATACTGTAATCCCACTTACTTTGAAGACGTTCCAGCGTTGTCTGAAGTTCCAGGTTGGTTTCCTCCAGTCTTCTCAGTTTTGCCTTCTCAGTCCTCTCGTCTTTCTGCAGACGTTCCAGCGTTGTCTGAAGTTCCAGGTTGGTTTCCTCCAGTCTTCTCAGTTTTGCATTCTCAGTCCTCTCGTCTTTCTGCAGACGTTCCAGCGTTGTCTGAAGTTCCAGGTTGGTTTCCTCCAGTCTTCTCAGTTTTGCCTTCTCAGTCCTCTCGTCTTTCTGCAGACGTTCCAGCGTTGTCTGAAGTTCCAGGTTGGTTTCCTCCAGTCTTCTCAGTTTTGCATTCTCTGTCTTCAGAGATGTTTCAAGACTACCAACTTTCCTTTCCAATTCCATATTTTCTGATGTTAAAGTTGTCAAATGGTTTTGGGCTGCAGTTTATGATTTCTCCAGCGATTCATATTGGGACTGCAGTTTTGAATATTTCTCTTTCAGACCGGTCAACAGGTCGTCGGCAGTTTTATCTGAAACGAAGGCCAATGTTCATGTAAGTCTATCTTAAGTGTTTTGAAATGATTTTATGATGAAAAAGAAATCATAGCTGTTAAAAATGATATAAAACTGACGACGAATGGAGACAGATATTGAAAAGAATAAACAGAAGAGAGATTTCTCACTTCAGATGAATAAGACATTTATTCATTTCTTTGATCTTTCCTTCAAACTCATTATTGATGTAAAGGAATGGTTTTGAAAACGCGAATTTTGCCTCCTCATCCCTGCTGATCTCCCAAACAACTGCAACAATTTTGCCAAATCACGCATCTTATCAATTGAATTATAATTGAAAGGGGATTCAGAAAAATCTCCTCAAAATCACTATTTGAAATGCAAAATGACTACAAAAACTAATAAACCACACACTAATCGAAAGATCGGGTCAAGGTGTTAATGAAATTCACTTCATTGTCATTAGATGAAGACAAAGGTCAAATAATTCAATCGTTTTAGTTCAACTCAAATCGCACTGAAATTCATTTTCTGAAATACGGTTGGTGGTCTTATACAAATGTTAATAATTGCTTTCCCATATTTCACCTGTTTCACTGACGAATAAAAAACAATATGATTCTGAAATTTTCAAAAATTGCTGTTCAGATGCAGAACTAAAAAGAACAAAAATAATGGAAAAATATTTTGAATTTGAATTTCATGTTTCAAACATGCATGCATAATAAGCAGACAATTTCAAATTGAAAAACTTTGCATTTGTGAATATTTCTATGATACTAGGAAGAATGCTAGATGTAATATCAACTTATTTCATCACGAATTGATGCCGAAATCAACCAAAATATTCCAAACATTCAAATTCTACAGTACGCGACAGCGAGTTTGCATAAAAGATGAAAATGGTACATTTTCAATCACTCGTTTATTATTGTCATCAAATCATCATTTATTGAAACTGGTGAACATTTCATGATGAAACTAACAAAAATTGTTCTAGAATTACTTTAAAAGCATCTCATTTGCAGGGTTCATCAGAATTTTGTGTGATGTCCTTTGGACTTCACCACAGCGTCAATTCTCTTTGGCATCGACGCTACGAGATTTTGGCATATTTCTTTTAAGTCAGGGTCATGGGTCTTGAGAAAGCTTTTGATGATGTCACTTTTACTTCTGGCCTGGTATTTGCGCAGGCGATTCTTGGCAATGGCCCAAAGCTTCTCTATCGGATTCAAATCCGGTGAAGAAGGCGGCCACCTCAACAGATGGATACCTTTTCCGTTGAAATGTGCAATTGATTTCTTGGACACATGACAAGGTGCATTGCCTTGTTGGAAAATTCCATTACCGTCAGGAAATGTTTCACTCAGTTGTTGAACGAGTCTTCCGTCGACGATAAGCTCGATGTATTTGTCACTGTCAAGACGTCCGTCGACGACATGAACTCACCCAGTCCCATACCACGAGAAACAACTCCAGAACATCACTGTAGGGTGCTTCACTGAAGTCTTGAAGTGCTCCTCAGACAATGGATAACCGTCTACAACACGTACGAAGGGAGGACACCCATCATTGGCTTCAAATATGGTTTCATCTGACCACAAAACATTCTTCCATTGGTCAACGGTCCACGACTCGTGCTCCAGAGCCCATGCGTATCTCTTCTCAATGTTCAATGGCGAAAGATATGGTTTATTCTGGGGTGTTCTGACGGAGCAGCAAGCCTCGTGGAGGGCTCTTTGAATTATGCGAAGGCTGAAGTCCTCAGCAGACTCTCCCATGGCCTCGTGAATATCAGCTGCTGTGGATCTTGGCGATTTCACAACCAGTGATCGAAGATGTCACAGGTCTCTCTCACAGAATTTCTTATTCTGTCCACCGCAATTTTCATATCGGGTTTTGTCTCCGCCACTTTCTTCATATCGTTTAATAATTCTCGAGACAGTTGATTGATTCACTCCAATATCAGCGGCTATTTCATCATGAGTTTTTGACGTGTGGCTGTATAGAGTGATATCTTGTGATCGTCTTTCGTTGCGCTCACTCATTGTGATTGTGTCCTAATAGCGGAGTGTCTATGTGCTTTGTTCGAGTTTGAATTTTAAATAATAGATATCTATTATTTCTAGACGATCATTCATCAACATGTAATCAAATGAAGTCATTTGAAATATATCTTGTGTCATAGATAGCTGATGAGACAAGTTTAATGCTTTGTATCATCTTCATGCAAACTCGCTGTCGAGTACTGTAAAATAGATCTCACGTCAAAAGTATTGTGCCAAATCTACATTCCTTCAGTCTGAAGTTGCATGATACATACAAAGTAAGCAATTAGGAAGCTGGTGGTCATAGCTTGCCTGGTTTAAAAATTATTCAAAACTTCGCCGGGGATGAGAAAAACGCTGCACAATGGGGCGAGGATTAATGAACATCTCCTTTGTGTGAAATAAATTGAAAACATTTGTTCGGCCATATGAATAAAACTCAATTTCATAATCACAGAATGTTGATTATTGCATACATGTATATACAGGTCGGCATCTGTGTTATGGCTCTTTGACAAGTCTGCACGTGCACTTTAGCCGCGTGACAGCAAAAAAACTATACACAGCAGTGGTGCACTGCACATGAGAATAGAAAAATATGAAATTTCACTTCGCATTATTAAGATTTCCTTTTGATATTATCTCTCATGCTGATTCCTAATTTGCTATGGTTTTTATAAAGCCAACAACAGGTGTTACAGGGTGCGCAGTTAAAATGATTTCACACATTGACTTTTATAAACATCCTGATTGAGAGATTATGCAAGACTGGAATTATCAATAAGAGCTTTCAATGAAAATCATCACAAACACAAGAAAATGGCAGTTGAATCCAATTGTTTAATGACTATCATTTTCTGCGTTTCTGTGCGTTATTGTGATGGAATACATGTAGCTGTGAGAGTAGTCTGTGGGATTGCGCGTTATTATGATAAAATCTCTGTTGGAGTTTGAGGGCTGCTAGTTATTGTGATTAACAACTGCTGAAGTACGCAAAAATCATAAATACGACAGTCTGCCGGTCTGTACACTGTAAATCGCTCAATACCAATCACATACGAAGGATGCATACCAAAATATTTTTTGGCATGTTTCTGTATTCTCTTGGTATATACTTGTATGCTTTTCGCATGTTATTTCAAATGTGGTCTGCTTTGCATACTAAAGCCATACCAGCACAATGTTAAAAGAAAGCATAAATTATGTCCAAAGTATGTTGATTTAAGGCCTTTTGTCAATAAAGATCACACTAATGTTACTACTGTTCTGTAAGTAGTGAGATTCAACCATTGAGAGTATTCAACCATCAACAAGTATGACTTATGTAATTTTGAAATCAAGCATATTATCAATCCGAAATAAAAACACATTATAATTCATGAACGCAAAAAGAGTTTTGTTTGAGATATATAAGTCAACGTGGTTACACAAAAGATATCGTTTGAATGAATTGATATTTATCAGCTTGGTTCATAAGGTAGAGCTAACTAAACGTCCTGTGAACGTTGCTAGACAAGGAGCGACGACGTCAATCTCGTGGAACGTAAAATTCACAATAAATCTAATCTAGTCAAATATCACTCTATCAAACAAAAAATATTCACGACTGGTATTACCGAAAAAAGTAATTTGAGAGTAGTATGTAGTACATACATTTTTTTGCAATGTGACTAAAAGCTGCTCATACGAAACACATACCAGAGGCATACGAATAAGGATAATTTGCATCGGGTCCCGTATATAAAACATACTAACAACTCGTATTTCAGTGTAAAACAGCCAATCACAGATAGAATAGTTCGTATCGCTACATACTAATCACATGCGAAAGTAAGTGAGATGTGGTATGAAAACATACGAGAATCTCGTATTAGATGCTGGTTTCAAATTGTATGTAATTTTGGTATATGTCTGTATGTAATTTTCGTATCTAGCGATTCACTGTGTAGCATCGCAAATATGGCAGTCTGAGAATCTGTAGTATCGTAAATACGGCAGTCTGCGGATCTGTGGTATCGCAAATACGGCAGTCTGCGGATCTGTAGTATCGCAAACACGGCAGTCTGCGGATCTGTAGTATCGCAAATACGGCAGTCTGCGGATCTGTAGTATCGTAAATACGGCAGTCTGTGGAGCTGCGTGCTATTGTTATATGATGAAATAGCTGCCCTGGTGAGTCTGCGTAGCTGAACATTATTATGGTGAAATAGCTGTGGGAATACACGGGGCTAAAAGCTGTGACTTTGTGCATCCATGTGAATATAAGTTAATCAAGCCGTTGAATCACTGCTTAAAATCAGATTTTTCAAAAATAAGTTGCAATCAAATAATTGCAATTACACGTGTGTATTGTAGCAATCAAATAATTGCAATTAATGTGTGTCATCAATCAATTGATTTATTACATAGCATCACCATTCGAATAGACAAATTCTTGATTTTGAATTCTTTACTTTGATATTTCACTTGAACGAATTAGGCTACATTGGCCTACATACTTGACAAGTCGAATAATAGCTTATCACTTTGGATAGTGACTTGAGTAGACCCATTACATGAACTGCATATAACTATCTTCTTAATTGAATGTAAAATTGATAAATTGAATTACAGACTAAAGTTCATCCATCATGATTAGTGACAATCAATGATTGAAACAAGTGAATGAATAATCACACGCGTCTCGTTGACAGAACACAAAGTAGAGTTTTAGAAGTTGTGATAAAAGTAAAAGAATCATGAAAGCTATCAGTTTGTGAATAAGAGATGTTTAGCAAGTTTAGCATCTAAATAAATCACTGAACGGTTTGTCTTGCATGATGGTGAGTGATGACGGCATTAACAGTAAAACAGTGAATGAAATACCTCCCCCATTACAAATCAATCAATCAAATGCAATTAATTTTTGATGACCCTGCTTAAAAGACTAGAATTCATAAATCGAAGCTCACCTTTCGCAGTTGGATTCTCCATCGCCTTCAGTGTCAGAGAGCGCAGCTGGCAGCATTCAATATTTAGGCGCTGGCATTCGTCTTGCTGCTCCTGTACCTGCCTTCGACAACCCTCACATGTGTAAACAATCCTTGATAATTCTTGACGACTGATTCCTGAAACCTCCGCCAGATAAGCAGTCAAGTCTTGGAAATTGAGATCCGTTTTCCCTTCATCTACACATCTACGGTAGGTGTGAGCACCGATGGTCACTTGCAGCTCAGGTCTGCTCACCTTTAACTTCCTTGTGGAATCCAACAATTGATCTGAATGAAGGGTTCTCTCCTTGCACTTCAGAACTAAGTCCTCATTCTCCAGCTGCTTCTCATGGGAAACAACTGCTCCGTCAGGAACAGATAACGCTTTCTGAGAGCCTTTCTGATTTTCTTCATCGCAGTGATCACTGCGTTCTGAGGGATTCCCAATTGCCTGCGGGTTTTCATTGCTATTCATTTTGCCGCTTTTTGTCAGATATTGTAGGTGCTCAGTGGCAATCATACTACAAGAACTAACAATGACCGGCAAAATAGATTTTGTAGGATAAATGTCTGTCAATTGTCAGTCAACGGTTTACAGTGTACAGGAATACATGTAAAAGCTTGAAAGTAGAATAATCAGGAATTTTATTAGAAAAATTAATGCACGTAAAAGAAAGCCATTTCACAAACTATAGCTTCTGACAATGCTACGAGGATAACTTACATAATGTCTAAATTATGGAAACAAAACACTGCTTGTTGTCTACAAATTCAGTCCTACATACATGTACGTTACATGTGAAATCTTCCTTTATCAATTTAATAATTAAACTAGTCAGCACAGCAATGGACATGCAGGCCAATGTCGCATTGAAGCACAATTTCTTTGTGTCTTTTCCACAATTTGTGGATCTTTTATGTGTTTTAGATGCACTTTGATAATGAACCTTGTGATCAAATAGAGCATCAGATCCCACACGCCTTATTCCAGACAGAATAAGTCCTCGTGGTCGACTAGCTCTGGAATCTCTGGAAGTGTTTGCACATAACACAAGAACAGAATATCATCTTAACTGCTTTAGACGGGAGGTAGTGATGAAAATTTTCCGGAAAATATAGGAAAAAGTTGGAAAATTTTGGAAAAATTTTGAAAGTTTTGACTTTTTGTAATAGGACCTATAATTTGACCGCTTTCACAGCCGAGGCATGGACACATCAATGGAATCTTTCTAAAACTCTTGAGTTCACCATAATATTTCGATTAAAACGATCGTACATGTAGCAATGCGACTCCCGTCCGCGGATTTTGAGCATTCCTTTACCACCAATGGCTTGTGGTAATTTGTCAGCATTTTTAATTATCACAGACATCGTTTGGGGTAACGGGACTTTTTGCCTTTACAATGGGGGTATAATGTCATGCAATGTGAAAGATCTGGAGCAAAAATAATGCACTTGATTTGTGAGCTTGCTTATAGCTTGAAAGTTAGGCTTAATTATGCAACCTTGATTATAATGATACAAATTATTCATGTGTTGATGAACATGTGAAGCATAAGCACACAGTCCAACATAGCACTATACATGAGCGAGCATATTGGAAGATATATAAAGACTGTAAACTCGTGAGATATTTGGAAACTAAAGATATCTATGATGAGTAGAAGAATATCTATGATAGTTTCTAACTTCTGGCGTATTGTCCGATATCTTCGTTGAGGACAAACTGCACATCTTCCATTTCTAGCTCAGATGGTTCAGATAGTTCCAAATCGATTTCAGATCTGCCCAAATGAATTTCAGACATTTCCAGATGAATTTAAGATCCTTTCAAAGTTGAGTTTCTGACAGATATCTGAAATCCATCTAATATCTGAAATTTATTACGAAAAATCTGAAATAGAAGTGGAAAAGGTGCAGTTGGTTCCAAAAGGTAACATGCAGGGATGATAGAGAAGTTTTCGGTCTTTGAATATTACATAGTCTTTTCAAGCGACTATAACAAGTCTCCAAAACAAAGGAAAAAACGTCAATCACCGAAAAATAAATTTCAGAGCTTTCCAGTGGAAAATTTTCCATTTGCATCACTAACGGGAGGTAATTCATTGTGTTCAATTATAAAAACGATCTCTTCTGCTCCCTGGAATTTTATTGCAGATAAAAGAATTAAAATAGAAACAAGTGACTGCTAAAGACATCCGACGTTTCGTCTCACAGAAACATACTAATTGGTAACTGATGAACTGGTAAGGGGGTGTTTTAGTAGTGATGTGAAAACATGATATAACGCTGCACAGTCCATCTTGGGTACCTGATGAGGTTGTATTCTAGGCTTTCTTCCTCTTGGAGAAACATATTCCTGTTCGCTATATAGCCATTATGATAAACTGCTTATCTGAAGTTGACTACAATGGAAATAGACTCAAGGTCCCGCCACATCCGGGGGAACTACGTTGAGGCACGCATCACCAATGAGAAGCTTAGGTTTACGCGTGTGACTGATTCTAGTCCAATGATACAGCCGTTGACAAGTGTATCTAAGTAAAAATACACATGCGTGTCTATTGCATGAAACCTTACATCTATTCAATTTCAATTTCTATGGCACTAACCTACGGTCAGCGCTCAGGGATGACGCTTCTTTAAATTGAACTGTCAGCCTTTGTAAAATTTTCACTTTCGCAAAGATTGACGGCAGTCCTCGCCACTGAAATCTTGTGAACACATCTCACTTCCTGTGTCATGAATACCGCTGATACCGCCCTCTTATCAAGCATTGAACTTTATTAGCGCAAGAAGAGTATCACAAAGCAGTCTTTGATGAAAGCGTTTATACTTGTACACTGTAAGTCGCTCAATACTAATCACATACGAAGGATGCACACCAAAATAAATTTTTGATATATGTCTGTATCCATCTGTATGCTTTTCGTATGTTATTTCAAATGTGGTATGTTTTACATACTAAAGCCATACCAGCACAATGTTAAAGGAAAGCATCAATGATGTCCAAAAAATGTTGATTTAAGGCCCTTTGTCAATAAATATCACATTAATGTTACTACTGTTCTGTAAGTTGTGAAGTAATGACATTCAAGAGTAAAACTTCCAATTCCGAATTCGATTTTAATACATGTAAGTCCAAGGCATCTCATATAAGTATTTAACCATCAACAATTATGCATTATGCAATTTTGAAACTACGCATATTATCAATCAGAAATAAATACACATTACAATCCATGAACGCAAAAATAGTTTTGTTTGAGCTATATAAGTCAACATGGTTGCACGAAAGATATCGTTTGAATGAATTGATGTTAATCAACTTGGTTCATTAATATACTTATTCTATGCATATTTGCATAAATCACACGTTCTAAATCTAAGGCAATAATTGAATGGCAGAAACAGCTCCTGTCAACGAAATATTTCGGGAAGAAAGAGATTATTATCCCTATCTGTGGAACCATCACTTCCTGGAATTAAAAAAACCTACCGAACGTTGAACTTTCCTTCATCTTCCCATGGAAATGGTCTTTCAAGAAATGCAATTTTACAGTAAAGAAAATATTTTCCTTCGGCAATTGAAGCTTTGACAAAATGATTTGATCAACCGCCAGGCACCTGCTGCTTCAGGAAAGGTTATCTTCCGTTCGTTTGGATGTTTTCATCAAACTAATCGGATTTCGTGTCATGAAATGTTGACTTGAGAGAGAGCTGCATCGGTGTTCACTTCCTGTTCCATCTTGATAGGATTAAATCAAGGTGATTTCAACCTTCGTTCTCTTAGAAAGCGCATGCGAATTTCTAGTGCTTTAATCATGGTTCATAAAAGAAATAACAGAAATTGAAGACGAGTACTCTAATAGCTGCTACATGAGATCAGAGCATTGCCTGACCTGGTGTGCGTGCTGTTCATCCTAATGCATGATTCACACTGGTCGACGAAAAATTTTTCGCACTGTAAATCGCTGGATACGAAAACTACATGCAAACATATACCAAAATCATACACAATTTGAAACTAACATCTGATGCGAGATTCTCGTAGCGTATGTTTACAGAGATTTGGTATGTCTTTCATACGAAATCTCACTTACTTTCGTATGTGATTGGTATGTAGCGATACGAACTATTCTATCTGTGATTTACTGTTTTACAATTAAATACGAGTTGTCAGTATGTTTTATATGCGAGACATGTAAATTCGTCCTCATTCGTGCGTCTCTCGTATGTAGAGCTTTAAATCACATAGCAAAAAGTAGGTATATTACATACTACTGTCAAACAACTTTTTTTCAGTAATACAGTCGTCAATATTTCCTTTTGATAGTGTGTTATTTTACTAGAATTATGAATTTCATGATCTAATTTTATGCTAAGTCATCGTTGCTGCTTGTCTAGTGACATTAACAGGACGCTTGGTTACCTCTACTTTATAAACGAAATTGATCAACATCAATTCATTTAAACGATTTCTTTCGTGCAACCATGTTGACTTATGTAGGGTGACTCAAAAGTCTTAATCGGATTTCAAATTGAGATTTCCCAGATTTCTCTAGCATTTTTACGATACATGCTGGAAGTGAGCTCCGTTAACTACGGTACAAAGAATGAGGCGTTTTTCGGAGTTTTCAAAAGTATTGATGATCATGACTTTCTTTGCGGACTGGACTGCTTCAGTAATCTTCACTCGCAGTTCTTTGCTGTTCGTTGACTTAATCATATACACTGTTTCCTTGATATGTAACCCCACAAAAGACAATCAAGAGGAGTGAGATCTGTCGTCCAACCTAGCCAGTGAATGGGACCGTTTCGGCCAATCCATCGATTATGGAATTGGATGGTGAGAAATTCTCTGACAGTCAGACCCCAATAAGGCGGTGCGCCATCTTGTTGAAAAAACGTCGTCGAAAATCGTTGTAATCTCTCTAGTTCCGGAATAAAATAATCCTTCAACATTTCAATGATGATTCGGTCGCGGAACATGGCCGCCCAGACCACCTGTAATTTCGACTTCAGAGGAATCTCGTCACATAAATGGGGATTTTCATAGTCCCAAATCACACAGTTGTGACTGTCAATTTTGCCATTTAAATAAAAGATGGCCTCGTTAAAAAGAAGAGTTCATGTATGGAGATTAAGATTTTTATATCATCACATCGCCGGCTAATTTCTTCGCAAAACTGAAGCATTGGTTCATAGTCGTCCGGTAGTAGTCCATGCACACGTGAAATATGAAATGACTTCATGCCACGTGGCATATCAAGCTTAATTGCTGCATCCCGTACCGATCACCTTTTTGATTGCTCTCAAACTCTTCTTTGACACGTAAAATATTACCCTCAGCAAGGGATGCGCGACCACTTCGCTCAGCATTTTGGACAGTACCCGTCTCGGTAAATTTTTTAAACACAAATCGGAGTGTGCTTTCAAAAGGTGGCTTTGATGAAAGATTTCTTTGCCACTGCCGTCGTCGGGCAGTAGTTATGGATTCATATTTAGCCATAAACAACACAACGTTGATTCGATCTTCTACCAAACACATCGCTCTGGTTTCTGTGAGTAACAAGTGCATATCAACCACTAGTACTGAGCGAGTTTTGAAATCCTTCTTTTTACTATCTGAGCCTATGTTTCGATTCAATGACATTGTTACGTCATGCATAACTAATGCGCTTATGTAAAAGTTTGATAACCATCATAGCAAGTACCAGTCACACATTAATGAAAAATGTTGGCTTATCTTTCTTCATAATTTCTTCTTACTTACCCTCCGCTATTAATTCAATGGACGTTACTGCATCAAGTCTTGTTCATATTTTGTAGGCGACTTAATCAATCAGATTTCATGATAAAGCATTCTTGGCTGCAGTGAAAATGATAGATTTTAAGCGAAAAACGTTTTTCATGACATCTGATCAATTGGATGACCTCCATAATATGAGTGACCTTGGCTGCACCTTTAACTTATCTTTTTCGCAATTGCGAAATGTTACTAAAATTTTGGTTCTTCCTCTACAGAAAAAACGAAAAATGAAATCTGTAGTGTTAACACTTGCTGAGAAATCTTGATTTGAAAACCAATTAAGACTTTTGAGTCACCCTGTATATCTCAAACATAACTATTTTTGCGTTCATGAATTATAATATGTCTTTATTTCGGATTGCTAATATGCTTAATTTCAAAATTACATAATGCATAATTGTTGATGGTTGAACACTTATTGATTATTTATGAAATGCCTCAGACTTACATGCATTAAAATCGAATTCAGTATTCTAAGTTTGACAATAAAATATAATTATCTCACTACTAAGGCGACGCCGAAATTTTGACCTTCAAATAATGATATGCACTCTATGTCGACTACGAATCTGCGCGTCTGCCGAGTTCTAGTTAGTTCTTTATTTAGTCGGACAGTATTAAAGAAAAACACATGTTCATCCTATGGGGCGCAGATTGATGTTTTTGTCAAAAATTGAAGTTTCTGTGTTTTCTTGTGTTTCTCTACCACGTTGTTTATAAAGTTCAAAATGAGTAGCCTATTAAAAGGAGCACTGAACCTGAGCAGTAGCTATGACTAGCAGTATCTAGCACTCTTTGAGTGCCAAAATATTAGTTATCACTTAAGAACTCATTCGATGAGTTGCATATAGGAGTTGTACATCCATCTAAGAACTGTTTTGGCAATGAAATACAAACGTATTTGGATCAATAAGATATGCATATGACTCAAAGCGTGGTCGATGAAATGGGTCAGTGTTGGCAAGACTAAACTCACTGTCGGAGACGATAGAATACGTTGGGTGGATAAAACTATAGTCGGGAGGATGAAAAACGTTAACAGGACTCAAAGCACAGTCAGATAGGATGGAAAACATTAGCAGGACTCGAATCACACTCTGGGAGGATGGAAAACGCTGGATGACTCAAAGTACAGGCGGGGAGGATGAAAAACGTTAACAGGACTCAAAGCACAGTCAGATAGGATGGAAAACGCTGGATGACTCAAAGTACAGGCGGGGAGGATGAAAAATGTTGGATGACTCAAGGCACATACAGAAAGTGAACACGAGCAAATGAAAGAAACGCTGCTCCGCACTCAAATGACGAATTCCTAGAAATAGTGAACATCGGACTTCGGTCTGATGGAATCTATGAATCCGTGAAAATTTCCATTAACATTGTTCCGACGGCATATACACGCGTGTGTTCCTTTAGTTCCATGATGATGATGATGATGATGATTATAAAACCGAATCAACCGATTTGCGCATTCTCCGCATGGCATGTAAATTGTCATTTTCATATTAGTGAACGGGAGGGTGCAAATTTGTAAAAACACTTTCAAAGACAACTGACATTTTAAATTCTAGGTTAGATGTTTTCAATTCACTATTGATACTATTAGCACTTGCTGACTGCATCTGACTTTTTAATTGACTTTATTTTTTTTAATTTTAATTGCAAAGAGTTCTCTTAGCTTTGGCAAATTCTCAATGGTTTTATTTAATGGTTTCATCTTCATTGTAACTTTGTTCTGATGATATGTCTAATGATGACATGAAATCGACCAACATTTGTCGCTTTAATTTTAAAATGATGTCACTGGGTTCGCAATCTCACAAAGGTCTGAAATAATAGTTCACCAATTACAACTTCACAAACATACAGCCTGTTAGAAACAGTTTTGAGCAAATGAAATTTAGCTCACAGTTTCATCTCGATTTTGCATCACGCACGAACGGAAAACTTCATTTCACTTCAAAGCCGAAGTAAAGTGATTTAGGACCTGAGATTTTGCATAGGCACTAACAGACACGACGCCCATTGCAACATTTGTAGCAGTTTGAAAAGCTTGTGACACAGCGGATAATTTCTGAAAACATCACGTCCGTAACGCTGGAATTGGTCAATGACTCAATGAGTTTCCGACTCATAGCTCTCAATTTCTACCCACGAATGCTGCTGCCACGATTCATTTGCGTGTGGGTTAGTCTAGAGCGGACATAGTCCTCTCCCAATCAGTGCATGCAGTGGTAGCAAGGGGTAGAGATTGACATAGATATTTTTCTCCCTTTGGCTTGTGTGATTGGCCAAGCGTGCGCATTGCACAGGTAGCTCGAATCAGAGAGCCGACGAACTTCAACGGCCAGATTGCAGGCAGGACTGTCAAGTGAATGGTGCGCAACTGTGATTCAATTTTCTCCGTGATAAATCCGTCAAATGGGAATATCATTCATAAATTTTAATGGTAACATAAAATGATCAGCTATAGAGCACGCCTTCCAATGTTTTCTTTTTGGACATCGCAATCCAAGAACTTTTCTACTTGGATATAAGCAGTTCAGGCGGATCTTCTAATCTTTGAAATGTTCATTTTACCGTTACGTATCAGGGAACAAAGTTAAAAGACCTTTATGTCTGAAACGCATTCATTTTTGTATCTAATTATTGAATTGCTATGTACACAGATTCCAGACAGATTTTTAACAAATATATTGAAATCGGACAAGTGTGGTGCGTCATACTTGCAAAGGTACTTGACAGCTTCACAACTGCGGGTGTAAGTGAATTAGGACGGTCTCGGCTTTGACTTCTTGCACCACTACTATGGGATAAATGTATCGATGTCGTTGCTTTCAAATGAATTTCAGGGCGCTTGATACATTTAACTACACTTTCCGCAGAGAGAATCAAACACGCAGATCAGTTATCATAGTTATTGTTACACATCCAATCTATTTCTTTGACAGTTGGTCGTAAATTTGATTGTTTGAGTGGGAAGAGAAGAAACGAACTTCGGATAAAAACATGTGCAGCCAAGGGGAAACGAGACACAGAAACAATTTCATCTGAAGCGTCTGAGACAATAACTTCCATTCTCAATCAAATTTGACCATCATTTCCAAAGATCAGAAGCAGATTCAATATCCGTTTAGTGAGAGGATATCAGAATTGACCACTGAGAATAAAACAACATCGGAAGCAACTCCACGCTATTAATGAATCTCCTCGTGGGAACCTCGAGAAATATTCCAGACATGCAGGGCAAACCGTTCGTCGGCTGATCAAAGATATTTGACAAAATATAGGTCTATTGGGATTTCTGTGATGACCTATGTAATACCGTGTTGCTGTCATTATCAGTTCCTCATTCAACGTAGAAAGCATTCAATGTTGTTGAATACTACTCGAAAGCTCACATCTCATCGAGCTAATCCTGTTTGTAGCAAAGAATAAAATTCTCATAATCACTTTATTTGCCGATTCAATTGAGAAGCATTGAAAGCATAGAGGGAATTCGTAATAAGCCGATGTTTCTGCGCATGCCATTGAGTAAAGCGGCAAAAATCATTGCAAAATTCAATAAGATTCAGTGAGCAATTTAGACGCTTTCAGGTAGTAATACAAATAGAAAAACTCTGTAGTTTTCGTAGAATTGAAGTATATTTGGAAATAATATTCATGATCAACTAAATATGTCTATGGATATCCATGGCCATGTCTCGGATAATCCAAAAGGAACCCAACTGCTTTCATAGTGTATGTCACGATGTGTCAGGTGCTTTCATTTGGAAAATTTCCCATTATATTTCTCGGCGGTTTCTGGTGTATTTTTGTATGAAAATTTCGAAAATCCTGGTTAAAAAATCTTTTCGAAAAAATTACGAAAATTCAAAATGGCGGACAGAAAAACCGAAACTGAATTCTGGTGGTGGATTAAAAAAAATTCCCGAGCATTTTGTCAGCAGTTTCCGAAGTAATTTGACCCGGTCTCTTCAAATATAATTGTCAAAAAATCATGCAATTTTTTTGAATATTCAAGAAAATAACAAAAATTCAAAATGGCGGACATGAAACTGAAACTGCGGGACTGCATTGAAAAAATCCCATCTATTTCACAAGCAGTTTCCTAAGTAGTTTGACACGCTCTCTTCAAATACAATTGCTAGAAAATCATATGATTGGCCCTTTTCAAGACAATAACAAAAATTCAAAATGGCGGACATGAAACCGAAACTACATTCTGGGGCTAGATTAGAAAAAGTCTCAATTTTTTTGTCAGCAGCTCTCTATGTAGTTTGACACGGTCTTTTCAGTTATCACACAGAGAATGAGAAAAATCAGTTCGAAAATGAGAAAAAATTCAAAATGGCGGACATGAAACCGAAACTGAATTCTGGTGGTGGATTAAAAAAAATTCCCGAGCATTTTGTCAGCAGTTTCCGAAGTAATTTGACCCGGTCTCTTCAAATATAATTGTCAAAAAATCATGCAATTTTTTTGAATATTCAAGAAAATAACAAAAATTCAAAATGGCGGACATGAAACTGAAACTGTGGGACTGCATTGAAAAAATCCCATCTATTTCACAAGCAGTTTCCTAAGTAGTTTGACCCGGTCTCTTCAAATACAATTGCTAGAAAATCATATGATTGGCCCTTTTCAAGAAAATAACAAAAATTCAAAATGGCGGACACTGAAACCGAAACTGCATTCTGGGGCTCGGCTAATATGTGTTATGCTTCAACAACAAGTCTTGGAGGTCCTAAAAGGTTCTTACAATTTCTTGGAATCGTCATGTTTGCTTGTGTACAAACCGAAATATGTGAATCAGTGGTCTGCATCAGATCTGTCAGACTTCCAAGACTTGTTGATGTATCGAGCACCACACTGATGTTTCGGTTTCATGGCCGCTATTTTGAATTTTCGTTATTTTCTCAAAAAGGGCTCGTTATATGATTTTTAACCGTGATTTTCGAAAATTTCATACAAAAATACATCAGAAAACGTCAAGAAATATAATGAGAAATTTTCCAAATGAAACCGCCTGGCACACCGTCATTTACACGAACATTAGTGCCTTCGTATATTTTGCTACATCATCTTCGCACTCTACAGTTTACAGTGGGATCTTGTTGCACAGAATGATCATTAGCACAAACAATGGAAGGACATCCATCAATCGGATGATTCAAAGTGATTTTCAAACTGACTTTTCCTTTGTCTTCCTTGACGACATTTGCATACAACATGCGTCTGTCATTTCGCAAGCATTTTTATAAATCGTCTTGTGGCGACAATCCACAACTGTTGCATGCACAGAATTAAACAAGTCGTCTCTTCTTCCGTTTGACTAGAAGGGAAGCATTGGAACATGTAGCGTTATTGAAATGGCACAATCTGCTGACTAAATACCACAGCAATCGAACAATGAGCAGCCGGTTCAAACACGCCAAATTGTGCGAAGTTTCAGGACCCAACATTATCGAGAAAACTTTTGCGCAATGATCTGAATTCTTCGAATCTGAAGGAATCGTGGCGATCGGAGCATTTTCAAGGAATTCAGAGATCATTCCGCAAGCGACGCACGACTATTTTTCCTATCTCTGTAAGGTATTAAAAATTTCTTTTTGCCCACTTATTAAGTTCTTGCATGTGCCATCTGTTTGAATCAGTTTGCACTTCTAGCAAAGTGATGCGATTAAACAATCTAATTCGGTGGTTGCATGTGTCAGAAACTCTTCTAAAGATCTTGCAATCGGCGCACGACGAGATGCTGAAATTGCCATAGAAATCCGACTTTCCACATTCGTGAAACTAGAATGGTCAGCAACTCTCTGTTTCAGCCGCCCATCTAATGTCAAGGCTCGGATTGCTAGAAACATGCAACAGCTGTAGATTCTTGTCGCAAGGCGATTAAAATGCTTTTAGATGTAAATAGAAATGATAACAGTCGTGCATATTTACAAAGTGCACTGAAAAGCTGCAGTGCCTTCTCAATGTCAGCCTCGTCAGCCCCTTGTTTTCATTGTCCATGGCCATTGTAGTTCTTCCTTTATTAATACATATCACAGAATTAGATTGTTTAATCGTGTCACTTTGCTAGAAGTGCAAACTGATTCAAACAGATGGCACATGCAAGAACTTACTAAGTGGGCAAAAAGAAATTTTTAATACCTTACAGAGATAGGAAAAATTGTCGTGTGTCGCTTGCGGATTGCTGTGAATTCCTTCAAAATGATTCGATCGCCACGATTCCTTCAGATTTGAAGAATTCAATTCGTTGTGCAAATGTTTCCTCGATAATTTTGGTGCTTCCGATTATTATCAAAAAATAGCAGGCGCATGAAAAGTTCACTCTTTGATCCGGTTGATAACAGTCATTGAAACTTTGCACAATCTGGCGTGCTTAATATTGAACTGGCTGCTCATTGTTCGATTTCAGTGGTATTATGTCAGGAGATTGTGCCATTTCATTTACGTTACATGTTCCAATGCTTCCTTTCTGGTCAAACGGAAGAAGTGACGACATGTCTGATTCTGTGTTACAGACTGTCGGATTTCTATGTAAATTACCATCAACAAAATGCTGCTGTACATTCTAATCTCACGAACATGAATAAGGCGAAAGTCGGATATGTTTGGATTTTACTTGGTATGTTGTACTACAGCATTTTGTAAGTACATTTTCGTGAAGGAATAAGAATTTCTGGTCAACTTGTTGTCATGTATTTCATTAAAAGTTCGTAGTTAGATTTCAAGCAGGCTATTTTTGTTTGACTCATTAATTATTGATTTGCTTGAAAGAAACTTCCGTTGAGGCAAATGTGTCATTGATAAGAAGTGTGGGCTTAGCTAGCGATGTAAAAGTTAAGATGCTTTTAGGAAGTTATCACTGCCTGTGTTTTGAAGGAAACGAGTTTCGATAATATATGAAATAACGATCATATAATTATCAAAAGTCTCAATGCTGAAAGTCGTAAGACACAAAACACATTTTTGATTTTAAAAGAAATTTGCAAGAAACGATCAATTTAAGTTTGAAAAAAACCATTATTGGAAAGACGTATCATGAAAACAATGAAAGATCGATGACATATTGATGGTCACCACCAGAAGTGGTCTCCGAAGAGAGAAAGCAGCTGTCGACGCTGTGGGGGTAGTGCATTGAGCAATGGCGAATCGCCAGATGTGGACCAGAAGAAAAAAATATAAAATGATCACGACAAGACTCATCGGACACAAAATCCAGCAGAGCAAAGGATTTTTCGCAACAGAATTATTATCGAAGTTACTTTTTGCAACCGTTTGGTGAGTGACGCCGAGGCTTAAACATCGTGCATAGCACTCCACTCAGTGGAGATTCTTTCTGGTGATTGTCATCTCTTGATTGAATTTTCTTACTGCGGCTAGGAAAGGCAGATATTCATTTGTCTGTCCAAAATTGTTTTAACGTCAAGAAAATTGTTCAAGACTATCCGGATCGTAATTGGGACTAATAAAACCTTACGTTAATGTTAGCATCGTTGAGTTCCAGTCGGTTGGGTTCGATCCCAACAGTACAATATTTTGTCGATAGTCAAGGGGCAACAAGTTTTCAAAATCACAATTTGAATCACCGCAGATAGTTTTGTGGGCTCTAGATTGAACTGTTCCTACTAAGATGTTGTCCTTCACTTGGAGATTGCAGAACATAGATGCCGCATAGTCCAGGATACTCCTGATGCAGTTATTATATAATGACTAAATCCTCACAGCTGATAAATGTTGTCAATTGTCTCAATACGGATCGTCTTGATGATGTTTTTTTGTTATATTTTGAACATGACAATGCCACTTAAACCAGTCCTCTTCCGTAACACCAAGAAATTGAAATTCGGTTTGTACAGGAATACCGGGGATACATATCCCTTCGCAAGCGTGAGCTTAGAAAGACGGAAGAACAACTGACAGCATTTTTTCCGCTTTAATTTCCATTTGATTATCTGCAATCCATCCGGTGATGTCAGAAAACGCATGCAGTACATGACTTTGTAAGCAACCCTTCCTTATTGTTCCAACGATCACCATATCGTCCGTATAATTCGTTAATGATCTTTCATGAATATGTGGAACAAATAGTTGAATGAAAAAACATAGGAAATCTGACCGTGATGAAATAGTTGTCGAGCACATTTTCCATGGATTTAGCTCCTAGCCGGACCACTTTTTTAAAATGAGGCATGAACAAGCTCTGCGATGCTTTATGCTGCCACAGCTCTTGAAACGCTATCAAGATCCTGAATTTTGCCTCAGATATGTCGTCGACATATTCATTTACTGCACTGCAGCTGAGACGAAACTTGATGACTTCGTGCGGCTTTTGAATGAAGTGCGACCAAGTATCAATCTTGCAGTAGAACGTGAACAAGCTTGAAGAATTCCTTCCTTGGACATCCTCGTTGAGGGCGGTCAGATGGAATTTATTTTCTCCGTTAACCGAAAGCTGACACACACGCAAGTCGTTACATAGTCTTCTCATCCCTTTTTTACCGGGTTCGAAGTGTCCTTAAAATGGGGATCATGTTGGTGAAGCCATCGTCCACTGGGAAAAATGTATTGGTGCACGAAAGACCGACTCTTTTCATCCGATCGGTAGTTCACCGAATAACTCTGAGAGAACTGCAGTTGATGAGAAGTCTGGAGGGAAATGACTAACGAACGTGAAGGAGATACACGCGATGTGGATCGTTCAGAGGTTGCTCGTCACACGTTCAAAAGTGACCACGTAATTGATATTGACTCGATGGAGATTGTAGAGAGGGAGTCTAGGTGGAAGAAGCTTGTGGTCATAGAAGAACCGTGGACAAAGAAATGTGGATCCTTCAATCGGGTCAAACATATTTTTTGACTTTGTCCTGACTTTGCCTTTTCTTGTGATTACTTCCCTCCTGTTTCATCAGTATTATGTCTTCTTCGATCTTTTAACTTTAAGAAAGGTTACTGTGTTGTAACAGTAAGCGTATAATCCAGCTATCGATGACATTGGTTGTCACACAGAAGTAGACAGGTCGTCTCTTCTTCTGTTTGACTAGAAAGGAAGCACTGGGACATGTAATACTAATGAAATGGCACAATCTCCTGACAAAATACCATAGAAATTGAACAATGAGCAGCCAGTTCAACATTAAACACGGATCACACAGCAAAGGGACATACTCGATGTCAAGCTCTACAGAGAAGTTTGTGAACGTCTTTTCGTGCGCCTGCTATTTTTTTTTGATAATAATCGGAAGGACCAACATTATCGAGGAAACATTTGCGCAACGAATTGAATTCTTCGAATCTGAAGGAATCGTGGCGACCAAAGCATTTTGAAGGAGTTCACAGCAATCCGCAAAAGACGAACGACTTTTTTCCTATCTCTGTAAGATATTGAAAATTTCATTTTGCCCACTTATTAAGTTCCTGCATGTGACATTGTTTTGAATCAGTTTGCACTTCTAGCGGTCAACAATTCAATAATTGTTAACAATGCGGTTAAACAATTTAATTCTGTAGGTTGACAATATAAATGAGCATTATTCATCGGTGGACGTTGCTTATCATTCACACTCGCCTGAAGATAGTCTCCTGCAGTGACTGAAGTGTCCTCGCCAAACGAATGAAAATTAATCTCTCATTTTAAGGCCTTCCTCAAATTTGGATAACAGATGTCTGGCCCTCTGTTCAGTGAATGTTCAGTTCCACGCTAATTAATCCCTCTGTTCTGATAATTGTGTGACTGCCTTGATGCAACCTCATCAAAAATTTTTGTTCTCAGAAAAATGTCTCTGAATTGGCAAGCTGTAGCTGCTTTATAATTGAAACTTGACAATAAAGAAAAATGATATGAGTAAAACTTGACAATATATAATATGGAATACCTATGGAATCGCAAGATTTGTTCAGCGCATAGACAGTTGCCAAACTGGCAAAGTGATCATCAGGGAACTACAACTTCATAGAATGGATCTCTTGTAACCAATCAGTTAACCCTCAGTGTAATGGTCACAGAGAGACAGCATTAAGCTAGGTCACCTTTAGATACGAGAATTGCCACTGGCTTTCCAGGAATTATGTATATTTTTACAATGTCCGATATTTCGGCTTTCTTCTACAAGGACAAATATCGAATGTATGGTGAATGCAGTCAAATAACACAGAGACACACGGTGAACAAATTAAATAAAAATCAATACTGACGGAATTGAAGCGGCGATACAGATAAAGGTCAAACAAAGTCAACAAGTCAAAATTAACAAGAAATCCAGTAACAAATTATCAAAGAAGTTACTACTCATAAAAAGGAAAGTAATGCTTCACCAACACAATTATTTATTAAGGAACTCTGATTATTCTGAATATAAATGGCTTCTAGTGAACTCTCCACATCTATAATTTTCCAAGTGATTGAGTCTTCGGGGACAGTCTGGTGCACGATTGTGGCATGCTGAAACACTGCAGATTCTTGTGATTGTACATTCTCTTTAAGTCTAGATCTTACAGTTCGATCAGTTTGACCAATATACTTCTCATCACACAATATACAAGATATTTCGTACACTACATGCTTCGTATAACATCTCTGCTTTCTTTTCGTTCAGTTGCAGGTCCAACATGACTGATCACACCTTGGTCTTTCTTTTTTCTTCCTCCAACGATGACTCAAGGGCTTCGCTGTTTGAAAAATAATACGGATTCTATTATCCAATTGATACTTCCGCCTCAGCCTCATTACTTGTCTCTTTGAGTGTGAAGAAAATGGTAAGCATGTGTTGCTATGCACTCACTGACTTTATATGCTCAGAATTCTGGCTATGACCAAATTCTTCTCCAAATCTATGAATCCATAGGAGAGGTATTTGTCATAAGCCAGGGATCTTTCTTGTAGCCGTCTTTCTTAGGATGAAAATGGTATCAAAGGAAGACTGCAAAACATAATACTTGTACTTCTCATCACCTATAAAATCAAAGCCGACCTTTGAATTCAAATGAATATATCTATGTTTTGCCGCATGTTTTGACATCGCATTTTCAAAAAAATGTGTCATTACTTTTCATCTTGATCATTATTGTCATACATTCGTTTCGATTGCCGGTGCGAGGGTTGTCTTATTGACAAAACGCTGCTCATATTGACAGACCCAGAAATGAAGACATGTATGTAATATCGATTCATAAAATTTTAGGCCCTGAGTGTGCGTTTTACTAACTATATATTCTCAAATTGTTTGGTTTCTGTAACGTTATTGCAGCTGCGCAAATTTAATGTGGTCGCACAAACAATGAAATCTTGTCGCGTGGCAACCTTGATCTGGAATGGAATTATATATTATGGTCTATTTTGCTAATGAATAGTATTTATGATTATTTTTTCTTTTGAAGGTCTGTGACATGTCTTCCGTATTTTCTTGTAGAGAAGTCTTATGCATAAAGACAACATATGTCTCATCAAATGCCCTATTCAACTCTTTATTGATATATAATTAAAGAAATTGTTGACAATTTTATCGACAGAACTTAGTTGAATTGTATGTGTTGAATTTTTTGACAAGCCTGCCTCTTGCAGTTACTTAACGATTTCATGCAATAAAGCGGGCACATCATAATGGGATCCTTGATATACGATAAAACTAGCTACTCGCAACATTGATAAATGGATACACGTATACCAGCATAAAAGTTAATGCTGGTCTATGTAAGGGAGGAGATCAATGGATATGATTGTGCGCCTCTATTTAACATTCATACCGAAGTGGTTTAATTTCATGAAGGCTCATGATTCAACTTCTGATGCTGTCATGATGTCATTGTGCATGACTATCCAATCATAAAGGCATGTAGGTAAATGTACTCATGCTGTTTTTAGTAATTAAATCAGTATGATATTGAGAATCAATTTGAAATATATAACTGGATGACATGATGTTGGAAATAATCAAGAATATGTTATATATAATTGGAATTGTGTTTTTATCAGATTTAGACCTTCTCATACTATGCCTTGCCTTAAGTATATATAATCAACTTGCTGAATTCATAATGAGTACAGCGAGATGTAAAATGTGAGTGTATCTCCTCAGCATAAAACATCTAAAGATGAACATCAATTTTCGGCGAGAACATCAACGGCCTCATATTAGAAACTCGGCTGCAGATCTCCTAATAGCATTTATATTGTGGTTTAGCACAAATAATATATCTTCGGAGAACGTAATACCACCAACGGGCGCAAAAGAAATCAAATCTTACTGTTTACAAGCTTCGATAAATATTTCCTCACTTTCTTTTTCATCTTCAAGGGATTATGTACACGAACTTGATATTTTCCAGGAACACAAAGACGCATACATGAAATATGCCTCCCATGGGCAATGGCGGGCGTGGATGTGGCGTGGCAGCAATCTCAGGAACGTATGAATCGGACTCTCAAAAGCATGTGACAAAAGGTGCTCCAACGGAATCCGTGTGACCTCCTGGAAGGGCTGGAAGTCTCATTGCCAACCAATTACAACCAGAAGAGGACGCTGTCATTGGTCGGGGTTATTTTCGACTATCTCCAGCTTTCATCAAATGTGAGGTGCACCCTTCCACTTGGACAGAAATGTCGGCATCTGCTCAGAAGACTCACTTGATCTAATGATCTCCCGCTACACAGCAACATGCTTTTGTATTCTCTGACAATTGTTAGTATCCGTGAGTCACAGGACGAAGCACATCGGTATTTTTGCTGTTTATTACAATTATCTTTATCCTCGACTGTCAATGTAATTCCTGAAAATCAAAAAACGACACACCTTTTGTGAAGCACTCAATTTTTTGATGCTCTCTATACATATGACAAATACACCTGCTATACAGAGACATGATTGTTCTAATTATTTAAGCTGTAATAGCAAGATCATTTCACCACTGCATTTCACCATAGATTGTGATGAAACTTGGTGTGGTGGTCAGTAAGGCACTGTAGAGCTGTAGTTTGTCTCTATTGCGTTTTCCTCAAAGATGTGCAGAAGTTGCGGCTGCATGTGTCCTCGTTGTCGTGATGTTATTTATTTTGACTTTATCATAAAAAATATTTAACCTCATCTTTGCGGCTCCGCAAAGCCTGGAAGGATATCAGGTAATGAATGGTGTCGGGCAGGTGCCAGTCACTGTTAGGTAGAGGAGGAGTAGACAAGAGGTATTCCAACGCTCGTGCAGTGGCTGACGTCTCAGATTCTCATAAGGGAGAGGTCGTTGACATCACTCTGACTTAGCCACCGCAGGACTCGACGCTGGATTTGATCTTAAAGTTCAAGGTCAGTCTGAGGACCCCTGACCAAGCAAGACAAAGGTATTCCATTTGGGCCCGGATTCTTCCTATATACGCAACGAGCACCGCAGAATTAGAAAGACAGAATGCAGCTTGTTGGAGAGCTCCCATTTGTTGACTGCATCTTCGGGCGATTTTCTTGATGCGGCCACCCAAAGACAGTCTATCGTTGATTTTAAGTCCAACGGTGGATAGTCGGCGTGCTTCTTCAAGCTGTTGTTCACCGAAGTAGGGGAGGATGCCGTCGGTTTTGTCACGAGATCGGCTGATGGTGAATACATGAGTCTTCGAGGTGTTGAAATTTATATGCCACTTGTCTGCAGAATGCTTGATCGTTCGGAGACCATCGTTGGAAATGCTGACCACAGCGTCACGTTCACTTCGTTTTTCAATGACAAGATGGAGTGTGCTGTCATCTGCGTACTTATCCAGGCTACACTGAAGGCTTGCATCCATATAGATGATGAATAAAATAAATAAGTGTCGGTCCAAGGACGGAACCTTGTGGCACACCGGCGTTGATTGGCCGTGTTGAGGACTGCTGGCCACCGACGGTCACCGATTGAGTACGATCCCGTAGAAAAGAAGTCAGCCATTCGAAGAGCTATCTGCTAACACCGGCAGCCATAAGTTTGATGAGTAGGCCATCATGCCATACTCGATCAAATACCTTTGCCAAGTCTAGAGATGTCACCATGACATCCTAGCCTTTATTGAGAGCGTCCGCCCACCGTTGAGTAATGCTCGTAGTCAAGGACGCGATTGGAGACGTTCTCAAGCGACCCATTGCTCCATTTATCGCCCACCAAAAGTTCCTTGGAGATGAGCTTCCTTCAAGTCCTAGGGCAATTAAATGATAATAGGAACGGCGTGATTCCAAGCATGATTGTCGAGCGGCCGAGGAGGTCAGTCTATAGTACTTATGAGATGAGACACAAATGGAGCGCCTCCACAGGCTGCCAATCTCTTTTCCCCCGCGCGGGAGACCGAGCCACGGAACCGAATTCTACCTATCTATCGCAAATCATCTGATCAGTTTTATACTGGGAGAAGTAAAACACGCGTGCATTATCCGCATGACCAGTGAGGCAGGACCTGAATACAAACTGAATGTGCTGAGGCCTGCGAGACAATGTATTCTCCAAGACAGTGAGGGTGACAATGGGCATGTAATTAATTGCAAACTGCTTCTCATACAAACATGACAATGTCACTGGACAGAACAATTCATCAGGGCATTTATCCGTCCACACGAGTGGCGAATTCCGCATAAACCAGAGAAATCCCCCGCATATCCCCACTGCGCCTTGCCATTTTTAATCAAAATCAAGTGATAGATCGACACAAATGAATCAGAGCAGCTTTTCCATGTGTGTGAATGATTTTTCTAATTAAGTTTAATCGGTCTGTGTGGCTTGACAGAGACGACTTTAATGACTGAGTTTTATTTCATCGAGCGTCAGGTTTTATTCTCTGGAATTTGCAGATTGTAAAAGTTGACGAAATTCCTCGAATTATCAGCTATCTTATCATCCGATCTTTCATGATATAGAATGACAGCATCTCCTCTCTAAGGAGTTGGTCAGCCGTTGGTAATTTCTATAGAATCCTATCAGCATTTTTCTGATATCTACATGCAACAACAGAGTAGTATGAAACTTCGAGTTGTTTCGTTATTTATCAGTCAAAGGCGGTCTGCAGCCGTTGGTGAATTGCTATCTCTTTCAAATGTGCATTCTTGAGAGCTAGTTGCCTTATTTTACGTATCAGTGTGATGATATGAATGCTCAGAGCGACTCTCACTTCTCCTAAATTTCCTTCCGAAACTTCAACTTGGATGTAATAAAACGTTTAGCTATCAATGTCGGAGAACGAGAGCAGACATCGGTAGCCCCTATGACCTCAGAAGACTTTCAAGTAACTTTTTCAAAATCTTCAAAACTTGAAATGAATCCGCAACCCCTATGACCTCAGAAGACTTTCAAGTAACTTTTTCAAAATTTCAAAACTTGAAGATCTCCTCTCTCTCTCTCTCCTCTCCAAAAGAGAGTGTATCACAAGACATTGATATTGCAGTATAAAATCAATTACAAACATTTTAGCATTTCAGCAATCATTTGTGAATCGTGTGATGCCTTTGCAAGTGGAATTGAGTTTTCTGATTTTCAACTGCGTTTTATATCCAGCTCTATTCTTGTTTATTCATGACTTATGGTATATTTCCTTTTATTGTATAATGTTCTATTTGTTATTTAAATCCTGTAATTAAAGTTACATTGTGAAACTCATAATTCTATAGTTTATAGTTCTCTCTCTCTCTTTCTCTTATATAATAGCAAAATAGCAATAAGAAAAACGAATGCAGAAATTGATGTATATGGAAAAAATACATCAACTGACTTGCGAAAGCTGCTTTCTTTACTTTTACAAATGAATGCAAACTTGTGACAGGAACTAAACTCTAAAGCGTTTTAGGAGACTGCACTGTAAATCGCTGGATACGAAAATTACACACAAACATATACCAAAATCAGATACAATTTGAAACTAACATCTGATACCAGATTATGGTATGTCTACAGAGATCTGGTGTGTTTTTCATACCACATCTCACTTACCTTCATATGCGATTGATATGTAACGATGCGAACTATTCTATCTGTGATTGGATGTTTTACACTGAAATACGAATTGTTGGTATGTTTTATACATGAGACCCGATGCAAATTCATCCCTATTTGACGGAATAGGGAGTGTATTTCAATATTGTCAGTAGGAGGACACTCCATATTTGATGGAAATATCAGAAAGTAAAAAAAAGTAAAAAACACTTTATCGCAAGCGCTTTCGACCGACACCGCCAGTCATTATCAAGCGACTGATAACGCTTGATAATGACTGGCGGTGTCGGTCGAAAGCGCTTGCGATAAAGTGTTTTTTACTTTTTTTACTTTCTGATATTTCCATCAAATATGGAGTGTCCTCCTACTGACAATCATCCCTATTTGTATGCCTCGGGTATGTGTTTGGTATGTGCAGCTTTAAGTCACACAGCAAAAAATATGTATATATTACATACTACTGTCAAATAACTTTTTTCGGTAATACCAGTCGTGAATATTTTTTGCTTGATAGATGGATATTTAAGTACATTAGCTTTATTGTGAATTTTATGTTCCACGAGTATGTTGTCGTTGCTACTTGTCTAGCAACATTGACAAGACGTTTACATAACTCTACTTTATGAACCAAGTTGATAAACAGAGAAAATAAGATTATATTCTCGTGGGCTTCTATAAGGGTCCCAAAAGAAGACAGAAGGAATGCCGAAAGAGTGGCAAAGAAACATGGCTGGCTGAAGGTGCTGCGTGCGGGCTACGCAACTCCTACCTCTACAGGAGGGGGAGACGTACGCTTTTTCCAATGCACTGTCCAGCGAAGGGAGTGTGCTCTCCCCCAACCAACCATGCAGAAAAATAAGTGATGCCGGTGTCATCCGGGTGTGCGGTGCGCACTAGAACTCGTCGAGACGGCCTCATCCGGCGGAAGGTAGATAATCCGGCACGCGGAGAAGTGCTCTTGAGCAGGAACGCGACCGTAGCACGGGGAATCTGCGGCAGGGCGGGTACGGGAGAATGCTTCTACTCAGTGACGGGTGAGTAGGAGCAAAGTCAGAGTCACTGGGGTCGCAAGAGCAGCAGCGGCGGCGGGGGCGGCAGCGGCGGCGGCAGGGACAGCGTCAGGGGCAGCGGCGGCGGCCACGGCTCTGAACCAGCACTTGCCTGGCCTTCAGTTCGCCAGATGGACCAGAGTGGCGGTTCATCTCCTTCTCGACTTGTCTGGGCGAAGTGGCGGCAGAGCGGCAGCGGCGGCGGCAGGGCTGAGGCGTGCGGCCCTGTGTCAGCGACTTGTCAAACGACCTTCTGTTCTCCAGACGAGATGTCCACTCACGATCTCGTTTCCTTCTCGACTGTTCTTGACAAGCAGCTACAGGGCGGCAGCGGCAGCGACGGGAGCAGGGCAACGGCAGAGTCAGGGCAGCGGCAGGGGCAGCGTCAGATGCAGCGGCGGTGGCGGCGGCTCTTGAGCCAACACTTGCCCGGCCTTCTGTTCTCCAGATGGACCAGAGTGGCGGTTCATCTCCTTCTCGACTTGTCTGGGCGAAGTGGCGGCAGAGCGGCAGCGGCGGCGGCAGGGCTGAGGCGTGCGGCCCTGTGTCAGCGACTTGTCAAACGACCTTCTGTTCTCCAGACGAGATGTCCACTCACGATCTCGTTTCCTTCTCGACTGTTCTTGACAAGCAGCTACAGGGCGGCAGCGGCAGCGACGGGAGCAGGGCAACGGCAGAGTCAGGGCAGCGGCAGGGGCAGCGTCAGATGCAGCGGCGGCGGCGGCGGCTCTTGAGCCAACACTTGCCCGGCCTTCTGTTCTCCAGATGCACCAGAGTGGCGGTCCATCTCCTTCTCGACTTGTCTGGGCAAGGTGGCGGCAGAGCGGCAGCGGCGGCGGCAGTGGCAGGGCTGAGGCGTGCGGCCGTGTGTGAGCAGCCTGCCAGACGACCTTCTGTTCTCCAGACGAGATGTCCACTCACGATCTCGTCTCCTTCTCGACTGTTCTTGGCAGGCTGCTACAGGGCGGCAGCGGCAGCGGAAACCAACGTCAGGGGCAGCGGCAGGGACAGCGTCAGGGCAGCGGCAGGTGGGTACTCCGGGCTCTCTCCACAGGGCTCTCTCCACTCTTCTCCAGCGACTTGCCAACCTTCGGTTCACCAGGCGGCCGTCAGTGGAACGGCTCGTCTCCTCCTCGACTGTTCTTGGCAAGGTGGTGCAAGAGTGGCAGCAGGGCAGCAGCGGGCGCAGCAGCGGATCGGGACTCCGCGTCGCTCTCCATCCAGGACCACCAGGGGACCTTCCGTTCACCAGGCGAGACATCCACTTACTGTCTCGTCTCCTTCTCGACTGTTCTAGGTGGTGGATGGCAGAGCAGCAGCGGCGGCAGGAGAAGACTCAGCGGCGGTCAGCAGCAGGGCGGGTCGGGCTGGGAAGGGCACGGCCGGTTAAGGCTGGGTCGAGGGAGGCCAGGGCCAGAGGTGGCCGGGCAGGGCATGGCCGGGTATGGCCGGGCTGGGTTGGGGTGGGTTGGGCACGGCCGGTTAGGGCTGGGTCGAGGGAGGCCAGGGCCAGAGGTGGCCGGGCAGGGCATGGCCGGGTATGGCCGGGCTGGGTTGGGGTGGGTTGGGCACGACCGGTTAGGGCTGGGTCGAGGGAGGCCAGGGCCAGAGGTGGCCGGGCAGGGCATGGCCGGGTATGGCCGGGCTGGGTTGGGGTGGGTTGGGCACGGCCGGTTAGGGCTGGGTCGAGGGAGGCCAGGGCCAGAGGTGGCCGGGCAGGGCATGGCCGGGTATGGCCGGGCTGGGTTGGGGTGGGTTGGGCACGGCCGGTTAGGGCTGGGTCGAGGGAGGCCAGGGCCAGAGGTGGCCGGGCAGGGCATGGCCGGGTATGGCCGGGCTGGGTTGGGGTGGGTTGGGCACGGCCGGTTAGGGCTGGGTCGAGGGAGGCCAGGGTCAGAGGTGGCCGGGCAGGGCATGGCCGAGTGTGGCCGGGCTGGGTTGGGGTGGGTTGGGCACGGCCGGTTAAGGCTGGGTCGAGGGAGGCCAGGGCCAGGGGTGGCCGGGCAGGGCATGGCCGGGTATGGCCGGGCTGGGTTGGGCTGGGTTGGGCACGGCCGGTTAGGGCTGGGTCGAGGGAGGCCAGGGCCAGGGGTGGCCGGGCAGGGCATGGCCGAGTGTGGCCGGGCTGGGTAGGTTGGACTGGTGGTCGGTTGAGTCTCCGTCCTCAGAAGAGGCCATCGTTGGCCAAGTCCTCGATCTCGAGCAGGACCTCCTCTCTCTGCACATCCGGCAAGAGGGCCAGGCAGTGGTCCAGGGGCGGCTTCCAGTAGACGAGGTCCGGTCGTCGGAGCGGTCCGCATGACAGGGCAGACAGGAGCCGTCGATTCCTGTTCCTTGTGGCCCACGTCAGGAATTTCCGTGAGGCCTCTCTGTACTCGTCCATGATGGGCTGGACTCTCGCTCGTCTGTACAGCTCCTCCACCCTGACTCCGATTGGACATCGCAGGACAGCTCGGAGGGCTCGTCTCTCAGCCACCTCGACTGGTCGGATCGATCTCTGTGGAGAAAGAAGGAGAAAGGGAGCACCAAAAGTCAAAACAGGACGGATCATTCATGTGTAGATCAATTTTCCGACCCAGCGCGGAATACATGCATTGCTACTCATGATACGGCGTAAGTGTGTCACTCTCTGTGCGATCTTAACGCTGACTTTTCTAGCGTGTGCACCTCCGATAAGGCTTGAGTCTAGTCTGACTCCCAAGAGGTCCAATGTCTTGCCATGCAGGACACGATGACCTTGTAGGCCTGCTCTTGGGAAGGCAGACTCTGGCCAAGCGCGCTGTCTGGATAGGAAGATGAGCTGAGTCTTGGCGGGGCTGATCTTCAGTTGATGGTCTTGGCACCAGGAACTCACGGACTCAAGTCCAGGTTTGAGTGCCTGCCAGGCCGCCATCGGGTTATCTGCAAATAGGCTGCTGCCTTCTGTGGTTGTCAACTCCCTTACAGGCATGTTGCGGGTGAACAGCGTGTAAAGGAGCGGGCTGAGTGGTGAGCCCTGTGGTAGCCCTGCTGCAGGGGTGAATGGGTTGGACAGTTCTTGCCCGACCCGGATTTGTAGTTTCCTGTTAGACAGGAAGCTGCGAATCCACTTCACAGTCTCTGTTGGTAAAATGCATCTGCACTCCTCCAGAAGTCCTTCATGTCACACAGTGTAATACGCCTTTGCAATGTCCAGGGCTGCCACTGCTGTTACTAGGCCTGCGTTCATTGCCTGGACAGCTCTCTGGACTAGGAGTATGACCTGTTAGGTCGAGTTTCGACCTGACCTGAAGCCAGCTTGGCATTCTGGTAGCAGATCGCTGCTCTCGCAGTAGCTGTTGAGTCTCGAGTTCACAATTCTCTCAAGGACTTTGCCGATGACAGGGCTGAGAGTGATAGGCCTGTAGCTGTTTGCCTGAGTGAGGTCTTTTCCGTCTTTCGGAAGCATGCTCACTACTGCCCTTTTCCCCTTTTGGGAAAAGTGGCTCAGTCTGATTTGAGGCTGAGAGAGGGTGGTGGGCTGGTTCAATGGTTGCGAGATGGCATTTTTCAGCATGCTTCTCAGCATTTCCATTCTGTGCCCCTGGGTTGTGGTTGGTTTGGTGCTGGTTAGTGTGCGTGACAAGAGCATATTGACTGACTTGGTCCAGTCTCTGGGCTTCGTCTTCTTGCTTGACTGCTCTTCATCGTCCTTGATCGTCATCTGCAGATGTTGAGTGTGGGTCATGGTGTTCTCAAGCATCTCATCAACGACTTCTGACATCTTATGCCTTCTGAAACGCAGTAGCTGTCAGCCGTTTGCTGACTGAATCGGTCCAGTCTCTGCGGTCTTATCAGTCATCAGTCTCCTGACTACTGGCCAGAACCGAGCGTGCCGTGTTCCTCGCTGTAGGATTTCTTGCTGTTCTTCATCTATGCGATTTCGAACCTCAAGAACTCCTTTGCGGATCTGACCTCGCAGAGTGTTCAACCTAGGTCGCAGAGAGGGCTCAGCTGTTCGGGCCTGCTCTCTTCTCAACCTTTTTCTCTCCCAAACTATCCACAGCAACCAGCGTGGAAGTCGTGGTCTGTTGCTGTGTGCAGGCCTCTGTTTTCTGAAACAGGCATCTGCAGCTTCAGCAATTTGCTGCTCGAGTGTCTTACACTGGTCCTCGAGTTGTTCGATCGAGGTAGGCTCAGGAAAGGTCTCAAGCTGTTCTAACCTGTCTTGGAAATGTCTCCAGCAGTTCTCACTTTCCTCATCAATATTCCATCGAGGGCAGGGCAGTGACCCTGTAATGGGCCCTGTGTTTCCGCTGCCTTTCAGGAATGAAAGAATTGGCATGTGGTCCGAGCCCACGTCTTCTCCCAATTTGCATTGTGAGAAGATGGGGGCCGCCGCAGGACTTGCCAGGACCCAGTCAATGCAGTCATGAGAGTCATAAGCTGCATGATGGAAGGTCGCTATGCCCGGGTTGTTCAGGACGCACGTTTGGGTGTCGTCTAGGAACCGCTGCAGTATCCTGCCATTCTGGTTAGTGTCGCGGCATCCAATTTCTTGGGACTTCGCGTTTAGGTCACCGACCAGGACGGACAGGGGACTGCGCAGGGCAAACTCCAGGTCCTCAGTGTGCAGGGTGGCTGTTCTCACAGTGGTTGGTGGCACACACGGAGATGTTATCTGTAAGGGCGCACTCCTTCCTTGTGGCCAGACTTCGACGCAAATGATGCGGTGGCGATCATGCGTTGCTGTCCTTAGCAGCTGGTGGCGACAGCTAGATCTGACCAATACCACTGATCCAGGCCCTTGGCTGTCAGCTGGAAAGCCATACGATTGAAAGCCAGGAAAGAAGTGTTGTTGACCTGGCTGGTCTCTCGTGTCCTGGAGGGCAATGACAGTGGCATCATTGAATGCCTCTACAACTTCATGATAACGGCTTGTTAGGCCGTTAACATTGAGTTGGACGAGGAAGGGCGCCCTGCGGGCCGAGCCACGCCCTCTACACACTGTGACGAGGGTCGCTGAGTGCCGCTATTTTGAGCACTAGCTCAAATAGGGCAACTGCCTCCTTGGCTCCTGCTTGGATGCCGATACGGGTCAAGATCTCGAGGATCTGACCCATGAGACTGCTCAGCTGTTCCTGTCTCTCACTTGGTGCGGGTGCTTGTCCTGGAAGAGCGGGTCTCTTCAGGCTTGGTGAGCGGACTTCACTGGTGTGTGAGGTCTCTGCCCAACCTCTCTTCGACGGCCTAGTGCTCTCCTGCAGCTGAGGCGGCTGATCGGTCTCAGCATCGTCGACTGGTGCTGGTGCTGGTGCTGGTGCTGGTGCTGGTGCTGGTGCTGGTGCTGGTGCTGGTGCTGGTGCTGGTGCTGGTGCTGGTGCCGGAGTGGCTGTCATCATTGGGCGTAAGTCAGGTGCGGGAGTGGCTGTGGCTTGCCTGGCACTTACCTTGCTCGCTCTCTTTTTCCTTGGAGTCCGCTGAGGGCGCGGGTCTTCTTTGCGGGTCGCGGGCTGAGTGCTCTCCTGCAGCTCAGGCTGGCCCTGCTTTTCTCCGGGCTGTTGGTTTGGGGTGCCTGCCACTGCATCGGAGAAAGAGAGGTCACTGCTGACGGTTCGACACTCAACCGTCTTAGGCCTAGCCGGTTTGGAAGCCTCTCGCACCTGCTTCTTGTAAGCAGGACACCCGCGGAAGGACGTGGAGTGTTGTCCTTTGCAGGTCAGACACTTAGTGTCCTCCTTGGGTGTCGAGCACTTGTCTCCCAAGTGGTCGGTGGAGCCACACCGGAAGCATCGCAGCCTCTTGTGGCAGCTGGGTGCTTTGTGGCCCCACACGAGGCAACGGCGGCAGAGGTCAAGCTGCTTTTCAGGCAGCTTTTCCTCGCCCGTCCGGAACTTAACCAGTCCTCCAAAAAGGAAAGGACTGTGCTGCACTGCTTTCTTGCAGTCCTGAGATCAACCGCATCACAGGAATAGGCCTGCTGCGGTCAATCTTGCCGGCTGTGGTGTTGTGGAGCCGGTGCACGGAGAGTATATCTCCCACAAACTGGGACTGCAAGTCCTTAAGGACTTCGCCTTCAGGGATAGAGGTATCAATACCCCTGAGGCGCAGGACATGGCGCTTGTTAGACGCCTTGGGTTTTTCGGGCATGCATAGGCATCCCGAGAAGCCAGGTGTGGATGGCAAATCTTGCATGATACGCGCAATTATTGCCGCTTGGCCATGGCAACATCATTTCATTTAGACGATATCTCTAGTGAAATCTTGATGACTTATATATCTCAAACATAACTATTTTTGCGGTCATGAATTATAATGTGTTTTTATTTCGGATTGATAATATGCTTAATTTCAAAATTACATAATGCATAATTGTTGATGGTTGAAATCGTATTGATTATTCATGAAATGCCTTAGACTTACGTGCATTAAAATCGAATTCAGTATTGAAAGAATGACTCTTGAATGTCATTATCTTACTACTTGCAGAACAGTAGTAACATTAGTGTGATCTTTATTGACAAAAGGCCTTAAATCAACATACTTTAGAGATGATTGATGCTTTCTTTTAACATTGTGCTAGTATGGCTTTAGTATGTAAAGCATACCACATTTGAAATAACGTACGAAAAGCATGCAAATATATACCAAGAGAATACAGAAATATACCAAAAAATATTTTGGCATGCATCCTTCGTATGTGATTGGTATTGAGCGATTTACAGTGTAGAGCACTAGGGTTATTGTTCTCTTTAGTATGTCAACATTCTATTTCACGCAACCTCCTAAAATTCTAGTGTGTGGCGATTTAGGATGCAGGTTTCTTCGATTTTAGGAGGTGCTGGTTTACAGAATTTTGTTTGAACACTTCTGTAAGTATAGAAAAAATCTCTGAGATATCATAGTGAGCAAGTCACAGGAGCTGTTCCCTCAGATTTCAAAGCCCTTTGGGGTCATTATGGAAAATGGAGATGGTAAATAATATAAAAACCGCTGGCCAGCTGGTTCTAGCAGCTAGATTCATATATTTTCATTCTGTCACGATAGAATCATGTCTTCTTGACTGAAATAAGTGACACGCATGACAGCAGCCATTACACGCACCACAAGTAAGTGAAAAAAAAACAGTGTTTGCATTAGTTAGTAATTAAATTTTTTAATTGTTAGTTGTAATATTAGTAATATCCATAGCAGTACTCATAAAGAAAGGCTATACCTACAGAAATCCGACACTCTAAATAAGAAATGACTAGAACCAACTTTCACTTTGACGATAATACAAGGTGTTCGGAAAGTCACTGTGCAGTGAAAATATATAGAATAGAATAAGTGTTTATTGAAAAATAAAAGACCCCCAAATGAGAATCGGAGGAGTTCCGCGAAAAATTAACAGAAATAATGAACTGCAAACACCGTGCATCACTTGAATGATTCATTATACAGAATAGAGCACGAAAAAGTAAAGCCATTTTGTCTTCGCGTTGTTCGTACCTGAGGCAACACTATTCGTCCACTGTGTGAAGACAGATCAGAAACACTATCATGTAAGATAGATTTTCACAAAATAGAGCACTTTTGAAAAGTTTTAATGCGAGCTGCTTTCTACGGTGAACAAAATTTAGGATATCACAGTCTTTGCATGTTTTAACATCTAGCATTTAACGAAAAGCTCGCTTCACAACACTTATGCATTTTGAGTCAAGAATAATGCCAGGATGATTAGAAACAGGGGAGGCATAGCCCAAAATAGATTGAATAATGGATTAATATACAAGAACAGTTTATCATGAGACAAAATAGGTTTCAGAATACGGATTATATGCAATCTTTGCGACACTTTTTTAAAACTGAAATCAAAATGATCAGACCATGTAAGTTTTTCATTAAAAATCAAGCCCAAAACCTTAATTGCATGTATTATGTTAATGTTTCTTTCCCATGAAAAACAACATAGAGCAAAACATACACGCCATAAGAAGAACACTAATCTATAGTTTGAGACACGTGAACTGTCGTCCAGTTGTTGGAGGCTATTTCATTTATTTATTGACTGTGGACATGCTAACACTAGAAGAACGCATGTTTGTGATCGAGCATGTTTTTCGCAACAAGGATAACTACACGGATGATTTGACACAACAATCTAGCAGCCGATTTCCTGTCCGCTCTCCTTCATAGGATTTGGTTAACAAATTCAGAAGAACTTGAATTTTTGGACCATTCTTGACGGTGACTTCCCAGCGCTACATTAATAACATTTTATCAAAATTCATCGGAGAACTTTCAGATGATGAGAAGTCTCACACAGTATTTCAGCAGGATGGTGCGACTTGCACATACGTTAAACGAGACGCTGAATTGGCTGCGTCAGAATTTTGGAGATCGACTTACCACAAAGGATTTGTGGCCCCCAGATCGCCGGACTTATCACCCCCGATTTTTACTTTTGAGGAGCAGCAAAAGTCAATGTGTTCAAAACAATCCTCACACCCTTTAAGAACTGAAAGATGAAATTCTCTGCTTTACTAATGCAGTCACTCCTGATCACCTTGTGCGAATTATTCATACCATAATGCGACGTGTTAACAAATGCACTCGTGTAGGTGGCTCACACTTACAACATTAATTATAGGCCTAATTCAAATTGTTAATGTCAATTTCGTTGTCATTTATTGGTCTACAGTTTGATAATGTTCCGAAATTTGTTCTAAAAAATAAAAATGTTCATCATTACAATGCATATTTTATAGTCCGGCAGTCAGCACGAGTTTCTGCAGGGAACGAGGCCGACAATGAGACTTTCACAGAATGATGTACACCCTATGCCTACTGCGAATCGGCACGTCTGCCTAGTTCTAGTGAGTTCCTCTTCTTGTCAGGCAAGATCAAAGAAAAACACATGTAAATCCAATGGGACGCAGATTGCTGTTTTTGGCTAAAATGAAATTTTGTATGTTTTCTCTGATTAAACGAAAAGTACTAAGCCCACAGTCATAATTTTTGGCATGGAATGTCTTCAGGTCATTTCCTATGATGTGCATGTGCTATTATCATGCATCTAATCGGCAATGTATGTGAGAATGTGGTTGAATGTGGATAAAGTTGCTCAAAATGTTTGTGTCTGCCAACATTAAGAGGCTCGCCAAATCTAAATGCGTTTAGCAATTTAGACAGGGGTGCATGAAAATGAAGGGAAATGACCTGAAGACATTCCATGCCAAAAATTATGACTGTGGGATTAGTGCTTTTTGTTTAATCCGAGAAAACATACACAATTTAGTGCTTTTTGTTTAATCAGAGAAATTTTAGCCAAAAACTGCAATCTGCGTCCCATTGGATTTATGTACATATGTTTTTCTTTGATGTTAGGAGAACTCACTAGAACTCGGCAGACGTGCCAGTTCGTAGTAGGCATAGGGTGTACATCATTCTGTGAAAGTCTCATTGTCGGCCTCGTTCCCTGCAGAAACTCGTGCTGGCTGCCGGACTATGAGGTGTACATCAATCTGTGAAAGTTTCATTGTCGGCCTCGTTCCCTGCACAAACTCGTTCTGGCTGCCGGACTTTTAATCTTGATTGTTTTTCATTAAGAAGGAAACATCAATATGCACAGTGACTTTCCGAACACCCTGTATTAGGTTCTTCTACCTTGTCAGTTCACTTTCTAAAGATTCGCTTTCTTTCTGCACAGAAGCATTTTGATGAACGTTGATATCACGGATTTCAGTCATTTCATCGACTTAGCCTCCTTGATTCACAAGATATTCAAAAACTTCGCCAGGGGGGGGGGCGCCCCCAGTGGAACGACGGTTAAATGCAAGTTACTTTCATTAATAGAAGATTTGCTGCATTGATAGTTCTTCTAATGAGAGGTAACAAATCCTCCTGTTTCACAACCGTTCCCAATTTCTCAGTCGACTGTAAAATCTTTGCGGAAACTTTTATTTGTCGAAAGATGTTTGTCTCAGCTGCAACGAAAATAGAAAAAACCAATTAATGTCATTTTGCTATGAAGTTGTAGTGTAACACTCAATCGTGCGAGGTAATTATTACGATGTAAAAGCAGATACGCTGTGAGGTTGAAAGGCATCTCTAATATTCCGCAAGCAGCTTTTCGTTTGATAAATTTTCCATGAGAAAGAAATTTTTCGCAATTCCTTGTAACAATTTTGCGGTTTTATCGCTTACTGCTTTCGAATGAAGTTTAAATATTTATTTGTTGTTCATAATTCTCCAATAGCTTCAAATTAACAAACTGAAATGACGCCAGGAATGTGTCTAATGCTGAAATAGTCCATGCGAGTCGAATCTGTCTTTTGTCATGCATTTGTCTTTAAATTCTGACATTTCTATCTTTATGATAAGAAGAAGCAGTTAATAATGAACGCCGATATATAATGATGCAAAATAATATAATTCATCCGTCAGTAGAGCCATATATCATCAACCGCGAAGAGAGCACTCAATATTAAACATTATTCTGATGATATCTGATGTAACATGTCAATATAGCTTTGATTTAATATCTTTCATCTACATCTGCTCGTTTGAGAGCGACGTCTTACGATAAAAATTTTCGCAAAATATAGTCAACAGACATTTGTCAGCAGCTTGGCTTCTCTATCTCTCTCTCTCTCTCGCTCTCTCGCTCTCCTTCTCGCTCTCTCCCTCCCTCCCTCCCTACCTCTCTCTCTCTCTCTCCCTCTCTCTCTCTCTCTCTCCCTCTCACTCTCTCTCTCTCTCTCCCTCTCTCTCTCTCTCTCTCCCTCTCCCTCTCTCTCTCTCTCCCTCTCTCTCTCTCTCTCTCTCTCCCTCCCTCTCTCTCTCTCTCTCACCTTCTCGCTCTCTCCCCCTCTCTCTCTCTCTCTCATTCACTCCACTGCAGTAGACGCATTGATGGCTGAATGGCTACGACTGACCTACTTGCCATGAACAAATATTTCGTGGATATTAATTTCACCTCCTCATTGGAAATATCATATGCAGGGTGTTCGCGATCTTCTTGAGGATTTATTATTAGTAATATTAGGGTTTATACCACTGCGCATTGAACAAAGTTGTTGGACAAATGAACTAATGCAAATAGGCCTGCACTCGACGAAAAGGTGCACCATCAATGAATAAGCTTGAGTTTTATTTCATTAGATACAAAATCACTCATGAAATGCAGCGCATTGGTTGCTTTGCTGGACGTTAGCCATGCTTTTCTGTGTTGTACGTAACATTTGCTATCTGGTCTCTTCCTAGAGGTGACTGAGATTGCTTCAGTTGCCAGTTTTGTCATAACATGATCGTGAGAAGGTCAGACGTAGTGAAAATTCCGACATCGACAGACAGACAGCCTGTTTGTCAACAGCATCGAATCTTTAGAAAAGCTGATTATGGAACCTACTTCCAAGGCTCCGAGAAAATGTGTGGATGATCACAAGGAGCGGAGACTTTCGGTTATCAAGAGGGTAAATACCGATGTAGCCTTCGAGGATGATTCCATCAAGAAGGGTTGATTGAACAAGAAGTCGAATTTATCTGTTTCCCGAAAGCAATGTACTCAAGGAATGGTTATCAAACATTTGAAGCACACAGTTTTACAGAGAGATATCTGAAACCTTGAATTATTCGTAATCGACTTCAGTTTTATCTTTTGATGATTGAGTGTTTGACATGAAGGATCCTTGATATTTCATCTTCAATATCAGTTTTAGTGATCAGACAACATTCTCAGTGGGAATGTCAACCTCACGAACTCTCACTTGATTGACGCGAAACCGATGCAATCACCTTTGACATTTTGTTGTTCTGTGGTCTCATCTTACCTTACGGTTGGATAAGTCGCCAGGTAATGGAGGAAGCAGTCAATTTAGAACGCCACAAAGGCATTTTGTTGTACAAAGTGCTTCCAGTCAAGACACAGCTATGAAATCGAGCACGGATGCACCAAGAGGATGGGACAGGGTGAACTCCAGACGTCAAAATTGAATAATCGTTTGATTGATCGGGATAAGCCTGCTTCTGGGCATGGAGCCAGACGCGAAATGGTGTTTAATATACACCGTAACCAAAAAACATTTGCATGAACTGAAACGAGGACTAACATTATTAATTGGACAACATAAACACATATTAATTAAAGAAGGGTTTATTTAATTATCGTGCTTAAAACACTTTGTCATGCGCCGCGAGCTTTGCATACTCTGTGATATAAGTCACATGGAACTCGTTTTGGTAAAGGTAAAGTGGACTTCGACTTTTGGTTCTTTAAATATTGCAAAAACCTATGTAATGTTGCAAAACAACAACTTGTTAAAATCCGCAAGAAGATCACGAACACCCTGTAGTACTACAGGAAACAAAACCAACTCCAGATGTAATAGCGATCTAGCTTAAGCTATGTGTTGAGGGATAGCTTAAATTCGTCGGATAGCTTTCTCTATTGCATGATTATAAGTGATAAGAAAACTCGCGCAGAAATTTCAACAACGCCAGGGTCTGTGCACTATCCCAGGAATTTGTGCAAGAAAAAATAGTTGCCGTCTCTTGGGGAATCGATTTAATGAAAAAAGTCTGTAGACCCTGTGTAATTGAACGAAAGCGAATATTGAATCACAGACAAATTCGTATATAACCATTTCTTAAAAACGGAATAATTGGCTTTTACTCCCGCAACCATCCAAAGAAGCACCGCAAAATGGAATAACTTGGGACAAGTCACCTCATCAGGAATATCGATGGTGATTGCCCATGCACAAACTAAACTAACGCTTATGACAAAACATGAAAAGTGCAGCGAAACGGTTTGCCTCTCCGTCCACGGAATCTAAAGCAAGTGCATCTCATGAGCAATCACAGGCAAGGAGCGGCGGTCTGAGGTGCGGAATACTTGAAGGATATCGGATGATTGATCAATGAATCTTCTACAAGGTCTGAATCTAGTCCGGCAGCAAGAATGAGTTTCCCCAGGGAACGAGTAATGAAACTTAACAGAATGATGTACCGTATACCCCATGCCTACTTCGAACCTGCGCGTCTCCCGAGTTCTAGTTAGTTCCTTTACTTGTCAGACAGGATCAAAGAAAGGCGCTAATCCAATGGGACGGGGATTTGCCGATGAAATGAATTTTCCTATTTTTACTCTTATCATTGATAAGAGAGTATTTTTTGGTTGATAAGTTATCAACCAAAAAATACTACATCTAGAGCCATAATTTTGGCATGGAATGTCTTTGGATCATTTCTTATCATGTTCATGCACCCCTGTCTATGAAGCTACACACATTCAGACAAGGCAAGCCTCCTAATGTCGGCAAACACCAACATGGTGACCCACTTTGTCCACATTGAACCTCATCCGAGCATGGATTGCAGATCAGAAGCATGATAATGTCACATGCATATGATAGGAAATAACCTGAAGATATTCCAAGTCAGAAACCATGGCTTTAGACTAAGTACTGTTCAGTTGATAAGAGAAAACATTGAAAATTTCATTTTTGCAAGAAACTGCAATCTGCGTTCCATTGGATTAACATGTGTCTTTCTTTGATCGTGTCTGACAACAAGAGGAACTAACCAGACCTCGGCAGACGCACAGACTCGTAGTAGGCATAGAGATGTTTATAATTCCGTGAAAGTCACATTGTTGGTGTCGTTCCCTGCAGAAACTCGTTCTGGCTGCCGAACTAATCCTAAAGTGGACGATGGTTATTGCTGTGGTTCTCGTACCGATGTCTCTATGCAACTGTAAAGACTCCTGCAGCAAATCCGGTGCAATCATTTGATGTGTCCATTGGAGCGAATGACCAACCGACACATGCAGCAGTGTCATAAAGTTCTCAAATGTGAATACAGCCGAACGTTGCTTCTGTTATTTATTCTCTCGATTTGAACAATGGAATGATACTGTTACAAGTTGCCTCAAATTTCACTCAATACAAGTGGGGATAGGTTGCTGAGATTCTTTCTTTTTTTTGTTATACGAAAATGAAACATGTTTTCTATCTATTTTCGTTTTTTTTTTTTTTTTGCTATAGAAGGTTTGTTTTACGAGTAGTGCTCTTTCTTGATATATCTCAAAAAAGGTACTGTATATCAAGAAAAAAAAATATATTTAGCGCAGTGTAAGAATGGAATTTACCATGAGGGCAGTGCGTCATTGTCAGGTAGCATTATGACATGTACTTTTTTTCTGGTTAGTGTCAGTTGAAGTCTGACGGGCAGCAGCGCCCGTCATTGTCAGGTTAGCGACATGTAGCCTCACTTATTTTCTCTGGTCTTAAAGTCATGGAAGTTATGAGTCACAGCGCCCGTCATTGTCAGCGTTAGTCATTGTAGGTTAGCTCATTTGAGAGTCATACCTTATCATGGAAGTTATGACGGGCTAGCGAGGGCCGACAATCTTGGCAGCGCATGTAGTCTCACTTATTTTCTCGCGTCGTTATTTTTTCCGAAGTTAGCGGGTGAAGCAGTTGAGCATTGAGGCGGTTTTATGTGCAAAATACAAACAAACTGGGCACCTCTTAACAGGTTAAAATAAGAGAATGCACGGTTTGTAATTGATGACAACTGTTAAAGGCTAATGGATAATTTAGTAGATGTGAAGCAACTTGCAGAAAGTTTTGCTGTTTTGGTGTATTGGTTTGTTTCGTAGCAGAACACATCAGAAACCGCTCCAAGTTACTCCGTTCTACAACAGAAAGTTACAGACAAAAAGAAAAAAATTGCGTACATTTAGAAACATGAGAAACATCTTCACCACTCCGGAACTTGAATTTCCTATTTTCCTTCTATTCAAAGTTTATTGAGCTAAAGGATATTTGAAAAATGAAGCGAAAACAAAGCTACAATTCAGCCTTTCCTTTTCAATTGTATCTTTCGAATTCTTGATCTTTCAAAGAGTGAAATATTCGTCGTCATGGACATGTTTCTTTTCAAAACAGAATAATAGATTTATTAAATGATCTAGAAAATCAGAAAATCAATTCTGCATACAATACTGAGTCAATGAATTCAAAGTCATGAAAACAAACGAGAGTAATTAATGGATAGTTCAATGATTCTATATCCAAGGCGATGTCCTTTTAATGACACGGAGAGACTGTTTAAAATAATTTTGTTAATTTCTTCTTTGCATCGCAGTGTAAAATTTCGCGATCTGAGTGCTCACTTTTATTTGTTGCAGTTAATACTTTATTCACTACTTCTACTATTTGCTTTTATATTCAAGCCTGAAGGCTGAACAAATGTGGCTGTGAAAACAAAGGTCTTATTCAATCGTTGCACACATCTACCACAAGGACTGGTTTATGGTTTTCTAACAGATTGATAGATAATCTCTTCATAGCGAAATATTTGAAGCAAAATAATGAAAATGATTGCCGCAATAAGAAACATTTCCACTCAATCTTCTCGCGCGACTTGGGGATGTTGAGAAACGATCACATGCGTAGGTGGAAAGGCCAATAATGCATGTTTTCTTTGCTGCATGCCGGCACCGATTATCAGGCTATCGATTTTCCCTATCGTTTATCAGGTTCACTCTTTAGCAGGTTATCCGAGGCTTGCAGGCAATAATGTTATATGCGTGTAGATTTAACTAGAGTTTTCGATAATTTTGTTCTTTGAGCCAATACGATTTTGCAATTGATAGAGAGATTGGATCATGCTTAATCAATCAAAATTTCTATTTTGCCAAGGTAATTGATTACACGAGACCCGCATGACGAAAAGTAGCGAATACTTTAACTAACGAATCAAAATTTATGTCCTTAGAAACACATACACATCACAGAATGTATTTGAAGATGCTTAAGTTGAAAAAATTGTTCACAAAAAATGAATAGTGGAATGGCAAATGTTTAATATGATATGTATTCGACGATATAATGATTTTCGATTCGACGATAACAGATTTTTGTAAAATTGTGTCACAGATTACGCAGACCTATTTCGTATTTTAAAATATCGTATGCCATGGCTACAAAGCATTTTCAAAATTGTTACCATTTTAGTCCATATTCCTTCATTATTTAGGATTGCGTCATCAATTTGAATTGCCTGAAGCTAGCAATGAAATTCCATGTAAACATGTGACGCTTTCTGCGATGTATTTGCGATATGCTGGCACAGAGGCGCCAATTGTCTCCAAATAGCTCCTGAAAAGTCTTCTGGATGCCCATTCATGTGGAAAGAAAACAGATTGTTCCAAAATGATCAAATATATAAACCTCTCCGCTTGTAATTGCTCTATCAACTCTACAACTTGCAACATGAAGGTGAGCATTCTCATGATTCATTGATAGAGCATGAATGAAAATGATCTCAGAGAAGTACCGATAAATGCGAGAAATTTCAAAAATTATAAAATTTTCAATTTTCAATTTGCTTTTCAACATACATTGCAAAGAGAGAGCTTTCATCTCAATAACAAAGACTTTACTTGTAGGGGTTTAGTAGCCCTCAAATGTTTTTACGTCATCAAAATTCATGACATATTGCTGTATACCACTTTTCCAAGTGTTTTTTCCTGTAAGACAGTAATGAAAAATCATAGACTTTTTTAGTATCTTTTTTTTGGAAATTATGAGGGTTAAGACTGAAACCTCAATGACAATGTGTGCAAACAGGTCGAAGTAAACAGCGATCAGTTTGCATGGTCAAAATCAAAAACTTCTGGTTGAATACTAAGTTATAATTTCTGACAAGTCAAAACACTTCTTTGGATATAGACTACAAAGTAATGCAAAGCGCATGTCGGATTCCTCAAGAGGCAATCCGCAAAGATCTTGAAATCTCAACAGACAACAATATCTGCGCCCTCAAGCACTTTGTTAATTCCGAGAGGCACCGTAAAGTATTAGCATAGAAATTTAACAATAATCATTTCCTTGTCGATTAAAGAGAAAATTGTCGCAAACTACAGTCCGTTTCAGAAAAAGTGGATGATCTAAAATTTGACTAAATAAAACATAAATATGATACAGAAAGCATTTTTCATGTTACTTCATGTCCTTAATGTATTTAAATGTCCTTATATAATCTGATAAGCTATGATACAGTAACGGTTCTTAAAAAATTTGTGGCCTTACCTTGTGGCCAATGCTTATAACCAATGACATTCAATTTTGTCTAGGCATGATTCGATGTTTTCGTTGATTTTTACGTTCTCTTTTTTCTTTTTCTAAACTTTTTTAACAGTGGACCACCCTACTGTAGGTAGCACTGTTACCCCAAACTTTCGACAAACGTTTACGTACGTTTTTAGAATTCCTATTCACTCCAGATATGGAGAGAATCGGGATGAGAACAGAGCTGACCAGCTGATATGTCCTATATGACTCTAGCCCTAATGTATAAGTGAACTTTTAATAATCTATAATGACATGTACGCATTATTCATGATCAATAACCAAGTCGGTTGGTCAACAATTGATCTGTCACATGGCCAATGTTTTCAATCAAAAACATTCACACATTTGTCAGAATCAAGGTTGCTTGCTGTATGTGAATGTTAGGCGGAGTAATGTCCAAATGCTAGCCCAATCAGTAGAGTTCGCACACGAACATTTGTGTACAAGGGGCTCGATATATCAATCGACCATCACCTGATTCCGACGGACCATTATCTCAATCGACCATCACTTTCTTCAGACGGATCTGATGCCTCATCAGACCACAAACCCAACCCGATCCCATTTCGCCAGTGAACAATGATTCATTGCATTGATGAGGGACGTCTTTTTGTTGTATTGATCTTTCTGATTCGATTGAGTGCTCTTAGAATTCGACTCATTAGTCTAAGTCTTCTTAGTGACTTAGAATAGACGAGTCTAGTGCAAAAAATTCTCAGTTTACGAGAGACTCTCGTCAACTTTTTAAGCGTGGACGGCAGAGCCCTCTCTCTACGTTTGGAAAATTTGCGTGGACGGCCAGAGCCCTCTCCACGGTGAAAGGAGTTGAAAATTGAAGTCGCTCCATCGATTCACATTTGATGGTGTAAGGGACACTTAGTCATTTAGACATGGCTCTTGTTATTGTTCATTTGTGGTTGATTGTTTCATTTTGCCTTGATGTATTTGCGACTGAAGTTATTGTTCATTTGAGCTGTTGTATTGGTTTTCTTTGTAAAGTCAGGAAGATTAAGAATGAAAGCAATCAGGAATGATGCCTACACCACCGCAACGACATCCGCACGTTATGGAACTTGAAGTCCAGTTATACATTGTTGCAGTTACATTTATTTTTGATGAATTTTGGTGCTTTGATTTGCTTGATGACACTATTTCTTTATAAGGTGTTTTGCTTGAATTTTTTTAACTTGTAGTAAGCTTTTGTACATAACAAAGGAAACAAATGTAACTTTATAAATAGTGAGGTTATGATAAGGAAATTTTTTCTATAAATTGACATTGCAATTTTAAGATGCTAAGTTTTCCTATAACAGTGAAAACAAATCATTAACTAGCTTGAAAAGTCCTAACATTGATAAATAGTAAGCACAATCAGCATATCTTAAATTAATTTCAGAGAAAATTCGTTCAAGTTCAAGTCTGAGTTAGACAAAGTTGAAGTTAAGGCGATGTTTAAGGGTGATCCATTTTTTATGAAACAGTCTGTATTTGATTTTCATGACACAGCTATCTCACATCTTGCATGCTTCAATCCTGCATTCAGTTGGCTTTCCTATTGGATTACCTTTATCATCCAATAGGAAAGCCAATCGCCTTCGAAGTGTATGAGCACGAACAATAGCGCTTTCGTACATTTTGTTATTCTCGTTTTGAACATCGATTTCGTAAGTAACTTTGGTAAGTACACTTGATAACAACACGATTCTACATCAATAAACTCCTTCAGGTCATCTTCGCATTCGCTCTCCTCGTCGCCTGCGCCATGGCTGCCCCCTCACAGGACGTCCAACGCTATGTAGCTGACGCTATGCTGAAGGAACAGGGAGTCGCATACGTTGACTGGAACTGCCTCGCCAACTGCGGCCTCACCAGCACCTCATGTGTCCTCACCTCCGGCTGTCTCTTCCAAGGCGGCGCTACCGCCATCGCCACCTGTCTGGCCTCCAACTGCGGTGTCAGCGGCGGTGATTGTCTCATCCGTTGTTTCTTGTAATCTTTGAAATGTCACAATATACTTTTCTAAATATTCTTGGACTTTTCAGAAATGATTGAAAAATATCACTTTCATGTTTGACTCCACATATGATTGACTAGTCGCGTAATGATTAACAATAGAATGGAATGAAATAATCGATATATCAAATTACCATGCAAAAGATATGCGGCTGGAAAGAATCGAACCTGCGACCCCAGGATAAGTAGAACTGTGCTTTATCCGCTTACATCGTGGCAGTTGGCAGGATCACCACCACTCATTAATTTAATTGTCAATGCAATTATGATCAATGAATAGATATCTCATAACAATTGTGACTGCCGACATTTCTGCAGGTCACAAGGGTTGGAATTCACTTTTCAAAATCTTCGTTTCTCGTCCGGACAACAGAACGAGTTTCTATATGGAACGTAGCCGAAAACGAGACTTTCACATCATGATACAGACCCTATGATACTACTCCAATGTCTACTGAGCTCCAACAGTTGCTCTGCCGTCACAAGGGAAATCCGTGCAGTCTAAGCTACAATGTTTTACCTTAAATGTCCGAAACTGAATTAGCACATGCTGGTGCATGCACATGTTAGCAGAAGCTCGAGTTTCTAAACTGTTCGAAGTAGAAGTTAGTGATTTGAGAAACCATGCAGTTTGACAGATTTTATGCGTTATTTTGACAAAACCATGGAGTTCACCCATGGAGATTACAATGTAAAGTTTCATACTGAAGTTCTGAAAATGACACCTGCTTGTATTGTCTCTGATTGAGTGCGGAGTACTCAGTACGGATCTGTAAATTTTGGCATGGAGTGCGCTTAAGTTATACAATCTCTCAAAGTATTGAAATTTCTCTAAAACAGCATACTTTCATGTAGCAATGAAGAGCCGTTGAGATTGTAAAATTAAAATTAATCCCAAATCTGGTTTGCATAAGACGCCTGTCAAAAAGCCTCCATCACGCGACACGGTCTGTGTACACTGTAAATCGCTCAATACCAATCACATACGAAGGATGCATATCAAAATATTTTTTTGGTATATTTCTGTATTCTCTTGGTATATATTTGTATGCTTTTCGTATGATACTTCAAATGTGGTCTGCTTTACATACTAAAGCCATACCAGCACAATGTTAAAAGAAAGCATCAATCATCTCTAAAGTATGTTGATTTAAGGCCTTTTGTCAATAAATATCACACTAATGTTACTACTGTTCTGCAAGTAGTAAGATAATGACATTCAAGAGTCATTCTTTCAATACTGAATTCGATTTTAATGCACGTAAGTCTAAGGCATTTCATAAATAATCAATACGATTTCAACCATCAACAATTATGCATTATGTAATTTTGAAATTAAGCATATTATCAATCCGAAATAAAAACACATTATAATTCATGAACGCAAAAATAGTCATGTTTGAGATATATAAGTCAACTTGATTTCACTAAAGATATCGTTTAAATGAGATGATGTTTGTCAATTTGGGTCATAAAGTAGAATTAAATCAAAGTCATGTTAATGTTGCCAGACAAGTAGCATCGACCGCATATTCGTGGAACTTAAAATTCACAATAAATCTGATGTACTCAAATATCACTCTAACAAACAAAGTAGGCGAAAATTGAAGAATAATTTGAATTTTGCAACAGCAGCATCGGCTTCAAATTACTACACGGAGTTATGTGTTCGCGTATCTTCCTTCATCTTCCTACAAGCACAAGAAATGGTGACTACATTGAAGCTGGAATTTGGTACACACTTAACCCGTAAATGGAATCTGACGCTGCAGTGAGCACAAGGTCGTTATTGCTATTGAAGTGTGATGCAATAGTACCTATATATGAATAGTAGCTAAGTTTTAACGCAGCTTATCGTAGGTCAGTCACTGCTGTGAAGTGCAGCACAATTTGGATTTGAAATTTATTTTTGTTTAAATTCAAATATTGAATTACCATTTCTTCAAGGGATTTGATTTTCATAACCAAATATTCACTTGAGAGCATGATCTGATCGTTATTTCTCGGAATTAGAGCGTGTATCCATTGCAAAGGCAATATTCAGTGTTATTTTTAGTCATTCCTTCCTGGGACATATGAAGATTTCAATTCCAAAACGCGATATATCCCTTTTTCTAGAAATTGTGCCGAGATCAGATTTTATCTTTTTTTCAGTGCTTTCTATCTTCTGTTGAAAGCGTGAAGTCTAAATTGATTTCAATTTTCCGGAATTGGCCCTAAAAAATTGTGTTTTTGTACAAAACGCGATATATCCATTCTCTTGGCATTTCTGTGTTGTTCGTTGTGTGAGCTATTTCTTCAAATACATTCTTATAATGCTAATCATTCACGACTGACACATGGATATCTGTGGTTGTATATTGACATTGGTGAGAAACCTGTAGCAATCTCTTCTGCTGTCTGATTATTTATTCCATTATCCCATCACGGGGTAAATTGTGTGCAATTTCAATTTCAATCAAATAAAGTGAAAGTCAAACTTAGGCATTTATCTCATTGCTAATTATGTTGTTGACTTGTGTAGAAGACAATAACTTTTGATATAATGCGCAGTTCAGTGCAATTCGAACAGAATTAAGTAAAATTCACCTCAAATCTCCCAATACCAGGCAATGCGAACTATCAATACCAAAATATTCTTCGATATATCTTCTCAAATCAGCTGTTCAGTTTCTCCGTAGATTTTTATTAGGCTTCGGTGAAAGTATTTAGTAAATCAATTGTTAGTTTCAATTTGTATGTGAATTTGGTATCGCGTTGTTTCCGCATCTGTCGATTGTGTTGTGAATCATCGACACTGCAGAAACTATATAGAATGCATAGAGTGATAGAATGGTAGTTGTTGTGGTCGACCTCACCTAAACAGCTTCCGTCACTGGAAAGGAAGCATGAATGCGAATTATACGTTGATAACGACAACAAAATTATTGTACGATTTTTCATAATTCATGACGTATTCGTACATCGTATTATTAAAGCGCATGTTATTATTCTATCAATGTTATGATTTCATCAATGCTCGTTTTGGGTAATTATTTTGATTATGTGTTATCAACTTGCTTGTGTTTGATTGACTTTGAAAATTATGAAGTAGGCCTACAACTGATTAGACTAGGAATAAGTCATTACTGCTAATCTTACCTGATATGGAGTACGGGCAGACCAACAAAGATTAATACATAAGCACTGTAGGCACTATATTCCGGACAGCTTCTTTCAATTGAGAGGCAATGATGTATGATAGCCTTCATGTGTAAATTTATCCAAAAAATCGCGACTGCAGCCGACTGAATGTTTCATAGGGAATCGAAACTACAAAAGATGAAAAAGTAGAGCATGATACAATCTTACGTCCAATCATATTGAATAACAGAAACCTTCAGACCAGCTGATCGCTTCATTCAATCCTTGCAATTACGAGCTGACTCGCGAAAGCTCAGGTGTCTCTTTCTTTGCTTCTTTTAACAATGAATTGCACATAGATTTCAGCACCTTATCTTCTACTATGAGAGAAGACTACCATGCTGGTCATAAGGATAGAATATTCTGAAAATTGATTACATTAAGTGACTGAATCATTTTTGCTAGCACGAGATAATCCGGCTAAAATTATGTCACTTATTGATAACCTGCAGTATTTCAAAACATTTTTATGATGACTCATATTTCAATCAAGCTTTTATGCTCAGTATGAGACGGATCTGCAGACGGATCTGTTAACAGCAATGTTTCGCAGGCAAACTGTCTGCATAATCAAACATTGTAAGAAAGAAACAGAGCGACATGGTAAAATATTGCGACACATACAAGAAAACTGTTCGATAATCCAACTGAAGGTAAAATGAGTGCAGCGTGGACAATGCAAAACTATCAATCAGATTAGCAATGATAATATACAACTCAATAAACAATAAAAGTACAGAAAATGAAGAAAATTGGTCGTAAAACACAATGCTCAATTTAAAAGCAAAAAACAGAAAGGAAGGGAAAAAACGACTCCGAGAAATGAAAGATATTCTTTCTTCATTACAAACTGACTTTCGACATGAACAACAACCGTCGGCTGCCTTCCATTCTATGACGCAACTCATTGACGTTGTACGAAGTATTGTACGAAGTATCAATTCTATGGAAACTTCAGATAATTTAAACTTCCTATGTTTTGACTATGCAATGAATGAGTGAAGGTAATACCACCAGTGAATCATGAAACATAAAGTTGTCCTACGAAATTCGGGATATTAATTCTGGAAACTGGAAGAGCAGAATCCTATTCCCAAGAAACCACTTTCAAGATAGTCCCTCTTGTGCAAATGCATCATTTCTCTCTCAATGATAGGCCGCCGTGTAGATCTCATGTCAAAATCGGAGGATTTATGCTGCCTTAAGCGGATGCCTCAAATATCAAAAGCTGATTTGCCTCAAGTGTACAATGCATAAGAAATGTTGTTGAATTTAATTGTCCGGTGTTGGTTGGATTGACTGACTCAGCACAACGCTCAAAAGCTTGTCGCATGCAAAGAAGGTGCCACCGCATTATGACTGCAAGTGTGACATACTGTGTGACATTGCGCGGCGTCGAGAAATGATATCTATGTTTAACCCTAGGACCACCAAAGTAATAGCCAACCTAGATTTATCACACCTAGATTTTAAGCTTTTATCTTACAAATACTATATGTATTAAGTCATGTATAGGCATAAGTTGTGTCTTGCTTTAATATAAACCTCATCGGTCCTCTAATTGCTTCCAAATGACTTGTGAAATAAAAAATGAAAACGCTAATTGCCAATGAAATGTCCATATTATTGTACACAGGGAACAACATTTTTCAAAGTCCAAAAACAAATTTACATGGTGAAATCTAGCTGAAGTCTTCCTCAACACATGACAAACAGATCTCAATTGTGTGCACTTTGCATAGGAATTGTTGGCACCGAATACATTGCTTGGAAGTGAGGGTGATATTCCGGCTCATTTTCCCCTCTGCGCGGCACTTCGTGCAGCGCTGTCTTTGAGAGGAAGTCGTTGTGCTTGGCATCTGATGCGGCCTATTCGCCAGGCGCACCATAGCTCGCATGATACTGTTTGACAGTGCAATCGGCCTCTGAATTCGAAGGTGAATGAATGGGAGTACAAGTTCTTTGGATAGGGAGTAAAGAAAATTTCTTCTACTGTGTCGACGTGAATTGTCATCCATGTCCGCAGAATTCAGGCACACCAGAGAGAAAGTGTTCACACCAACGACATCGAGCATGTTTTGGAAATGAACTTAAGGCCATCGCCTTACCATCGATCGCACGGAGTACTGGTTGCACATTTTGTCACACACATCTACTCCACTCTTCTTTTTATTGTAAACAAACATGATATCGCTCTTTTCCTGTCATGATGCTTAATACAATGGCATGGTGCATGATACAGTAGCAGCTGCCAACTGAAAACTGAGGTGAATAACTAACTTCAGTTCCTTTCAGCATTCATGTTACATAGATAGGATAAAATTAACAAAAGAAGAGCGGGTGAAAATCGTTTATTAACTTTCCATGAGGATATTCGTTCAACACACCTTGGTAATCCTAGGGTTGATCTCTCTCCCGAATCTGAGAAAGTGACAACATCATCCATCATCTAGCTTCAAATTTTTTGAAATTTGCGCAGCATTTTGTCGGTACCTTGCTGTCGTACAATCTGTGTAATAATTTGTCTTAAATCTGATATTTCTTTCACTGATTTTTATGATGATCTCAATTATGAAATTGGTAATTTCTCCATGCAAACTTATGCATGTGCCACTGTATCATTGATTTTCATTTTAACGAAGTATTGATATTATTATTATTATTATTATGAATAGAGAGATTAATTCCAACTCATCAAGAGAGTAGGATTCCGTTGGTGAATTGTCGTCCGCGTTGAATTCAATATGCGCTCAACTGTCAACTTATGCGAAGGTCAACAATGAGGCGATGTTTATCAAAACTCACTCCAAACGACAGATGCTCTGCCGAAAAGATCAAATGTTTATCAAAAGGTTTGTCAATCTTGATGGAACATAATCTTGTCATTGTTTGATGTGCTCATGGAAATGAAATTATATAAGATTCAAGCAATTTTACGTCATTGAACTTGTCTATCGACATGGAATGATCAATTTGACAGATAATTCCCCCTTTGATCCATCGAAGGCATGTTCTAAGCCATTTAGGGCTCTCTGAAGAATTGATAAATATGTTTCCTCTGCTAAAAATATGAAATAAACAAGTTGAAATAGATTGCAGTAACTTGTACTGATGAATATAAAGATTCCATAATGCCATTTATTGATACAAGTTCTGAAAACCGTCCCTTTAATCCTCGGTATGGTAGCTATTGTTATTGTAATCAACGGATTCACTGTAAAGTTTACGGCGTAAACCATTAAACTCATCAGACAAACTTCACAGAAAATATTCGAAATATCTGTTGAAAATGATGAGTGGGTCACATTATCACAACGGCAAGTGGGAACAGGCAGCGCTGGGCAAACTGCTACGAAGCCCTGTTGAATCAAACAAGGCCGCATGAAGAGATCCCTGCTGGAGCTGCTGTTGAGGGTCCGGTGGAGATGATTACAAGGGATGAAGTGGCTGAGCAACTGAAAAAAGTGAGATCGGGAAAAAGTTCTGGACCGGATGACATTCCTATTGAAATTTTCAAGGTGCTTGGGGACTATGGCTTGGACCTTCAGGTCAATGAGATACTGACATCGGGAAGGATACCGGATGCGTGGCGGAAAAGTGTTATTACACCTATCTTCAAGGGCAAAGGAGACCATCAAGATGTTGGCAACTATCGCGGTATCAAGCTTCTCAGTCACACCATGAAGATTCTGGAGAAAATTTTGGAGAGGCGTCTTCGTGATCTTATTGAGGTGGATATGAATCAATTTGGCTTCAGACCAGGAGTTGGCACAACAGACCCACAATTTTGTCTGAGAATGGCGATGGAGGCATTCAGAGAGAAAAATAAGCCTTTCCACGCAGTGTTCGTTGATCTCGAAAAGGCCTACGATACAGTCCCAAGGAAGCTGATATGGAATTGTCTCCGCACACGGGAAGTACCGGAGTGCTACATCCGTTTAATACAGGACATGTACAGGGACAGCACAACTGCAGTGAGATGTAGACAAGGTGAAAGTCGTGCCTTTCCTGTCTCGGTTGGGCTACATCAAGGCTCAGCTTTAAGCCCTTTTCTCTTCATCGTAATAATGGATGAAATTTCCAAGGATTGCAGAAGAGGTGGTCCCTGGGATATGTTATACGCCGACGATCTCGTAATATTTGGAAGCAGTCATCAAGATGTAGAGCGAAGGTTGGAAGCATGGAGGAGAGCATTTGAGAGTAAGGGCCTGAGGGTAAGCCGTTCCAAGACCGAATATCTGTCGTCCGACCAAAGAAGAACGACTATGGAGATTCAAAGTCAGCCGGTGAAGAGTGTGGACTGCTTTAAATATCTGGGGTCCGTGGTCAATACTGAGGTGACCAGCGCAGGTGATGTTGCACATCGAGTACGTTGCGGCTGGAACACATGGAAGAGACTGACTCCAGTGCTATGTGACAGAAGGATGCCACTGAAGATAAAGAGCAAAGTATACTCCTGTATGATCAGGACAGCAATCCTTTATGGTTCTGAGTGCTGGGCCCCTCTCAAGACAGATGAGCAGAAGCTGCACGTGGCGGAGATGCGGATGCTAAGGTGGATGCAGGGCTACACACGCTTGGACCGGAAGAACAATGAAGAAATAAGATCCAATGTGGAGATAGCCCCTATTCAAGAAGTGGCAAGAGCAAGAAGGCTGTCATGGTTTGGTCATGTGCAGCGTCGCGGAGAGAGCCATCCCCTTAAGAAAGCATCATGTCTGCAAGTGGAAGGAACAAGAAGTAGAGGCCGCCCGAAGAAGACCTGGACAGCGACAGTAACCGCCGACATGAAGGCAAAAGGAGTGGATGCCTCCCTGGTCCATAACCGGAAGGAATGGAAAAAGAGGACTGGACCTACCCTGGGATACGCGGGACAAGGGTCGACAAGGTGAGCAAGGTGAGCATCTGTTGAAAATGATAGTACATTTTCTATCGTCGCTTCTTTTACTGTGGATTACATGCATTCACTGATGCGGTCATCGATTGGACGTGCACATGTTGGAGAGTCGATAAAGTCTAATCTATCTGAACTGAACACCGACGAAGAACAGCTGCCCACCCACAGGAGGCCGATATCACATTGCGTTGTGAGGGAGAGTGTGGCAGCAACACTCTTTTTCTTGTTATTTGGAACACAACTGTGAACACGGATAATATTGTGTGCTAATAAAAGTATAAAACACGCTAATGAAACCTTTATTTATAACAGTGTTACCTACATATACATCAACGTTGATAACCAAAATAACTTTTTAACTAGCAACCATATTTTCTATGAATATCTAATTCCGTCAGCGTGGCCTAGTGAAGAAGGTGCGAGCTCGTCTCCACCACGGACTTCGGTTCGATTCCTGGGTCAGGCTAGTGCGGTCGGCGTGGCCTAGTGAAGAAGGTGCGATCTCGTCTCCACCGCGGACTTGGGTTCGATTCATGGGTTAGGCTATTGCGGTCGGCGTGGTCTAGTGAAGAAGGTAGGAGCTCGTCTCCACCGCGGACTTCGGTTCGATTCCTGGGTCGTGAGAGTGCGGTCGGCGCGGCCTAGTGAAGGTGGGAGTTCGTCTTCATTGCGGAGTTGGGTTCGATTCCTGGGTCAGGCGAGTGCGGTCGGCGTGGCCTAGTGAAGAAGGTGCGAGCTCGTCTCCACCGCGGACTTGGGTTCCATTCCTGGTTCAGGCGAGTGCGGTTGGCGTGGCTGAGTGAAGAAGGTGGGAGCTCGTCTCCACCGCGGACTTGGGTTCGATTCCTGATTTAGGCGAGTGCGGTCGGCGTGGTCTAGTGAAGAAGGTGCGAGGTCGTCTCCACCGCGGCCTTGGGTTCGATTACTGGGTTAGGCGAGTGCGGTCGGCGTTGCCTGATGAAGAAGGTGGGAGCTCGTCTCCATTGCCGACTTGGGTTCGATTCCTGGGTCAGGCGAGTGCGGTCGGCGTTGCTGAGTGAAGAAGGTGCGAGCTCTTCTCCACCGCGGACTTGGGTTCGATTCATGGGTCAGGCGAGTGTGGTTGGCGTGGCCTAGTGAAGAAGGTGGGAGCTCGTCTCCACCGCGCAGTTGGGTTCGATTCGTGGGTTAGGCGAGTGCGGTGGGCGTGCCTGAGTGAAGAAGGTGCGAGCTCGTCTCCACCGCGGACTTGGGTTCCATTCCTGGGTCAGGCGAGTGCGGTCGGCGTGGTCTAGTGAAGAAGGGGCGAGCTCGTCTCCACCGCGGACTTGGGTTCGATTCCTGGGTCAGGCGAGTGCGGTCGGCGTGGCCTAGGGAAGAAGGTGGGAGCTCGTCTCCACCGCGGACGAGGGATCGATTCCTGATTTAGGCGAGTGCGGTGGGCGTGGCTTAATGAAGAAGGTGCGAGTTCGTCTCCACCGCGGACTTCGGTTCCATTCCTGGGTCAGGCGAGTGCGTTCGGCATGGCTGAGTGAAGAAGGTGCGAGCTCGTCTCCACCGCGGAGATGGGTTCCATTCCTGGGTTAGGCTAGTGCGGTCGGCGTGATCTAGTGAAGAAGGTGGGAGCTCGTCTCCACCGCGGAGTTGGGTTCGATTCCTGGGTCAGGCGAGTGCGGTCGGCGTCGTCTAGTGAAGAAGGTGGGAGATCTTCTCCACCGCGGACTTCGGTTCGATTCCTGGTTCAGGCGAGTGCGGTCGGCGTGGCTGAGTGAAGAAGGTGCGAGTTCGTCTCCACCGCGTACTTGGGTTCCATTCCTGGGTTAGGCGAGTGCGGTCGGCCTGGCCTAGTGAAGAAGGTGGGAGATCGTCTCCACCGTGGACGAGGGTTCGATTCCTGGTTCAGGCGAGTGCGGTCGGCGTGGCTGAGTGAAGAAGGTGGGAGCTCGTCTCCACCGCGGACTTGGGTTCGATTCCTGGGTCAGGCGAGTGCGGTTGGCGTGGTCTAGTGAAGAAGGTGGGAGCTCGTCTCCACCGCGGACTTCGGTTCGATTCCTGAGTCAGGCGAGTGCGGTTGGCGTGGCCTAGTGAAGAAGGTAGGAGCTCGTCTCCACCGCGGACTTCGGTTCGATTCCTGAGTCAGGCGAGAGCGGTTGGCGTGGCCTAGTGAAGAAGGTGCGAGCTCGTCTCCACCGCGGACGAGGGTTCGATTCCTGGGTTAGGCTAGTGCGGTCGGCGTGGTCTAGTGAAGAAGTTGGGAGCTCGTCTACACCGTGGACTTGGGTTCGATTCCTGGGTTAGGCGAGTGCGGTCGGCGTGCCTGAGTGAAGAAGGTGGGAGCTCGTCTCCACCGCGGACTTCGGTCCGATTCCTGAGTTAAGCGAGTGCGTTCGGCGTGGTTTAGTGAAGAAGGTGCGAGCTCGTCTCCATTGCCGACTTGGGTTCGATTCCTGGGTTAGGCGAGTGCGGTGGGCGTGGCTTAATGAAGAAGGAGCGAGTTCGTCTCCACCGCGGACTTGGGTTCCATTCCTGGGTTAGGCGAGTGCGATCGGCGTGGCCTAGTGAAGAAGGTGGGAGATCGTCTCCACCGCGGACGAGGGTTCGATTCCTGGGTCAGGCGAGTGCGGTCGGCGTGGCTGAGTGAAGAAGGTGGGAGCTCGTCTCCACCGCGGACTTGGTTTCGATTCCTGGGTCAGGCGAGTGCGGTCGGCGTCGTCTAGTGAAGAAGGTGGGAGCTCGTCTCCACCGCGCAGTTGTGTTCGATTCCTGGGTCAGGCGTGTGCGGACGCCGTGGCTGAGTGAAGAAGGTGGGAGCTCGTCTCCACCGCGGACTTCAGTTCGATTCCTGGGTCAGGCGAGTGCGGTCGGCGTGGTCTAGTGAAGAAGGTGCGAGCTCGTGTCCACCGCGGACTTCGGTTCGATTCGTGTTTGAGGCGAGTGCGGTCGGCGTGGCTTACTGAAGAAGGTGCGAGCTCGTCTCCACCACGGACTTCGGTTCGATTCGTGGGTTAGGCGAGTGCGGTCGGCGTGCCTGAGTGAAGAAGGTGCGAGCTCGTCTCCAACGCGGAGTTGGGTTCGATTTCTGGGTTAGGCGAGTGCGGTCGGCGTGCCTGAATGAAGAAGGTGCGAGCTCGTCTCCACCACGGACTTCGGTTCGATTCCTGGGTTAGCGAGTGCGGTCGGCGTGGACTAGTGAAGAAGGTGCGAGCTCGTCTCCACCGCGGACTTCGGTTCGATTCTTGATTTAGGCGAGTGCGGTTGGCGTGGCTTACTGAAGAAGGTGCAAGTTCGTCTCCACCGCGGACTTGGGTTCGATTCCTTGGTTAGGCGAGTGCGGTGGGCGTGGACTAGTGAAGAAGGTGCGAGCATGTCTTCACCGCGGACTTCGGTTCGATTCCCGGTTCAGGCGAGTGCGGTAGGCGTGGCCTAGTGAAGAAGGTGGGAGCTCGTGTCCACCGCGGACTTGGTTCGATTCGTGGGTTAGGCGAGTGCGGTCGCGTGGCTGAGTGAAGAAGGTAGGAGCTCGTCTCCACCGCGGACTTCGGTTCGATTCCTGGGTCAGGCGAGTGCGGTCGGCGTGGCCTAGTGAAGTAGGTGCGAGCTCGTCTCCACCGCGGACTTCGGTTTGATTCCTGGGTCAGGCGAGTTCGGTCGGCGTGGCCTAGGGAAGAAGGTGGGAGCTCGTCTCCACCGCGGACTTGGGTTCGATTCCTGATTTAGGCGAGTGCGGTGGGCGTGGCTTAATGAAGAAGGTGCGAGTTCGTCTCCACCGCGGACTTGGGTTCGATTCATGGGTCAGGCGAGTGCTGTCGGCGTGGCTGAGTGAAGAAGGTGGGAGATCGTCTCCACCGCGGACGAGGGTTCGATTCCTGGTTCAGGCGAGTGCGGTCGGCGTGGACTAGTGAAGAAGGTGCGAGCTCGTCTCCACCGCGGACTTCGGTTCGATTCTTGATTTAGGCGAGTGCGGTTGGCGTGGCCTAGTGAAGAAGGTGGGAGATCGTCTCCACCGCGGACTTGGGTTCGATTCCTGGGTCAGGCGAGTGCGGTCGGCGTGGCCTAGTGAAGAAGGTGGGAGCTCGTCTCCACCGCGGACTTGGGTTCGATTCCTGTGTCAGGCGAGTGCGGTCGGCGTGGTCTAGTGAAGAAGGTGGGAGCTCGTCTTCATTGCGGAGTTGGGTTCGATTCCTGGGTTAGGCGAGTGCGGTCGGCGTGGCCTAGTGAAGAAGGTGCGAGCTCGTCTCCACCGCGGACTTGGGTTCCATTCCTGGGACAGGCGAGTGCGGAAGGCGTGGCTGAGTGAAGAAGGTGCGAGCTCGTCTCCACCGCGGACTTGGGTTCGATTCCTGATTTAGGCGAGTGCGGTCGGCGTGGACTAGTGAAGAAGGTGGGAGCTCGTCTCCACCGCGGAGTTCAGTTCGATTCCTGGGTCAGGCGAGTGCGATCGCGTGGCTGAGTGAAGAAGGTGGGAGATCGTCTCCACCGCGGACTTGGGTTCGATTCGTGGGTTAGGCGAGTGCGGTCGGCGTGGCCTAGTGAAGAAGGGGCGAGCTCGTCTCCACCGCGGACTTGGGTTCCATTCCTGGGTTAGTCGAGTGCGGTCGGCGTTGCCTAGTGAAGAAGGTGCAATCTCGTCTCCACCGCGGACTTGGTTTCGATTCCTGGGTTAGGCTATTGCGGTCGGCGTGGTCTAGTGAAGAAGGTGGGAGCTCGTCTCCACCGTGGACTTGGGTTCGATTCCTGGGTCAGGCGAGTGCGGTCGCCGTGGCTGAGTGAAGAAGGTGGGAAATCGTCTCCACCTCGGACTTGGGTTCGATTCCTGGGTTAGGCTAGTGCGGTCGGCGTGGCCTAGTGAAGAAGGGGCGATCTCGTCTCAACCGCGGACTTGGGTTCGATTCGTAAGTCAGGCGAATGCGGTCGGCGTGGCCTAGTGAAGAAGGTGCGAGCTCGTCTCCACCGCGGACTTGGGTTCGATTCCTGGGTTAGGCGTGTGTGGTCGAAGCGGCTGATTGAAGAAGGTGCGAGCTCGTCTCCACCGCGGACTTGGGTTCGATTCCTGGGTCAGGCGAGTGCGGTCGGCGTCGTCTAGTGAAGAAGGTGGGAGCTCGTCTCCACCGCGCAGTTGTGTTCGATTCCTGGGTCAGGCGTGTGCGGACGCCGTGGCTGAGTGAAGAAGGTGGGAGCTCGTCTCCACCGCGGACTTCAGTTCGATTCCTGGGTCAGGCGAGTGCGGTCGGCGTGGTCTAGTGAAGAAGGTGCGAGCTCGTGTCCACCGCGGACTTGGGTTCGATTCCTGGGTCAGGCGAGTGCGGTCGGCGTGGCTTAATGAAGAAGGTGCGAGCTCGTCTCCACCACGGACTTCGGTTCGATTCGTGGGTTAGGCGAGTGCGGTCGGCGTGCCTGAGTGAAGAAGGTGCGAGCTCGTCTCCAACGCGGAGTTGGGTTCGATTTCTGGGTTAGGCGAGTGCGGTCGGCGTGCCTGAATGAAGAAGGTGCGAGCTCGTCTCCACCACGGACTTCGGTTCGATTCCTGGGTTAGGCGAGTGCGGTCGGCGTGGACTAGTGAAGAAGGTGCGAGCTCGTCTCCACCGCGGACTTCGGTTCGATTCTTGATTTAGGCGAGTGCGGTTGGCGTGGCTTACTGAAGAAGGTGCAAGTTCGTCTCCACCGCGGACTTGGGTTCGATTCCTTGGTTAGGCGAGTGCGGTGGGCGTGGACTAGTGAAGAAGGTGCGAGCATGTCTTCACCGCGGACTTCGGTTCGATTCCCGGTTCAGGCGAGTGCGGTAGGCGTGGCCTAGTGAAGAAGGTGGGAGCTCGTTTCCACCGCGGACTTGGGTTCGATTCGTGGGTTAGGCGAGTGCGGTCGGCGTGGCTGAGTGAAGAAGGTGGGAGCTCGTCTCCACCGCGGACTTGGGTTCGATTCCTGGGTCAGGCGAGTGCGGTCGGCGTGGCCTAGTGAAGTAGGTGCGAGCTCGTCTCCACCGCGGACTTCGGTTTGATTCCTGGGTCAGGCGAGTTCGGTCGGCGTGGCCTAGGGAAGAAGGTGGGAGCTCGTCTCCACCGCGGACTTGGGTTCGATTCCTGATTTAGGCGAGTGCGGTGGGCGTGGCTTAATGAAGAAGGTGCGAGTTCGTCTCCACCGCGGACTTGGGTTCGATTCATGGGTCAGGCGAGTGCTGTCGGCGTGGAATAGTGAAGAAGGTGGGAGATCGTCTCCACCGCGGACTTCGGTTCGATTCCTGTGTAAGGCGAGTGCGGTCGGCGTGGACTAGTGAAGAAGGTGCGAGCTCGTCTCCACCGCGGACTTCGGTTCGATTCTTGATTTAGGCGAGTGCGGTTGGCGTGGCCTAGTGAAGAAGGTGGGAGATCGTCTCCACCGCGGACTTGGGTTCGATTCCTGGGTCAGGCGAGTGCGGTCGGCGTGGCCTAGTGAAGAAGGTGGGAGCTCGTCTCCACCGCGGACTTGGGTTCGATTCCTGTGTCAGGCGAGTGCGGTCGGCGTGGTCTAGTGAAGAAGGTGGGAGCTCGTCTTCATTGCGGAGTTGGGTTCGATTCCTGGGTTAGGCGAGTGCGGTCGGCGTGGCCTAGTGAAGAAGGTGCGAGCTCGTCTCCACCGCGGACTTGGGTTCCATTCCTGGTTCAGGCGAGTGCGGTTGGCGTGGCTGAGTGAAGAAGGTGGGAGCTCGTCTCCACCGCGGACTTGGGTTCGATTCCTGATTTAGGCGAGTGCGGTCGGCGTGGTCTAGTGAAGAAGGTGGGAGCTCGTCTCCACCGCGGAGTTCAGTTCGATTCCTGGGTCAGGCGAGTGCGATCGGCGTGCCTGAGTGAAGAAGGTGGGAGATCGTCTCCACCGCGGACTTGGGTTCGATTCCTGGGTCAGGCGAGTGCGGTCGGCGTGGCCTAGTGAAGAAGGTGCGAGCTCGTCTCCACCGCGGACTTGGGTTCGATTCCTGGGTCAGGCGAGTGCGGTCGGCGTGGCCTAGTGAAGAAGGTGGGAGATCGTCTCCACCGCGGACTTGGGTTCGATTCCTGGGTCAGGCGAGTGCGGTCGGCGTGGCCTAGTGAAGAAGGTGGGAGCTCGTCCCCACCGCGGACTTATGTTCGATTCCTGTGTCAGGCGAGTGCGGTCGCCGTGGCATAGTGAAGAAGGTGGGAAATCGTCTCCACCGCGGACTTGGGTTCGATTCCTGGGTCAGGCGAGTGCGGTCGGCGTGGCCTAGTGAAGAAGGGGCGATCTCGTCTCCACCGCGGACTTGGGTTCGATTCGTAAGTCAGGCGAATGCGGTCGGCGTGGCCTAGTGAAGAAGGTGCGAGCTCGTCTCCACCGCGGACTTGGGTTCGATTCCTGGGTCAGGCGAGTGCGGTCGGCGTGGCTGAGTGAAGAAGGTGCGAGCTCGTCTCCACCGCGGACTTGGGTTCGATTCCTGGGTCAGGCGAGTGCGGTCGGCGTCGTCTAGTGAAGAAGGTGGGAGCTCGTCTCCACCGCGCAGTTGTGTTCGATTCCTGGGTCAGGCGTGTGCGGACGCCGTGGCTGAGTGAAGAAGGTGGGAGCTCGTCTCCACCGCGGACTTCAGTTCGATTCCTGGGTCAGGCGAGTGCGGTCGGCGTGGTCTAGTGAAGAAGGTGCGAGCTCGTGTCCACCGCGGACTTGGGTTCGATTCCTGGGTCAGGCGAGTGCGGTCGGCGTGGCTTAATGAAGAAGGTGCGAGCTCGTCTCCACCACGGACTTCGGTTCGATTCGTGGGTTAGGCGAGTGCGGTCGGCGTGCCTGAGTGAAGAAGGTGCGAGCTCGTCTCCAACGCGGAGTTGGGTTCGATTTCTGGGTTAGGCGAGTGCGGTCGGCGTGCCTGAATGAAGAAGGTGCGAGCTCGTCTCCACCACGGACTTCGGTTCGATTCCTGGGTTAGGCGAGTGCGGTCGGCGTGGACTAGTGAAGAAGGTGCGAGCTCGTCTCCACCGCGGACTTCGGTTCGATTCTTGATTTAGGCGAGTGCGGTTGGCGTGGCTTAATGAAGAAGGTGCAAGTTCGTCTCCACCGCGGACTTGGGTTCGATTCCTTGGTTAGGCGAGTGCGGTGGGCGTGGACTAGTGAAGAAGGTGCGAGCATGTCTTCACCGCGGACTTCGGTTCGATTCCCGGTTCAGGCGAGTGCGGTAGGCGTGGCCTAGTGAAGAAGGTGCGAGCTCGTCTCCACCGCGGACTTCGGTTCGATTCTTGATTTAGGCGAGTGCGGTTGGCGTGGCTTAATGAAGAAGGTGCAAGTTCGTCTCCACCGCGGACTTGGGTTCGATTCCTTGGTTAGGCGAGTGCGGTGGGCGTGGACTAGTGAAGAAGGTGCGAGCATGTCTTCACCGCGGACTTCGGTTCGATTCCCGGTTCAGGCGAGTGCGGTAGGCGTGGCCTAGTGAAGAAGGTGGGAGCTCGTCTCCACCGCGGACTTGGGTTCGATTCCTGGGTCAGGCGAGTGCGGTCGGCGTGGCCTAGTGAAGTAGGAGCGAGCTCGTCTCCACCGCGGACTTCGGTTTGATTCCTGGGTCAGGCGAGTGCGGTCGGCGTGGCCTAGGGAAGAAGGTGGGAGCTCGTCTCCACCGCGGACTTGGGTTCGATTCCTGATTTAGGCGAGTGCGGTGGGCGTGGCTTAATGAAGAAGGTGCGAGTTCGTCTCCACCGCGGACTTGGGTTCGATTCATGGGTCAGGCGAGTGCTGTCGGCGTGGCTGAGTGAAGAAGGTGGGAGATCGTCTCCACCGCGGACGAGGGTTCGATTCCTGGTTCAGGCGAGTGCGGTCGGCGTGGACTAGTGAAGAAGGTGCGAGCTCGTCTCCACCGCGGACTTCGGTTCGATTCCTGGGTCAGGCGAGTGCGGTTGGCGTGGCCTAGTGAAGAAGGTGGGAGATCGTCTCCACCGCGGACTTGGGTTCGATTCCTGGGTCAGGCGAGTGCGGTCGGCGTGGCCTAGTGAAGAAGGTGGGAGCTCGTCTCCACCGCGGACTTGGGTTCGATTCCTGTGTCAGGCGAGTGCGGTCGGCGTGGTCTAGTGAAGAAGGTGGGAGCTCGTCTTCATTGCGGAGTTGGGTTCGATTCCTGGGTTAGGCGAGTGCGGTCGGCGTGGCCTAGTGAAGAAGGTGCGAGCTCGTCTCCACCGCGGACTTGGGTTCCATTCCTGGTTCAGGCGAGTGCGGTTGGCGTGGCTGAGTGAAGAAGGTGGGAGCTCGTCTCCACCGCGGACTTGGGTTCGATTCCTGATTTAGGCGAGTGCGGTCGGCGTGGTCTAGTGAAGAAGGTGGGAGCTCGTCTCCACCGCGGAGTTCGGTTCGATTCCTGGGTCAGGCGAGTGCGATCGGCGTGCCTGAGTGAAGAAGGTGGGAGATCGTCTCCACCGCGGACTTGGGTTCGATTCGTGGGTTAGGCGAGTGCGGTCGGCGTGGCCTAGTGAAGAAGGGGCGAGCTCGTCTCCACCGCGGACTTGGGTTCCATTCCTGGGTTAGGCGAGTGCGGTCGGCGTGGCCTAGTGAAGAAGGTGGGAGATCGTCTCCACCGCGGACTTGGGTTCGATTCCTGGGTCAGGCGAGTGCGGTCGGCGTGGCCTAGTGAAGAAGGTGGGAGCTCGTCCCCACCGCGGACTTATGTTCGATTCCTGGGTCAGGCGTGTGCGGTCGCCGTGGCTGAGTGAAGAAGGTGGGAAATCGTCTCCACCGCGGACTTGGGTTCGATTCCTGGGTTAGGCTAGTGCGGTCGGCGTGGCCTAGTGAAGAAGGGGCGATCTCGTCTCAACCGCGGACTTGGGTTCGATTCGTGAGTCAGGCGAATGCGGTCGGCGTGGCCTAGTGAAGAAGGTGCGAGCTCGTCTCCACCGCGGACTTGGGTTCGATTCCTGGGTTAGGCGTGTGTGGTCGAAGCGGCTGATTGAAGAAGGTGCGAGCTCGTCTCCACCGCGGACTTTGGTTCGTTTCCTGGGTCAGGCGAGTGCGGTAGGCGTGGCCTGGTAAAGAAGATGGGAGCTCGTCTCCACCAAGGACTTCGTTTCGTTTATTGGGTTAGGCGAGTGCGTTCGGCGTTGCCTAGTGAAGAAGGTGGGAGCTCGTCTCCACCGCGGACATCGGTTCGATTCGTGGGTCAGGCGAGTGCTGTCGGCGTGGCCTAGTGAAGAAGGTGCGAGTTCGTCTCCACCGCGGACTTGGGTTCCATTCCTGGGTCAGGCGAGTGCGGTCGGCGTGGCCTAGTGAAGAAGGTGGGAGCTCGTCTCCACCGCGGACTTGGGTTCGATTCCTGGGTCAGGCGAGTGCGGTCGGCGTGGCCTAGTGAAGAAGGTGCGAGCTCGTCTCCACCACGGACTTCGGTTCGATTCCTGGGTCAGGCGAGTGCGGTCACCGTGGCCTAGTGAAGAAGGTGGGAGTTCGTCTTCATTGCAGATTTGGGTTCGATTCCTGGGTCAGGCGAGTGCGGTCGGCGTGGCCTAGTGAAGAAGGTGCGATCTCGTCTCCACCGCGGACTTGGGTTCGATTCATGGGTTAGGCTATTGCGGTCGGCGTGGTCTAGTGAAGAAGGTAGGAGCTCGTCTCCACCGCGGACTTCGGTTCGATTCCTGGGTCGTGAGAGTGCGGTCGGCGTGGCCTAGTGAAGAAAGTGCGAGCTCGTCTCCACCGCGGACTTGGGTTCCATTCCTGGATCAGACGAGTGCTGTCGGCGTGGCCTAGTGAAGAAGGTGCGAGCTCGTCTCCACCGCGGACTTCGGTTCGATTCCTGGGTCAGGCGAGTGCGGTCAGCGTGGCCTAGTGAAGAAGGTGGGAGCTCGTCTCCACCGCGGACTTCGGTTCGATTCCTGGGTCAGGCGAGTGCGGTCGGCGTGGACTAGTGAAGAATGTGGGAGCTCGTCTCCACCGCGGACTTCGGTTCGATTCCTGAGTCAGGCGAGTGCGGTTGGCGTGGCCTAGTGAAGAAGGTGGGAGCTCGTCTCCACCGCGGACTTCGGTTTGATTCATGGGTTAGGCGAGTGCGGTCAGCGTTGCCTAGTGAAGAAGGTGCGAGCTCGTCTCCACCGCGGAGATGGGTTCCATTCCTGGGTTAGGCTAGTGCGGTCGGCGTGGTCTAGTGAAGAAGGTGGGAGCTCGTCTCCACCGCGGAGTTGGGTTCGATTCCTGGGTCAGGCGAGTGCGATCGGTGTGGCTGAGTGAAGAAGGTTCGATCTCGTCTCCACCGCGGACTGTGACAGACCCGTTTGTCAATGTATATTTACTGTCAGTTGAATTGCATTATGTCATTGGTGTGAATGGTCAATAACGACTGCATGTGACCCCACTTTATCCAGTTCGCTCTCATCGTTGGAAACACGTAGTCATGAGCCTGGATCCCATTTCTGATTCTGCTGTTCCTTCGATTCAATCGTTTCCAAACATACTGTACTGCACTAAAAGGCGACGTTGTGTGACATACGTCACCAGACATCGATGAGTGTATTTTTCTCTGAGTGCTGTTTTCAGCACCGTAGATGAAAGCACCATGACGGTGGTTCTTTTGTCTCACGCTACTAGTCAAGATAGCAGAAGAGTATTTCAGCAGAACAGGAGAACACGCGTGAACGTTCGTCAAATTGAAATATTTTCTCACACTGATCTCACGAACTCAACTCATTCCCAGAATTTTCGATTTCTCCATTCACTTTCACAGTCTGAATTTTACTAACCGTGCACGCTTGATGTAATGCGAATGCTCTGATTTGTCATAATTGAGACTAAAATTGACAATACTCAACGAAAAAAATGTTTTTATGACATCTTGAGCCTAGTTCTCAGTACTGAGAAAAGCACCTATTATTTAATGGATCGTTTCAAGAGGGCAAAATTGCAGCAATGAATTTTCCCGGGCCCGAGTTAGTTGCAAAATAACATGCCCAAGCCTGGCTGAGGCCCGTCTCGGCCCGGGCCCGTGGCAAACCCGGTCAACTTGCAAGTCTGGACGAGCCACCTCTGATCGCATGCGATGAAGCCATGCGGAGGACATTCCTGATTCTCATTCTGCTTCACCTCTAATTGATTGAATTAGTTCAGAAGAGAGTCCCCTCAGTCGACAAAATAAGCCCCTAATTACTTATTTCAATGATTGGAATAATCCTGCGCAAAATCACGCTAATTCCTAGAAAGCCCTTTCATCCTTCCGATGCCGCTTCTCTCTATCCTATCCTCACACCGATACCGCTTCAGATTCCTGCAACAAATCACTGAAAATATGGAACGACATGCGAAAAGAGTCAAAGACTTCAAAGAGTTGATCAATTGAAAAGAAGTTGTGAGTCCTGTTTCGACAGAGTCCTAGGTTTCTATTCAAGAAATGCTCAAACATGCGTCGGTGTGATCAAGGTTATTAGGAGATATCAAACAAAAGGAAATTCGATCTCCACAAGAAGTTTTCATTATTTGAAGTGGATTTAGAAAGATTTTTGAGATCCAAATAGAAGACGGAACCTGAAAGATATAAATGAGAAGCGATACTCGAGAGATACTCCTCTCTTCTTGTTTTGGAATTTTAGAATTGTTACTTCGACATTCTACTTTGAAACGCTGAATTAGCAGAACAATCATTATTTTTCACTGTTTAAAAATATCTATGATTATTGCCTCCAAGTAAGGTCTCCTGAAGTTCCTGCTTTCCAAAGAGTGCAATAAACAGTAATTGGAATACATTAGCGGATAGAAAGCTTTTCATCCTCTAAAACGGCAAATTCTGCATGGAAATCTCAAGTAATACCGCTGATATCTTTAATTCCAAAACAAGTGGAAGAAGTTTTTGACAGATATAAAATTCTGATGGTCATGGATTCTGAGGATCTTGAGAAGTCTAAAGTTACTTACGAAGCAATTTTTATTTAGAAAAACAGGAAAATAGGATGATACAAAAGTATAACACTAAACTTATAAAGTAATGTTATGAAACTATTTAATAGTCAAACCTTACAAGGATCTCTTGGACTCTAGAGGTCTCTAGAATTTCCTACCTATTTATTTAAATGAGATGCCTTAGATATGGTAGGAGAAATATTTTGACAGTATATAAATACAAATTTATTTGTTTTCGGGTTGAAGCAGATTGTCGCCTACAATGTCATAATTTGACATACTGTAACAGAACGGAATAAAACTAGTCTCAGATGAAAGGAAATGGTCGACTTTATATCTGCCTAAAATGACTTAAAATGATTAATTTTCGAGATATCTCCCATTTTTACAATCATGGCGGCCATTTTGAAAGATGACGTCATCAGAATTGGAAGAATTACACATTTTTTCAATTCCAATTCTAATTACTTTAAAATCAAAATCTTCAATTACAATTGCAATTACATCTAAAATTACTTGAAAAGTTGTAATTAATTACACTACAATTACACGATTCTTATTCAATTACAATTAGAATGCATGTGTGACTTTGCAATTGCAATTGCAGTTATAATTACTTCAAAAGCTGTAATTAATTACACAATTACAATTACATCAATTTTCGAACAATGTCGGTCAATTATGAGTTAGTTATCCAAATCGATTTCAAGTCTTGGTAAATTTGAATTCGAGTACAAGATAGAGAAAGAGGTGCGGCCTAATTTCTATTACAATTGCAACGTTGCAACCTTCGAATCATCACTTAAAGGTGGAGCATACTAAAATCTTTATCCTGATGAGCCACTATATGAGTCTTGTCTCGACGATACAGTTGTAGTAACCACCAGAAACAGGATGAGTAGTCTGTCTCTGAGTCATCAGTAACAGCCGGTAACTATTATGCTACGCTAGGTAGGCCTATTTCTAAAAATAGTGTTATCGCCCAAAAACAGGTGCGTCATCTCCTCCTGTAAGGATCGTCCCATACCCATGAAAATTCATTCTCCTTTATGTACATTCTTTTATATCAAGCCTAGGTCTCACGTTTATTAATAATCTCTCACCTGCAGCATTTTAGAGGGCTGCGTTTATTAGATATTTGCGTAAATCATTACAGAAAATATTAATGTATAAATTGGAAAATGCCCATATTATGACATTTGTAATTCTGCATGTTAAGTTGTACATGCAATGGCTTATTCAAAAAATTCGGTAAAAACGCCTCACAGAATCAGACCTACATGTATGCTACAATTATAAATGCATATAGGGGATTGTAGGCTATTTGTGCATGCCTGCATCAACACTCAGCAGTAGTCTAAGCCTGTGGAGCATCACGTCATAAAAATTGATACCAGGCCTGTGCTGATTGGTTACTGCTCTACTAGCTATCTCATACATGTAGGCTTAATGTGCGAGAGCTAGGCTGAATGATTTCAAGAGTAGTAGCTAAACAAGGATTTAACAACGTATAGGGCCTACATTTTACGCGCTACTGTATCATAGAGCACATCATCATGCACCGTATCAGCAATCAGCATGCCTAGTTTCCTACTATGGCCTCTGTAAGAGGAGAATAATGGGGTCTGTAAAAAAAGACATTCAGAAAGATGAACTTGCAAGATTTTACAAGTAGAATCATCTCAAGATGTAAAATCAAGAGGTGTGAAAATTTCAACATGGCAAATCCTGGATTTTCGTGCTTCGTCGAACCGAAAAGACAGGTAATTGACCTGCAATTGACTGACATTTTTCTTCAATTACAATTACATCATAAAAGTGAGTTGCAATAATAATTACAATAACTTGAAAACTTGTAATTAATTGCACATTTACAGTTACTGTAATTATTCCAACCCTGAAGGTCATAATTTGGCAATAGCTCATAGATGATGTTGGTAACTGTCATGCATGCTTTCCAAAATTAGAAATGTTCAAGGCCTCGCATTTTTTTCTTTTGATGGCCGTTCCTGCCGGGTGTGTACTGTCGAGGAAAACAAAGAACATGCTGCAAGCGGCCGCCATATTCAGAAAAATTGGTAATTGGCCATCATGGAGTACATCTCCTAGAACTTGTATATTCTCTGATCCAAGGAATGTATTCCTTCTATTGAGTTGCATCCTCAGTTGAAATATGGGAACAGACCTGAATAGCTGCTATTTCATCCAATATCAGGAATCATCAGCAGGCCTAGTTCACATCTCTCAACACCTACACAACTCACTATTTAAAGTTGCAGCCGGGAAACTTTGAGATACATTTACCGCCTCCTTTGACACTTCTTTCAGGACTCCTATCAATGATCAGGCTTACCTACGTGTAGATCATTGAAATGGTTGGTGAATTTCGGCCTGATTCAACCTGAAGCCGCTATTCAGTGCATCCCACATTGTATATACAAAATAGAAAACTTGTTGTCAGTTGACTTAACCCTACGTCGAAATATAAATGAACGAGGGGCTTCATGGACGCAGGAGTAACTACTGCGTGTGATAAGTATTTCATATTATTTCCTGTTATATATAAGTAAGAGCTGCAAAATGAAATTGCGCAGATTTATGACTTAAAAAATGTTTGATTATGAACTTTAACTGAATTTTCAAAATGCATCATAGTAGGTTATATATTGTGCATGTCTATGAGACAATACCCTACTTTAAACCGGCTTCGTTCCAACTCCTAAAGGATTGATGTCTAAGGTTAGGAGATGTGATCAGCCTAACTTTTTGCTATCAAAAAGAAATTGTCTTTCTTCTACTGCACATGAAAATTGTACAAGATAGAAGTAGGACGGACTATAAGATCAGATGTTAACTGCTTTTGACGGGAGGTAATTATTCATAGCGATGTTAAAACATGTTATTCTGCTCCCTGTACTTTTATTGCAGGATGAGATAATGTAGTTAAAATGGCCATGAGCATGTCTCTGTGAGACGCAACGTCGGGTTTTTATCAGTCACGTACTCGTTTTTATTTTAACTACATTATCTCATCCTGCAATAAAAGTACAGGGAGCAGAATAACTTGTTTTAACATCGCTATGTAAAAGATCAGATAAGCATTGCTCTAGTTACATCGCAGAATGCGGCGCACACATCACAGACTACAGCATAGATGGACGAGATTGCATGTTATTAACAATTTTATCATTTCTGAAAAGTCCAAGAATATTTAGAAAAGTATATTGTGACATTTCAAAGATTACAAGAAACAACGGATGAGACAATCACCGCCGCTGACACCGCAGTTGGAGGCCAGACAGGTGGCGATGGCGGTAGCGCCGCCTTGGAAGAGACAGCCGGAGGTGAGGACACATGAGGTGCTGGTGAGGCCGCAGTTGGCGAGGCAGTTCCAGTCAACGTATGCGACTCCCTGTTCCTTCAGCATAGCGTCAGCTACATAGCGCTGGACGTCCTTTGAGGGGGCAGCCATGGCGCAGGCGACGAGGAGAGCGAAAGCGAAGATGACCTGAAGAGGAAGGAGTTTATCAGTGTTATCAGGTGTGCAGTATACATAGAGGTCATGAAGAATCATCAGCTGCTGATAAGAAGTGAACCACATGAATGTAAAAGATGACGCTAATTTAAAGTAATTTAGAACTTTTTGGTGATGCCCTTTATGTCATTAAAGTATTGACTCACTATTTTACGGTCGTCATGAGAAGCTGATGCCCAGAGCAGCGAGGAATTGGCATGCAGGATTGAAACATGCAAAATGTGGGATAGCTGTGTCATGAAAATCAAATAGTTTGCGACAATTTTCTCTTAAATCGACAAGGAAATGATTATTGCTAAGACAAGTATCTTGGCAGTTGATGAATTTATGAAATCTCAACAGAGGTAGTCACCAGACATGTTTAGGCCAGTTGGGCTCCATGGTACTGGGCAGGTTTGACCTAACCACATGGCCACTGATTGCTGTTCAAATACTAAATTACTATTCAATGTCTATAGAAATATTATAATCTACATGCGTATTTTACAATGTTAATATGATCAATGTGTCTCGGAATCAACACAGTGATTAAGGGCGTTGACATTGCCATCTGTTGAGTCTTTAATGCCTCAGTCACACTGCAGCAAATATAAAGTCATCATTACAGCAGTTGTAGACTGCCACACTGCGAGCAAAGCAAACGAAAGCGATTAATTACAGAATTAGATTGTTTAATCGCATCACAAACTGATTCAAACAGATGGCACATGCAGGAACTTAATAAGTGGGCATAAAGAAATTTTTAATACCTTGCAGAGATAGGAAAAATAGTTGTGCGTCGCTTGCGGATTGCTGTGAATTCCTTCAAAATGCTCCGATCGCCACGATTCCTTCAGATTCGAAGAATTCACATCATTGCGCAACAGTTTTCTCGATAATGTTGGGCCCTCCGATCATTTTAAAAAAAGTTAGCATGCGCATGAAAAAATGTTCACTAACTTCTCTGTAGAACTTGACATCGTCTGTCTCTTTGCTGTGTGACCCGGTTGACAACAGTCAGTGAAACTTCGCACAATTTGGCGTGTTTAATGTTGAACTGGCTGCTCATTGTTCGATTGCTATGGAATTTAGTCAGCAGATTGTGCCATTTCAATAACGTTACATGTTCCAATGCTTCCCTTCTAGTCAAACGGAAGAAGAGACGACCTGTCTAATTCTGTGCGATTAATAGCTTGCGGGCACACGTTTACTCGAGACACTCGGGACGCTCGTGTTTGCTTTGCTTTCAGTGTGGCTGAGGCCTAATATCTTTGTCTTAGTAAGTGACGATCTACCAGGAAGCCGAAAACAAGATGACGAAGAGTGAAGAATTCATTGATACGGACTCAAGGAGAGACAGGTTAGTTAATGAACACCCAATCGTATTGTTGAACCGCTATCGTGATGACATAGAAATCGAAGAGTTTAGGCCTACATGGTGCAATATCTCAATGGATGCACAAATACTGCAAATGACCAATAATGAAAGAAGTAAACAAATTAACTGAACCTTCAAAAGCAATGAAAAACTTCCTGAATGAAAAACGTAAAAATGTTGTTTTCTCTTTTATCAGCAAGATCTTCAGATGGATCTTGCTATATCTGCCATTGTTGTCGGCATGTTAATATAAATGCATCATCAATTTTATTTTAAGAATTATCTGAGATGTCATGTGTCATCAGAGCATTTCATTTTGATGTCCAAAATCAGCCAATTAAACTTATTCATTCTCTATTGCAACCCACAGACTGAATACTAGCTCATAGCTGGTTCTGTTTTCCCTGTCCTAATAGGAGATTGAACTTTCAAGAATGTGGATTCCAAGGTCAACGATTTTGAGTATGGAAGTCCAACGACTCCGATACGCATGTGAATTAATTGAAGTGGTACAGCTGACTGTTTTCATTGCGAATTTCACACCACCTTTCTTAATTATGTTTTGAAATGCGGTTTTCGAAACCTTTCTTCAAATTTCAATTCTTCAACAATAAAATGATGTAAGGCACTTGAAAATTGCTCTCGAAAAGAATTTCAAAGAATGACACAAGTTTCCAAACATTCCTTAGCTAATATGCATTGCTCAGTTCATCACAGACTGGTATTATTCTTCAATAATATTTTAATCTATTCGAAGTCGAACATCTTGATGCAGTTTCAGATCATTCCAAGATATATGATGAGATATAAGGGATGCAAACATTATTTACATGAACTTAGCAGTTGTATTTCTTACCTTCATGTCTGGAATTTGATAGTTTGATGACGAAGTTCAGGTTCAGGCAGTTTATATAGAAAACTCCAACAATCTGCAGTTGTGCAATTCCCACGCGATCAGAGACATGATCTTTATCTGCACAGATCATGAGAGCAGCGGTGACATGTGATGACTTATGCAATTGCACAATCACAAAGATGATGTTACAGTATTGCAGCCTCCGGAAAATCCTAAAGCCTCACTGTAAACCGATACTATTGCCAGAATAATTGCTTTGCTTTAGTTTCATAATTTCCATGATTACAACTTTTGACACAGTCATGAGTCCAATGTACATACAAGACGGCAGCACCTCCATCTTGTCTGTCATTGCAATCATGACGGAAAGCCTCATGGTAGCCATTCAAAGAAAGCTCCGCGTTCGTTATCTGACAACCACGACTCACAAGGAATGGTGAATGAGAAACAGAGTATACCCATGATAATTCGTCGCATTTTGGAACCAATGATTGAGCATCAGCTAAGAAGATAGAGGTGGTTAATGTCTGACGATACTTTAGCTTTATACTTCTGACATACATACTTCAACCAGTTCTTCAAGAATGATGTTTTGAATTTGAATCTTTCGATGATCATCGGAATTTGACACTTGAATGATGATGTAGGGTGATGGTGATGAGTCTTTGATAACACCGAACAACGGAGTTTGTCTCAGAGCTGATAGAAAACTATCACACGAAATGTCCTTGGTTTGCCTCACCAACGTTTAATCAGAATTAAATCAGAGACAACGATCCTCTGATTTATCAGTTAATGTAATCATTAACCGGTTAGTGACAGTGGTTGTGAAGCCTGCATAATAAATAAATTTCCTATGCTATCTATAGTCCGGCAGCAGCACAAGTTTCTGCAGGGAACGAACCCGACAATGAGACTTTCACAGAATGATGTACACCTCATAGTCCGGCAGCCAGAGCGAGTTTCTGCAGGGAACGAGGCCGAAAATGAGACTTTCACAGAATGATGTACACCTCATAGTCCGGCAGCCAGAACGAGTTTGTGCAGGGAACGAGGCCGACAATCAGACTTTCACAGAATGATGTGCAGTTCATAGTCCGGCAGCCAGAACGAGTTTCTGCAGGGAACGAGGCCGACAATCAGACTTTCACAGAATGATGTGCAGTTCATAGTCCGGCAGCCAGCACGAGTTTCTGCAGGGAACGAGGCCGAAAATGAGACTTTCACAGAATGATGTACACCTCATAGTCCGGCAACCAGAGCGAGTTTCTGCAGGGAACGAGGCCGACAATGAGACTTTCACAGAATGATTTACACCTCATAGTCCGGCAACCAGAGCGAGTTTCTGCAGGGAACGAGGCCGAAAATGAGACTTTCACAGAATGATGTACACCTCATAGTCTGGCAGCCAGAGCGAGTTTCTGCAGGGAACGAGGCCGAGAATGAGACTTTCACATTTCGAATCGGCACGTCTGCCGAGTTCTAGTGAGTTCCTTTGATTGTCCGACACGATCAAAGAAAAACACAATGAAGAAACTATTAAGCTGAGAGTCATAATTTTTGACATGGAGTGTCTTCAGGTAATTTCCTATGATGTGCATGTGCTTTTTCATGCATCTAATCGGCAATGCATGTGAGAATGTGGTTGAATGTGGATAAAGTAGCTCAAAATGTTTGTGTTAACCGACATTAAGAGAGTCAACAAATCAAATGTTTAGCTTTATAGACAGGGCTGCATGAAAATGAAAGGAAATGACCTGAAGACATTCCATGCCAAAGATCATGAATCTGAGCTTAGTAGTTTTCGTCTAATCAGAGAAAACATACAAAATTTCTTTTTAGGGAAAGATTGCAATCTGCGTCCCATTGGATTTACATGTGTTTTTCTTTGATCTTGTCTGACAAGAAGAGGAACTCACTAGAACTCGGCAGACGTGCCGATTCGAAATGTGAAAGTCTCATTCTCGGCCTCGCTCCCTGCTGAAACTCGTGATGGCTGCCAGACTATGAGGTGTACATCATTCTGTGAAAGTCTCATTTTCGTCCTCGTTCCCTGCACAAACTCGTTCTGTCTGCCAGACTATCTAGGGCTTAGTTGACATTTCCTAAAAAAATCTCCTTGAATGACTTTAATATACCAGATAAAGCTATAGAATATACATTTCTGACAAATTCATTATTGCAGAAAGTTTACTCAAAGAAGTTTTGTAAAGAATCTATTTCAGTCTAATAAAAGAGTAATAACGAAATTTCACACCCCAATGTCATCGTCACAATTGAGTAACATTTTTCGACATTATTCACAAGAAGCATTTGCCTGTATTTGTAATACCTCAGATGTCGAGGTTGAAGAACGTGGTCTATTAAAAAGTAGGTAGGCCTATGGAAGATTCATTGTGAACTAATATTGCAACTCCTTGTTTGAAATAGCAATCTGCTGAGAGGGAATACTAAGTGCAAAGTTCGATGATTTAAAGTTTACATGTAGAGTATCGATGTCAAGAATCTTGATATTACTCATTCATGCCTTGATTCTACATTACGATAGCTTATCCGTCTTGCTATTCTAACTTATGGCTTCTAGCTTTGCACTTAGCATGCCCTCAGCAAATTGCTGTTTCAAACTAGGAGCTTGCTGAGATAGATGGCGGTGCCAACTTAACATCACCACCATTTTGTGCTTTTGGGGACTAATTTCTCTGCAAGTACAGCGACTTAGATATAGACATTTGCTGGCACAATGCTTTTGATATTCCTCTGTATGCTGTGCGTGTTTCGCATGTTTTAATTTTGTGTTTTTGGAAATAAAGTTTTAATTACGTTGCTAGCTTCACATCATCGCCAAGTCGAACTTTCGACTGGCCATTTCTCTTCAACTAGACAAAATTCTTTTGAGATATTGGGTGCACATGCGGGCACAACCAAATGCATCGATCTGCTAGGTTTATTTGAGTGACGCGCATCATTTTCAAAATGGCAATGCTGAGTGGTGTTTGTTCTCAGTTTTTTCTTGTCGGTGGAGCAATAGAAGGAATTGATGCCCCCCTCATATCTACTAATTTATTGCGTGTGCTCTGTCCGATGATGGTATCGGTTTTACATTCCAAGTTGATTTTGGGGTTCTATAAATGGCATTTTCAAATTCAAACCATCATTTTTTTCAAATACATATCTTGATGGTTAATTAGCTGATAGAAAATTATATTAAGGGAACTTATTTAGCATTTGCTCTGTGTGATGATGCTATCGGCTATTTGTATCACAAAATCTTTCAGAACAACATGTTCGTAGACTACACGTCTTTTCATTCTAATTAAGATTTGTTCCGTTCTTTCTAAAAATGTTCTATTTAGCTTAAAACCTGTCCTATTCAATTTAAAGCATTCAATTTTAAAATAATTACATTCTGTGACAAAAATTAAAAAAATTACATTAAAACAATCAATGACACCGCAACATTTCATGATACATGTACAAGATGAAATCTGCTGAATATGTGCAAACAATAAGCAATGAAACATGTTATACAGAAAGTGCTTATCAACTCACCAGTGTTTCACTAAACACCGCTAAACATGCTGAACACCACATTGCAAGTCTTTCTTGACCTCAACATTTAGGTAAAATCTTTGCGCAGTTCTGTAATATTGCTAACATGCACTTAAATCACTTTTAGCTGTAATTTTCCAAGTTTCCATCACTGTGAGCCTATGGTCAGCATGGTGAGACTACATGAGCCACTCAAAATTTCAGTCATTTGGGAACTCAAGTCATTTTCACACTGGCTCTTCACCGATGACCAGAGGTGTTCGTTCGGGCTCAAGGGAGCCAAAAAACAGTCATGCGAAGTAATCAGGTTTTCATGCTATAAAAATTACGACTTTGAGAGATGAAACGTGCATGCACTTGACAGAACAGTAAGAGCTAAACGTGATTGAAGTGCATGCGAACTATACAGGGTGTTACTGTACAGTACAGGGTGTCCCAGAAGTCTGGACACATAGGAGAAAATCGCATATTCCATTCATATTAATCATTTATTCAATGTTAAAGTAAATACAAGTGGACAAAATGCATGAAAGTCAAAAGGATATGTTCAAAATGCCCACCACCGTTCACAGCACACAATTCCAGTCGATATCTCCACTCCATCAAGACTCGCTGAATGATTTCTGGGGTAATCTGCTGACAGGCTTCCTGTATGCGCCACCGCAAATGATGAAGGTCTTGAATCTTTTCGGAATACACCATAGCTTTCAAGAGTCCCCAAAGGTAGAAGTCAAGCGGAGAAAGGTCTGGACTTCTTGGCGGCCATTCAACCGTTCCTCTTCGACCAATCCAATGCCCAGGAAATTGTTCATTCAAAAATTCACGAACAATGACCGAGTAATGGGCCGGGGCACCATCGTGTTGAAACCAAAGAGGACCGTCGTCTGGTAGACTTGGTAGTGCTTCGTTGCGTAGCAGACTCAAATAATTTTTCTCCCCGTACTGTGTCCTCAAAAAAGAATGGACCAACAACCTGATCTTTCCAGATACCACACCACACCATAAGACGCCTGGTTCCTTGATCTTTGGATCCATCAAACCAGTGAGGATTGCTTGATGACCAGTAGCGTGTGTTCTGTCTGTTAACCTCTCCAGAAACGTATAAGTTGGCTTCATCAGTGAATAAAATTTCATATGGGAAGTTGTCATTTTCTTCACACATGTTCATCGCCCAGGAACAAAATTCAGTTCTTCTGTCTGTATCGTCTTCCGATAATTTTTGCATCAAATGCAATTTGTATGGATGCCAGTTATGGAGTTTCAGAATGCGATGGATGCTTGACTTTGAAATGTTGATTTCAGCGGACATACGGCGGATGTATCTTTTCGGACTTCTGCTAAATGCACCCAAGACTGCTGTACCGGTATCTTCATCATTGACTCGTCAGGGAGGGCCACACCGGGGTTTGTCATGCACACTGCCAGTCTCCTTGAATTTTCTCAAAAGTTTTGCGACACAACTGAAGCTGATGGGCTCGCGTTCAGGATGGTTCTGATTGAACAAATCCGCTGCGTCTCTCGTGCTACGATTCCCAACCAACAAAATTACTTCAATGCGCTCTTCAATTGTCAATGGCATGCTCGCTGATAAGACGTGAAATGAAAATGCGATTGACTAGCCAACTTCTTTATGACAATACCGAGTACTAGTCACATGTTTTGAACACAATGATAGATAGTTCATTTGCACAGCTATTTGTCGCTGATGACATTGAAGTTAAAGATGTTAATCAGAAGGATTTACGTACAAATGCATTGCACACATAGAAACTCACAATTTCCTATGTGTCCAGACTTGTGGGACACCTTGTATTACAATCATCTGCAACCACAAAATTAGACAGGTCGTCTCTTCTTCCGTTTGACTAGAAGGGAAACATTGGAGCATGCAACGTTATTGAAATGGCACAATCTGCTGACTAAATTCCATAGCAATCGAACAATGAGCAGCCAGTTCAACACTAAACATGCCAAATTGTGCGAAGCTTCACTGACTGGTGTCAACCGGGTCACACAGCAAAGAGACAGACGATGTCAAGTTCTACAGAGAAGTTTGTGAACGTTTTTTCATGCGCCTGCTAACTTTTTATGATTTTTTATGATCGGAGGGCCCAACATTATCGAGAAAACTTTTGTGCAATGATCTGAATTCTTCGAATCTGAAGGAATCGTGGCGATCGGAGCATTTTGAAGGAACTCAGAGTAATCCGCAAGGGACATACGACTATTTTTCCTATCTCTGCAAGGTATTAAAAATTTCTTTTTGCCCACTTATTAAGTTCCTGCATGTGCCATATGTTTGAATCAGTTTACACTTCTAGCAAAGTGATGCGATTAAACAGTCTGATTCTGTGTCTGCAACATAAAGAACTCTATTAGCATCCAAAAGGGATCTCGGAAACGATTGCATATTACAACACTGCACAGTGAGCAGTTGATGCTTTCGACCAGGTGACCAGATACCATTCATGCGAAAATGGTAGTTGGTGTTGGCCAATGGCGGCGTTTTTCAACCTCGTTGGTATGGCAGGAAGAAAATCATCGATCAAATTTCGAATGATAGCTGCATATAGTCACAACGAAAGCATATACCACCTTTATTTCAAGATAATGTGTAGACAGAGACAAAACAGAAGTAGGCCTACTGAAAACGCATTGCAGTCGATTCAAAAATCACAAGAGTGTTGGTCTTGGTGGCGAAAATGACAGTATGGCTATTCAAATAAATCTGTAACACAATGCTGTGGAAAATACAGTGGCAAAAAAGAAGCAGTTCTACCATAGAGTAGCCTAAGTATGTTAGGTATAGTGTTAACTCCGCATTAATTAAATCCCCAATGTGTATACACTTTCGATTTTATTAAATGAACTCGAGGGAGATACAGGTGGCATTGTCACCAAATGTGAGATATGCGAAGTTTTGCAGTTTTGCAGAAATTACAACGGAATTGAGTGATCATGATTGTAATGCGGAAGGAATGATTGCATTTCACAGATTCTCATGACTGCCTTGGAGATTTAATGTTTGTTAAATTAGCAATTCGATTCTTATTACTTTCAAGCTCAACCTTAAATAAGTATTTTCTTGAGCGTGATCATATCTCAGACAATCTGCCGCTGGCACAGCAAAATCACAGAATCAAAGACAATGAATTCATTCAACTTTGACAGATGTAAATGGCTCCACATCACTATTCGGATTCTAGAAATGAAATATGAATTTAGTGAATCATAAAATCATGTCGGTGAAAATTGAATTAATAACTTGAAATTTCAGCCTATAAAGCACGAATAATATCGCAACTTTTTCATGAAGACTTCCATTATAATACGGATCATGAATTTCCCTTGATGATCAGCTTGATTTCCGCTTAGTTAGGATGCTTATTAGCAAATATTCATTCCTTTTGATATCCAACTTGTTTCATACTACTTATAACGGGGAGTCATCTCGGTAGTATATAAATTGGCAAATTTTGATTCTTTTCAAAAGTGTTGAAATAATTTTTTGGACCACGGGAACGTAATCTGCGCAAAAAACTGAAAAAAATTTCACTGAATAAAAAAATTTTCACTGTAAACAGATACTTTTTGAGTCGACACTACCTATCTATCCCCACTCTATGGTTGCTACATGTATTCATTGCTACTGAAGTGAAGTACCTAGGCTTATGCTGTTCTTTTTTCAGTTAAATTCGAAACTTGATTGGATGTTCAAAAGAAACTTTTCTTGTAGACTACCTGATTTCTATGGTAGTCGACGTGATGGCATCTTTTTAGTTATCAGACTGTCATTATTCTCTCAATTTCTCAATCACAACATCATACATGATGATAACATATGTATGTCACATTGCACAATAAGGTTTAAATATGATATTATGATATCGAACAAAATGGGTATCACTAAAATAGTAAGTGATGTAATAATATAGGTGAACATTCATAATTAAATGGAAGAAAATAGATTAATTTAGTACTTAAGTTATATGCCGGTCAATTTTGACTACTTTTGTCCTTCTAGGTGGTGAAATTTATTGGTCCTTCTAGTGTTAAAAATCTCGATGATTATTGATTCCATGATGAAGTTCCTGCTTTCCAAAGAGTGCAATAAACAGTAATTGGAATACATTAGCACATAGAAAGCTTTCCATCCTCTAAAACGGCAAATTCTGCATGGAAATCTCAAGAAGTACCGCTGATATCTTTAATTCCAAAACAAGTGGAAGAAAATTTTGACAGATATAAAATTCTGATGGTCATAGATTCTGAGGATCTTGAGAAGTCTAAAGTTACTTACGAAGCTATTTTTATTTAGAAAAACAGGAAAATAGGATGATACAAAAGTATAACACTAAACTTGTAAAGTAATGTTATGAAACTATTTAATAGTCAAACCTTACAAGGATCTCTTGGACTCTAGAGGTCTCTAGAATTTCCTACCTATTTATTTAAATGAGATGCCTTAGATATGCTAGGAGAAATATATTGACAGTATATAAATACAAATTTATTTGTTTTCGGGTTGAAGCAGATTGTCGCCTACAATGTCATAATTTGACATACTGTAACAGAACGGAATAAAACTAGTCTCAGATGAAAGGAAATGGTCGACTTTATATCTGCCTAAAATGACTTAAAATGATTAATTTTCGAGATATCTCCCATTTTTACAATCATGGCGGCCATTTTGAAAGATGACGTCATCAGAATTGGAAGAATTACACATTTTTTCAATTCCAATTCTAATTACTTTAAAATCAAAATCTTCAATTACAATTGCAATTACATCTAAAATTACTTGAAAAGTTGCAATTAATTACATAACTTCAATTGCACGATTCTTATTCAATTACAATTAGAATGCATGTGTGACTTTGCAATTGCAATTGCAGTTATAATTACTTCAAAAGCTGTAATTAATTGCACAATTACAATTGCATCGATTTTCGAACAATGTCGGTCAATTATGAGTTAGTTATCCAAATCGATTTCAAGTCTTGGTAAATTTGAATTCGAGTACAAGATAGAGAAAGAGGTGCGGCCTAATTTCTGTTATAATTGCAACGTTGCAACCTTCGAATCATCACTTAAAGGTGGAGCATACTAAAATCTTTATCCTGATGAGCCACTGTATGAGTCTTGTCTCGACGATACAGTTGTAGTAACCACCAGAAACAGGATGAGTAGTCTGTCTCTGAGTCATCAGTAACAGCCGGTAACTATTATGCTACGCTAGGTAGGCCTATTTCTAAAACCGATGTTATCGCCCAAAAACAGGTGCGCCATCTCCTCGTGTAAGGAACGTCCCATACCAATGAAAATTCATTCTCCTGTCTGTACATTCTTTTATATCAAGCCTACGTCTCACGTTTATTAATAATCTCTCACCTGCGGCATTTTAGAGGGCTGCGTTTATTAGATATTTGCGTAAATCATTACAGAAAATATTAATGTATAAATTGGAAAATGCCCATATTATGACATTTGTAATTCTGCATGTTAAGTGGTACATGCAATGGCTTATTCAAAAAATTCGGTAAAAACGCCTCACAGAATCAGACCTACATGTATGCTACAATTATAAATGCATATAGGGTATTGTAGGCTATTTGTGCATGCCTGCATCAACACTCAGCAGTAGTCTAAGCCTGTGGAGCATCACGTCATAAAAATTGATACCAGGCCTGTGCTGATTGGTTACTGCTCTACTAGCTATCTCATACATGTAGGCTTAGTGTGCGAGAGCTAGGCTGAACGATTTCAGGAGTAGTAGCTAAACAAGGATTTAACAACGTATAGGGCCCACATTTTACGCGCTACTGTATCATAGAGCACATCATCATACACCGTATCAGCAATCAGCATGCCTAGTTTCCTACTATGGCCTCTGTAAGAGGAGAATAATGGGGTCTGTAAAAAAAGACATTCAGAAAGATGAACTTGCAAGATTTTACAAGTAGAATCATCTCAAGATGTAAAAACAAGAGGTGTGAAAATTTCAACATCGCAAATCCTGGATTTTCGTGCTTCGTCGAACCGAAAAGACAGGTAATTGACCTGCAATTGACTGACATTTTTCTTCAATTACAATTACATCATAAAAGTGAGTTGCAATAATAATTACAATAACTTGAAAACTTGTAATTAATTGCACATTTACAATTACTGTAATTATTCCAACCCTGAACGTCATAATTTGGCAATAGCTCATAGATGATGTTGGCAACTGTCATGCATGCTTTCCAAAATTAGAAATGTTCAAGGCCTCGCATTTTTTTCTTTTGATGGCCGTTCCTGCCGGGTGTGTACTGTCGAGGAAAACAAAGAACATGCTGCAAGCGGCCACCATATTCAGAAAAATTGGTAATTGGCCATCATGGAGTACATCTCCTAGAACTTGTATATTCTCTGATCCAAGGAATGTATTCCTTCTATTGAGTTGCATCCTCAGTTGAAATATGGGAACAGACCTGAATAGCTGCTATTTCATCCAATATCAGGAATCATCAGCAGGCCTAGTTCACATCTCTCAACACCGACACAACTCACTATTTAAAGTTGCAGCCGGGAAACTTTGAGATACATTTACCGCCTCCTTTGACACTTCTTTCAAGACTCATATCAATGATCAGGCTTACCTACGTGTAGATCATTGAAATGGTTGGTGAATTTCGGCCTGATTCAACCTGAAGCGCTATTCAGTGCATCCCACATTGTAAATACAAAATAGAAAACTTGTTGTCAGTTGACTTAACCCTACGTCGAAAAATAAATGAACGAGGGGCTTCATGGACGCAGGAGTAACTACTGCGTGTGATAGGTATTTCACATTATTTCCTGTTATATATAAATAAGAGCTGCAAAATGAAATTGCGCAGATCTATGACTTGAAAAATGTTTGATTATGAACTTTAACTGAATTATCAAAATGCATCATAGTAGGTTATATACTGTGCATGTCTATGAGACAATACCCCACCTTAAACCGGCTTCGTTCCAACTCCTAAAGGATTGATGTCTAAGGTTAGGAGATGTGATCAGCCTAACTTTTTGCTATCAAAAAGAAAATGTCTTTCTTCTACTGTACATGAAAGTTATACAAGATAAAAGTAGGACGGACTATAAGATCAGATGTTAACTGTTTTTGACGGGAGGTAATTAATTATTCATAGCGATGTTAAAACAAGTTATTCTGTTCCCTGTACTTTTATTGCAGGATGAGATAATGTAGTTAAAATGGCCATGAGATGTCTCTGTGAGACGCAACGTCGGGTTTTTATCAGTCACTTACTCGTTTTTATTTTAACTACATTATCTCATCCTGCAATAAAAGTACAGGGAGCAGAATAACTTGTTTTGTGGTCGGTATGTGAAAGATCAGATAAGCATTGCTCTAGTTACATCGCAGAATGCGGCGCACACATCACAGACTACAGCATAGATGGACGAGATTGCATGTTATTACCAGTTTTATTATTTCTGAAAAGTCCAAGAATATTTAGAAAAGTATATTGTGACATTTCAAAGATTACAAGAAACAACGGATGAGACAATCACCGCCGCTGACACCGCAGTTGGAGGCCAGACAGGTGGCGATGGCGGTAGCGCCGCCTTGGAAGAGACAGCCGGAGGTGAGGACACATGAGGTGCTGGTGAGGCCGCAGTTGGCGAGGCAGTTCCAGTCAACGTATGCGACTCCCTGTTCCTTCAGCATAGCGTCAGCTACATAGCGTTGGACGTCCTTTGAGGGGGCAGCCATGGCGCAGGCGACGAGGAGAGCGAATGCGAAGATGACCTGAAGAGGAAGGAGTTTATCAGTGTTATCAGGTGTGCAGTATACATAGAGGTCATGAAGAATCATCAGCCGCTGATAAGAAGTGAACCACATGAATGTAAAAGATGACGCTAATTTAAAGTAATTTAGAACTTTTTGGTGATGCCCTTTATGTCATTAAAGTATTGACTCACTATTTTACGGTCGTCATGAGAAGCTGATGCCCAGAGCAGCGAGGAATTGGCATGCAGGATTGAAGCATGCAAAATGTGGGATAGCTGCGTCATGAAAATCAAATAGTTTGCGACAATTTTCTCTTAAATCGACAAGGAAATGATTATTGCTAAGACAAGTATCTTGGCAGTTGATGAATTTATGAAATCTCAACAGAGGTAGTCACCAGACATGTTTAGGCCAGTTGGGCTCCATGGTACTGGGCAGGTTTGACCTAACCACATGGCCACCGATTGCTGTTCAAATACTAGATCACTGTTCAATGTCTATACAAACATTATACTCCACATGCGTATTTTACAATGTTAATATGATCAATGTGTCTCGGAATCAACGCAGTGATTAAGGGCGTTGACATTGCCATCTGTTGAGTCTTTAATGCCTCAGTGACACTGCGAGTCACACTGCAGCAAATATAAAGTTATCATTACAGCAGTTGTAGACTGCCACACTGCGAGCAAAGCAAACGAAAGCGATTAATTACAGAATTAGATTGTTTAATCTTATCACATTTCTAGAAGTGCAGACTGATTCAAACAGATGGCACATGCAGGAACTTGCTAAGTGGGCAAAATGAAATTTCTAATACCTTGCAGAGATACGAAAAATAGTTGTGCGTCGCTTGCGGATTGCTCTGAATTCCTTCAAAATGTTCCGATCGCCACGATTCCTTCAGATTCGAAGAATTCAGATCATTGCGCAAAAGTTTTCTCGATAATGTTGGGCCCTCCGATCATTTTAAAAAAAGTTAGCAGGCGCATGAAAAAACGTTCACAAACTTCTTTGTAGAACTTGACATCGTCTGTGTCTCTTTGCTGTGTGACCCGGTTGACAACAGTCACTGAAACTTCACACAATTTGGCATGTTTAGTGTTGAACTGGCTGCTCATTGTTCGATTGCTATGGAATTTAGTCAGCAGATTGTGCCATTTCATTATCGTTACATGTTCGAATGTTTCCTTTCTAGTCAAACAGAAGAAGAGACGACCTGTCTAATTCTGTGCGATTAATAGCTTGCGGGCACACGTTTACTGGAGACGCTCGGGACGCTCGTGTTTGCTTTGCTTTCAGTGTGGCTGAGGCCTAATATCTTTGTCTTAGTAAGTCACGATCTACCAGAAAGCCGAAAACAAGATGACGAAGAGTGAAGAATTCATTGATACGGACAGGTTAGTTAATGAACACCCAATCGTATTGTTGAACCGCTATCGTGATGACATAGAAATCGAAGAGTTTAGGCCTACATGGTGCAATATCTCAATGGATGCACAAATACTGCAAATGACCAATAATGAAAGAAGTAAACAAATTAACTGAACCTTCAAAAGCAATGAAAAACTTCCTGGATGAAAAACCGTAAAAATGTTGTTTGCTCTTTTATCAGCAAGATCTTCAGATGGAGGTAGTCGTTCATACTTCCTATTTAAAAACAGTGCATACGAATGCTACAAATCACAGCGAGTGCAGCTCTCATCGATGCAATCTTTGTTATCTCATTAAAATATCAGAACATGATGACGCTATACCTATCTGCCATTGTTGTCGGCATGTTAATATAGATGCATCATCAATTTTATTTTAAGAATTATCTGAGATGTGATGTGTCATCAGAGCATTTCATTTTGATGTCCAAAATCAGCCAATTAGGCTTATTCATTGCAACCCACAGACTGAATGCTAGCTCATAGCTGGCTCTGTTTTCCCTGTCCTAATAGGAGATTGAACTTTCAAGAATGTGGATTCCAAGGTCAGCGATTTTGAGTATGGAAGTCCAACGACTCCGATACGCATGTGAATTAATTGAAGTGATACAACTGACTCTGTTTTCATTGCGAATTTCACACCACCTTTCTTAATTATGTTTTGAAATGCAGTTTTCGAAACCTTTCTTCAAATTTCAATTCTTCAACAATAAAATGATGTAAGGCACTTGAAAATTGCTTTCGAAAAGAATTTCAAAGAATGACACAAGTTTCCAAACATTCCTCAGATAATATGCATTGCTCAGTTCATCACAGACTGGTATTATTCTTCAATAATATTTTAATCTATTCGAAGTCGAGCATCTTGATGCAGTTTCAGATCAGTCCACGATATATGATGAGATATAAGGGATGCAAACATTATTTACATGAACTTAGCAGTTGTATTTCTTACCTTCATGTCTGGAATTTGATAGTTTGATGACGAAGTTCAGGTTCAGCCGATTCATATAGAAAACTCCAACAATCTGCAGTTGTGCAATTCCCACGCGATCAGAGACATGATCTTTATCTGCACAGATCATGAGAGCAGCGGTTACATGTGATGGCTTATGCAATTGCACAATCACAAAGATGATTTTACAATATTGCAGCCTCCGGAAAATCCTAAAGCCTCACTGTAAACCGATACTATTGTCGGAATAATTGCTCTGCTTTAGTTTCATAATTTCCATAATTACAATTTTTGACACAGACATGGTGAGTCCAATGTACATACTCGTACAAGACGGCAGCACCTCCACCTTGTCTCTCATTGCGATCATGACGAAAAGCCTCATGGTAGCCATTCAAAGAAAGCTCCCCGTTCGAAACTGTATCTGACAACCACGACTCACAAGGTACGCTGGATGCGGAACACAGCATACCGATGATAATTCGTCGTATTTTGGAACCAATGATGGAGCCTTAGCTAAGAAGATGGAGAGGTGGTTAATGTCTGACAATACTTAAGCTTTATACTTCTGACATACGTACTTTAACCAGTTCTTCAAGAACGATGTTTTGAATTTGAATCTTTCGATGATCACTAACCGGTTGGTGACAGTGGTTGTCAGGCCTGCATGATAAATAAATTTCCTATGCTATCTATAGTCCGGCAGCCAGCACAAGTTTCTGCAGGAGACGAGACCGACAATGAGATTTTCACAGAATGATGTGCACCTCATAGTCCGGCAGCCAGCACGAGTTTGTGCAGGGAACAAGACCGACAATGAGATTTTCACAGAATGATGTGCACCTCATAGTCCGGCAGCCAGCACGAGTTTCTGCAGGGAACGAGGCCGACAATGAGACTTTCACAGAATGATGTACACCTCATAGTCCGGCAGCCACTACGAGTTTCTGCAGGGAACGAGGCCGACAATGAGACTTTCACAGAATGATGTACACCTCATAGTCCGGCAGCCAGCACGAGTTTCTGCAGGGAACGAGGCCGACAATGAGACTTTCACAGAATGATGTACACCTCATAGTCCGGCAGCCAGCACGAGTTTCTGCAGGGAACGAGGCCGACAATGAGACTTTCACAGAATGATGTGCACCTCATAGTCCGGCAGCCACCACGAGTTTCTGCAGGGAACGAGGCCGACAATGAGACTTTCACAGAATGATGTACACCTCATAGTCCGGCAGCCAGCACGAGTTTCTGCAGGGAACGAGGCCGACAATGAGACTTTCACAGAATGATGTACACCTCATAGTCCGGCAGCCAGAACGAGTTTCTGCAGGGAACGAGGCCGACAATGAGACTTTCACATTTCGAATCGGCACGTCTGCCGAGTTCTTTGATACTGTCTGACAAGAAGAGGAACTCACTAGAACTCGGCAGACGTGCCGATTCGTAGTAGGCATAGGGTGTACATCATTCTGTGAAAGTCTCATTGTCGGCCTCGTTCCCTGCAGAAACTTGTGCTGGCTGCAGGACTATGAGATGTACATCATTCTGTGAAAGTCTCATTGTCGGCCTCGTTCCCTGCAGAAACTTGTGCTGGCTGCCGGACTATCTAGGGCTTAGTTGACGTTTCCTAAAAAAATCTCCTTGTATGACATAAATATACCAGATAAAGCCATAGAATATGTGTTTCTGACAAATTCATTATTGCAGAAAATCTGCTGAAATAAATTTTGTAAAGAATCTATTTCAGTCTAATAAAAGAGTTATAACGAAATTTCACACCACAATATCATCGTCATAATTGAGTAAAATTTTCCAAAATTTTTCGCAAGAAGCATTTGCCTGTATTTGTAATGCCTCTTATGTCGAGGTTGAGGAACGTGGTCTATTAAAAAGTAGGTAGGCCTATGGAAGATTCATTGTGAAATAGTATTGCAACTCCTTGTTTGAAATAGCAATCTTCTGAGAGGGAATACGAAGTGCAAAGTTCGATGATTTAAAGTTTGCATGTAGAGGATCGATGTAAAGAATCTTGATATTACTCATTCATGCCTTGATTCTACATCACGATAACTAATCCGTCTTGCTATTCTCACTTCTGACTAAAAGGATGAATGCCTACAGGCATCAAATATGTATCATTTCTCACCATTGTTCTCATGAGAAGAATGTACATGCATGTTAAGCAAGCATCTTTCTTGCATACATCTCTCCATCCTATTAATACGAGTGAAACATCAAATTAATATCTGCTTCGATTTTTGTAGTCTGTTGAGATGCTTTCAAATTTGGAATCATAGAATTCAATTGCGGTGTTGTTACAATGTGCCACTCGTTTATTTGGCGAGAATCTCACCGGATCCCGTGGAAACCCAATCCGAAAGCAGGAAATGGCGGTGATGTGAAGTTGGCACTAACATCTTGAAAAATGCATGTGTCAGTCAAACCAACGGCTAGAATCTATATCTAAGTGGAGTAGGTGTGCCAGTATGTGCCACTCGTTTATTTGGCGAGAATCTCACCGGATCCCGTGGAAACCCAAACCGAAAGCTCAATGGCGGTGATATGAAGTTGGCGCTGACATCTTGAAAAATGCATGTGTCAGTCAAACTAACGGTGAGAGTCACTTGGCATCTTAAACAAGTGGACGGACCAGCGGAATTCTCTCTCTTGGCATGCGGATTCATTGAACTGGTTTCGCTGAATCCAGTCGCACATCCTGTGCTGATGGTTGTAAATCAGCGGTTCATGTCTTAAATGCAGAATAAAATATTTGATTTTTATGAGAAAAATAGATTTGTATAAGAAAGGAGCTTCCGAAGGAGCAATTTGTGAACATCCATATCCTGCAATTCATTTAAAACATGCATTTCAAGCACCGTATTTTATATATTTTATTTCAGAAGGCCTTCTGTTTGAAGAGATTTGAATGTCTTGGTATAATGAGGGGATAAGCCACTTCTTCGCAATTTTGCAGGACAGCAATTTAACGGCTTTGAAATGTCATCGTGCAAATGCTATGGACGCTAATCCCCTGAACTTCAGAGGTTACAGCTGATCAAGTAGCGAAGCGAAAGACGGATGAGATTAACTCATACAGGCGGCAAAATGAAAACATGTACGCCAATTTATGTCGCATATTCTCTTTTGCGTGCTCATACTTAAAACTGCCGTATCTTGTGGTATCTTATCCGTGCTGGACAAATAATTACATGTCCTGTAAACATCCAACACTTAATTTTACATGATGACAACTCAGATTGGATCAGAGAGCGTTAATTACGAGAGGCGACACTTCCCATTCAGCGCATGTTAAAAACGGGCAACATGCGCTGGCCTCCCGTTCTTCCCTAATGATTACACCTGACATCAGAAAGCTGACCGAATTCTTAAAATCTTCTGTTACTCTGAAACAAGTGTGATCTATCAGCGGGAGGCCACTTTTCACCAGAGAGCTTTTCACAGACTCACGGAAGTCATAGTGGCTGCATTATAATAAAGTCTACTTTTCATTGAAGTTCTTCGATAAGCAAATCAAGTTTAGTTGATATAGCTTTTTAAATGAAATGTAAACTTTTGTTTTAGAAGCAACACTACATTATCAGTTCGATGAAATACAGTTGATGATATTTCTTATAAAAATTGATCTCATCCCTTGTTTAACTGATCAAATCATGGTGTGAATTACATGATGTGAATGATATGTAACAAGATAATGTATCAATTAGAAATTATTTGTTGAATCTTGTGCGTTATGTATACTGCATCAATAAATGAATCCACTACTGTCATTTAACATAATATTTTAAAACACCTTAAAACAAGACATGAATATGTGAAATTAGAGTTGAATTTTCTAATGGCCCAAAAAATTACCCTCTTTATTTGAGATAAAAAACAATATCATAGTTATCATGACATGATTTTTTTCAATTTTCTCTTCTTCCTCAGCATCTCCTGAACAGATCTGTTTTTCTCATTTGTTAATTTACAATGATGATGCAATCTGAGACCTAAAAAAACAGTTGAAACTTTATGGAATGCATCATGATGTTTATCATCTTCTGGAAGCAAGCCAGTGATCTTATCGGCAATCTTCAACTTCAAATTTTTCATCACATTTAGTCCTAGACAAACATTCGGTACATTATTACGAAAAACAATTTCCCATTCTTTCAATATACATATGAAGCTTTCGCTAGGACATAGAAGTCCTCTGTTTGCGTTCTTGTACTGTTTGTGCTTCACATATACGGATTCACAATTACTTGTATCAGTTAGTACATCTTTACAAGTCCGACACAAATCAACTTTATGAAGTAAATAGCCACCGATGTAGTATAAAACTTCCGTCTGAATGGTATCCAAAGTCGTGGTTGTGTCCTGAAGTACGGAGTTGATCACGGCGTCGATTGTATCTTCCTCGATGGCGTAGTTTTCAGGAGGCTGATTCGGAAGCTGATTCCGATCTGGCGTCATGGCATGTAGTAGCGATTGCCTCTGAGTTGCCAGATCCAGGTGAAGAGTTTCGTCGTCCTCACTACAATTCGAGTTCGAACTTAACGGCCTCAGGAGCTGAGAAATCGCACACGCTTTCACAGCAGACACGAATTGATTGCACTCTGGAGTCTCATTTGGGCCATTATGACTGCGAATGACAGCGAAGAGGTTCTCGACATGATCTTCGGTGTATCTTCGAGTTCCCACATACTGCATTTCCGTGGTAAGAAAAGATTGTCCACAATTCGAATTAGGCTCGATATTGAGATCAGCCATGCAGTAACAAATGGCATTGAAGTTTTGACGATGCTCTTTCTCGAGAAATTCCAGCTTGATATCCACTTCATAGCTTCTTCCAGAAACCGCTTCTTCGAGGGCCAATCAGTCCTGGTGATAGGTGACCTTGATCCTCTTTCAAACGCTGAAGAGTTTAAGATGTCAAACAGTTCATTTATCTTCTCGCAGAACTCGGCCGTATGAAGCGCTGCTGATGACATCCTTTCAAAATGTACGTAAGTTCTGATTGCCTTCCCAGTCGTTCGACTCAAAGTCTCAGCTGCGATGTCAACACGCATATTTTTACCCATAAGTAAATTGACGTGGACAGATTTCAGCTTGGGAGCAAGACGTAGTTGGGCTTTGGCGTCACTAGATCTCTCAAGGTTATGTAGTTTCAAGATATTACCCCACTCCACCATTCTATTCTCATAGAGGATTGTGTAGTGCCGAAATAATAATGTACATTGCGAGTGTTCTTCAAACGATGAGGTACGTCGATCACAACGTAGACAGGTTCTCCATCACAGGGATTTATTAGGTAGGGATAGTCTGGTGTCACTCCTTGATTACGTATACTTGCAAATTGTGTAGTTTCTTGATCGCAAACGATGCAAATGATTTTCAGACCAACTTCACAACACTTGCGAAGACAGTCAAAAATTATTTGAAGAAAACGTTCCTGTTTCACTGAGTGGCGTATCAAATAATATCCGATTAATTGCTTCCAGTGTGATCGAACTCCTATCACCATTACGGCCATCCCTTCATCAGCAACTTTTGGAGAACGACCGAAAGACCCAGCTTCTTCATAGCCTTTGATGAAATCTTTACTTTGATCGTACCGTATGACCGGTGAAATTTTCATCGCATCTAATGATAGAGTAGCTATGCGATCGTCTGGCTCCATTTCATTCAACTTCTTAGCCATTAGATCCATTAGTCTAAGGCAGGGTCCAGAATACACACAGACGTCTTCTATCGATCGCTGCAGAGTTCGCACACCGGGTAAAGCGAAACCTTGACTTAGTAGGAATTTGTAGGCCGCTGTAGACCGGAACTTTATTCCCAGTGCCATCTCGATGATTTGCGGACTCCAACGCATTCCACTTCGATTTACTTCCACCGCTTTCAGTTGTGCCGCGAAAAAACATCGAACTTTTTCTGGCAGTTTTACAACGTCGAAGTTAGAGGTTCCTGCTTGACGGATCGATTTCGCAAATCTTAGTCTATTTACTGTTCTTCTGGACTTTGACAACGCACTTTGAAGATTTCGAAATTTTCGGACGTGACGAGGGTTAGATACAGTGCATGTAGGGGCACTAGAAATAGATGGAGGATCTGTAGTTACACGTGGAGTTTTCGGAGGACCGCTGTCAATGTCAGGACGTGATCGAGGAGGTTTTCGAGGAGTGGGTTTCGTTGGTGGATGAGGAGCGTTGACGATCGTGGGAACAGCAGTTGGTAGCAGTCTTGAGGAGGTATGACGATCCTTGGGGCACATGTACTGGGAATCCTCAAAATGAGAAGAGCAGACTCGGCGGTGAGGTTTTAATAGTTCCTTTAAAGGTAACGAATCTAATGAAGAGTTCCTCAAATTTATCACCCACTTTTTGCATAGTTCATTGTTTTTTGTGAATAAATGAAACCTGATGCGATGACCCTCTGATGTAGTCTCAGAAATACTTCTATTATTGCAGCCAAAAGCCTGACACAGTATTCCACGACCAGGCATGACGAATAACGTGTAGAAAGTGATTCATAGTTCTCATTTAGATTATTAACATACCAACATGTGATGTTAATATTTATTCGCTAACGAATTAGGAAGAAAGTGTAAACTGTGAATGAGATGGGCGAATAACGTAGGCAAAGTTATTCTCAACCATATGTTCTGAACTCCCATTTGATTGATTATCTAACATTCCAACATGTGTTGCAAAGTTGGTCGCTGACCAGATACACGTATTATCTGTGGTCGCTGACAAATCGAGGAAGGAAGTGTAAACAAACAGTAGTCAGTGAAGGAGCCCGCCTGCGGTGCAGAATTATCTGAGTGTCGCCTCTCGTTATTTACGCTCTCTGGATTGGATTGCACAGTTGACCCAAATGCTTCGAACTGGGGAAATTTTTGCAAGAAATATAAAGTGTATGAAGAATATAAAGTATTCGATGAATGGGTGGACACATTAGGGCCTGTAATTTGCAACCACTCCCAAAAATATTAAGCATGCAAGAGTGCGAAATAGTCGTGCATGCGGTATATTTGTCTCATAGTGATAAGACTTAATTGTCACATTCTTTAGAATAATAACTTGGTATTCACCATCTTTTGTGGTTTCATTCTTTCCCCATCTGTCCGTAACTTTGAAGAAAGCAAATGATGAAAGAGTCACACATATAGTAGATATACAATACATCTCCGATCATATTTCAAATAGATTGGAAGAGGTATCACGAAATCAGAGTTAATCAAAGCTGTCTTAAGCAGCCATTGAAGGCATCAGTTCATCAAAGGCATCACTGCGCTATCTGTTTGCAATTAGTTAAAGTTTAATTGCAATCATTTAATGGATACAGTCAATGCTACCATCCCTTATGATGCCAAAGCAATTTGTTGTAATTATGTATTGTCTTCATATCAGACACCGTTTGATCTGTTTGCACCTAGCTATCGGAGACCGTTTCATAAAAGATTGCAGAAAAAATTTAACCCATTTTCTAATGTAATTTTTGTGTTGAAATCAATTTTATTAAACTCTCAATTTTAATACCATTTGAAACCCTGTGATCCGTGGATTAATATGATTTCTTAAATGGTCACTTGTGGTCAGTAGACCTTGCAAAAGAAAATTGAGCGGTTTCTTTGATGCAGGATTTCAACATGAAGACGACACAATTGCTTCAATGAAAATTGACGGACAGTGTGAGCAGTCAGATGCAAAGATTTTAAGATTCGTTGAATGTACAAGAAGATACATCACTAAAAAGTTTTACCAAAAACTGCTGCTAAAAGAATATCAGCACGATGTTTCAATAAACTCTGCATCACATGAAAAGTTGTATTTCAAATTGGCAGTGTGTTTAGGTTGTGTCTGGTCAGTTGCGATCAGAAGAATCACAACTATGAATTTTTGGTCAATTCATTCACCGATACCTACACACGAAGCTACGCAATACAGAAGATCAAGATGATCACCACTGAATCAGGCTCGTGTGGCGAGTGGCACATGCTGGCACACTCAAACTACATAGATCGACTATAGCCGTTGGTTTGACTGGCACATGGATTTCTCAAGATGGCGGTGTTAACTTCACATTACCAGCATGTCAAGCTTTCGACTGCCGATTTCTCTTAAACTAGACAGAATTCTTTGAAAATATTGGGAGACACATGCTAGCACACTTCAAATGTATCGATTAGTTAGGTCTATTTGAGTAGAACACCTCATTTTTAAAATGGCAGTGTTGAGTGGCACTGAGTGGCACAGTATGATTCCATGTTTGAAAGAATATAAACAAACTGCTAAAATCGAAGCGGATGTTAATTTAATGATTAGCTCGTCTTAAGGCATTGATCTTTCCAAAAGTGAGGATAGCAAGAAGGATTAGCTATTGCACTGTAGAATTAAGGCACGAATGAATAATTTCAAGATTCTTGACATTGATTATATTATGTAAAATTTAAATTTTCTAGTTTTGCACTTAGCATGCCCTCAGCAAATTGCTGTTTCAAACTAGGAGTTTGCTGAGATAGATGGCGGTGCCAACTTCACATCACCACCATTTTGTGTTTTTGGGGACTAATTTCTCCGCAAGTACAGCGACGTAGATATAGACATTTGCTGAAACAATGCTTTTGATATTCCTTTGTATGCTGTGCGTGTTTCGCATGTTTTAATTTTGTGTTTTGGAAATAAAGTTTTAATAACGGCGCCAACTTCACATCTCTGGCAAGTCGAACTTTCGACTGGCCATTCTTCTTAAACTAGACGGAATTCTTTTGAGATATTGGGTGCACATGCGGGCACAACCAAATGCATCGATCTGCTAGGTTTATTTGAGTGGGGCACATCATTTTCAAAATGGCAATGCTGAGTGGTGGTGCTACTTCACACACTTATTTGTCCTCAGTTTTTTCTTGTCGGTGGAACAGTAGGGAGAATTTGGCCCACTCCCTTCAGATCTTCTAATTTATTGCGTCCGATGATGGTATCGCTTTTACATTCCAAGTTGATCTTGCTGTTCTATAAATAGCATTTTCAAATTCAAACCATCATTTTTTTCAAATACATATCTTGTCGGTTAATTAGTTGATAGACATTGATGAAAATTATATTAAGGGAACCTATTTTGCGTATGCTCTGTCTAATGAGGCTATCGGCAATTTGCATCACAGAATCTTTCAGAACAACATGTTCGTAGACTACACGTCTTTTCATTCTAATTAAAACTTTCTCCATTCTTTCTAAAAATGTTCTATTTAGCTTAAAACCTACCCTATTCAATTTTAAAAGAATTGCATTCTGTAACAAAAACAAAACTACATGAAAACAATCAATGACACTGCAACATTTCATGATACATGTGCAATATGAAATCTGCTGAATATGTGGAAATATTAAGCAATTAAGCATGTTATACATAAACTGCTTGTCAATTGACAGGACAGTAAGAGCTAAACGTGATTTAAGTGCATGCAAACTGTATTATAATCATCTACAAGATATTGCGTAGATGTTTTGGACAAGAAATACTTGCAATGCGGTGTTCAGCCTCTTATATTAGGGAATTGATGAGAACTTATGACAAAATGTTTTTCATTGTTTATTGTTCTCCATAATCCAATTATTAGGAAGATTCGTGTAATTATATTAACGTATTCTATGTTGTAATTGTATCATGAAGTGTTGTCGATTGCTTCAACTTAGCTATGTTTTTGTTATACGTAGAATGGAACTCGTTTAAAATTGAATACATTAATTTGAACGGAAAAAGTATTGAAGTAGAAAAGCAAAATATGGAAGAAGTGAGATTGCAAATTAATTTTTTTACGAAAAAAACTGCTGCTCAAGAAAAATCATTGTGACTGAAAAACGGCCAAACATAAAATTATGATGAACGGTGACTGCGTGATATCGCATAATCAGTGATGAACTGAAAAAGTGACCTCCTTCCAATGTATAGTGGGGCACATTAGTCGGTAACAATGAATTCAATTTGCCGGCACTTTGCCATCGAAATATAAATCCATGAAAAATTGGAAATCAACTGAATCGACTTCTGAAACATTGTTAAGTTACATAAAGCATAAAGGAACTGCATGAGAGTATGTCTTTGTCGAAATTGATTGAAATTACCGTCTTTAAATCATTTTAAGTTGAACAAATATATCAGCCTACCGTTGATCAAATCAAGCAAAAAATCTGAAATTGAGTTCATATTTCATTAGACAATAGTAAAATTATAAAAGTACTTTTATCATCAAGGAAGTCTCATCTTCTGTATCGGCAACCGTGCTATAATCATTCAATTGCGCAACAGTTCCGCGTTGTTCCTGCTTCGAAATTGTTGATCATCAGCGCCTATCAGTCTTTGATCGGCTGAGAATTCACCTGCTGGAGTTGACATTGTTCTATATAATTAGTCCGTAATTCATGTGAGATATGAAACATTCCAAATCCAGACATGAAGGTAAAACATTCTTAATTATTCATTCACAATAAAACTAAAAACCAGCACAATTTCTGTCCATATATCTTTAGCATACTTGCATCCAAATAGCCCAATGTAAATAACATATTTATGAAGGCTATTTATCTATTCCGTTAGCAACATTTTCCTAACTGCTATTCTAGTCCCCTACCTCATCTGCGAGTCATCTATCTGCTTTCACATTGGAAATAATTGCATAAGTCACCTGTCTAATGTGTTTGTTTATACCGGTATAAGACTCCTTGCAGAACGTTTGCAACTATAGATAACGAGAAAAATTTAAACTTTTGACTTTTTCTAAAAGTTTTCTTTTTCTTTGTCATTTAGTAATTATTTAGTTAATGCTAAATAAACATGAGCCCTAGATGCCTTTTGTTGTCTGTGAAGAAAATTCACCTGATGAAGGCTTCGACCGAAAATTTGTGATTTCAATTTTTTTCTTCCCCTTTTCGATCTACATGACCACCATGTGCTTGTAGTCACGATTCGGCATCAATAAACTCCTTCCTCTTCAGGTCATCTTCGCTTTCGCTCTCCTCGTCGCCTGCGCCATGGCTGCTCCCTCACAGGACGTCCAGCGCTATGTAGCTGACGCTATGCTGAAGGAACAGGGAGTCGCATACGTTGACTGGAACTGCCTTGCCAACTGCGGCCTCACCAGCACCTCATGCGTCCTCACCTCCGGCTGTCTCTTCTCCGGCGGCGCTACCGCCATCGCCGCCTGTCTGGCCTCCAACTGCGGTGTCAGCGGCGGTGATTGTCTCATCCGTTGTTTCTTGTAATCTTTGAAATGTCACAATATACATTTCTAAATATTCTTGGACTTTTCATAAATAATAAAACTGGTAATAACATGCAATCTCGTCCATCTATGCTGTAGTCTGTGATGTGTGCGCCGCATTGTGCGATGTAAATAAAGTGCAAATGTAGGAATGAGGAGAAATAAAGCGATCACAAAAGAGAGAGAGAGAGAGATAGTTCTGATGACAAGATAGATGAAGATCTAGAGCATTTCAATGAAGTTCTCTAAAACAGTGAACACAATAAAGGAAGGGCGTGAACGATTGAATAATTTTTGAAAGAAGCACATTAGGCATGACAGCAATATATGCCACTAGTCTTTCAAAAATTAAATAGGCACCTTGTACATCAGAAACTATCTTGTGAAATTAAAACAATGAAATATTGACCTTTGCTTTGCTCTTCACTTAAAACAAAGGATGAGCATGTACATGTATCAGTACGGAAACGAACATGCACAGGAAAATAACACGGAAGTGTACAGGAAATAGATTGTGGAGAGTGTGAATTGAAATATATTGATGTGAGATCAAGACCGTTGAAAATATAACTGAACAGCACAAAAGACAAATAGAAGAAAATGAATTCGAAAAGACCGATAATTTTCAATTATTGAAGACCATAAAATTGATTTTGGTTGAATAACTTAATTTCTTGGATGTTAATGAAGTTAAACACAAAATATTGATCAAGGACCGGTTCTGCATTGCATAGTTGTTGTTGTTGTTGTTGCTGCATCCAGGGTTCCTACAATCGATAAATCTGATGACACTGACTCTTGATGGTGAGTGAATATGGCAATGAGAAAATAATCTGAGTATCAATTTCAGCAAAATTGATATAAAGTTGACAAACATCCAATGAAGCTTATGCTTTGATCATTTCCGACATGGAGGTCATCAAAGAAGCCAATAACTACACATTCTGTCATTTATTTACAAAAGTAAACGATTACATCAGGAATGTATATTTGCATGTAACATCGTATTTTCAAGCGTGGCCTCTATGAAAATCCTCGGTGTCCATTTCGCAAAGGATCTTCGCTGAGATATTCACTGCAAGGAGATCTTCAAGAAGGCCTCTAAACGCATTTTTGTCCTCAGAAACCTGAAGAGAGTAGGTTGCAACGCTCAGATTTTATGGAGAGTCTATCGACAAACTATCCAATCCCTTCTCACCTACTGCAATCCGTGCTGCTGCAATATGTCCCAAAAAGGTTACAAGTTACTTGTCAAAGTAGAGAGACGAGCCTCTAGAATAATTTTCGGTACTTCCCATGGACCTGACTCAATAACTACTACTACATTGGCACGCACCAACCAAAGGTCTGGGACCCGCCTATTCCACAGTGTTATGACAACTATCAACCACCCTTTGCGTCAATTTTTCGACGAAAGGTCCCCAACTCACAGGAATTCTTCCACCCTCAAAAAACCCAGATGCCGTACTGTCCGCTTCTCCGACTTTTCATCCAGTACTGCTCTACGTGTTCATAATTTCCTCTCTCCATGCTGGTTATCATACTTGATTCATTCATTGTCTCTTTTGTATCATGAACTCTGCATTGTTTGTAACTGTTTCATGCCTTTGTACTGCGCACACCGCAGATGTGTGCCAATAAAGTTATTATTATTATTATCGTGCAAACTCTACTCAATAAATACTAGACAGTAGGTAATCAATAGAATAATTAGTTAACTCGGCTTGGCAAAAAATATGCATACTGACACGAGATAATGTTCCGTAACACACAAGTGCGAGTGTATGCGAGAAATTCATTCGAACAAAGTTCTACATATTTTTTTCTACAAATTTTCTCATAAAATGAACATCAAAACATCAGTTTGATTATTGAATAATTATAATTGCTAATTATCATGTTCTGAAAAGTATTAATTAAATTGATTAATTATAATTGTTAAATGTAGATTTTTAATTAACCCGAGGAGTATGATTGAGGTATCTCCGTTACCCCAAATGACATTTGTGAATTTCAATCATTTTATACAACATTTCTAAAATTCAAAGACTTTTAATTTGTGACTTGAATTTACGAAATGTGTTTGTTTTACTTCGTTTATGTTTGGGGTGACTGAGTTACCTCAAGAGATAGGAAATGGATTTTCTTCTACTGTTACTGCCTATTGAGTGCAAATATGTTCAGTGCATGATCGATGGTGTTTGGTAGATTGCATAGATTTCTGCTACTTGCGTCAAGAAATGTTAATTTTGCAGTAAACACAAAGCACGTGACAAGAATGATGAGAAGATAGACGATGTTCTCATTTTCATTCTAACGTGCTATACTATGACCATTAGTTGTTTTGACTTGCACAGACGAAGATAGAGGATCTCGACAATCGCCCTCCGAAGTTTTTGGTTGGAGTTTCTGATATCACTGCTCCTAATGTGTTCCACTCACAGCCATGCACACAGCGGCAAAGGATCTGGCAGTGGTAAGATAGCAATCATGCATAGTCTGGTGTGGATATGATTAGCAAGTGATTTCAAGTGTGCCAAATGATTGCCATTCCTTCCTCGTTTTCTTTAGAATTGTGGAATTATCGCATGAAAGATATTTCAAGATTAGTAGCATAAAATCAGTGATACATCATCAGACGGAGGAAATTTCAATCAAACACAGCTATATTCCATTAAATAGACGTGCGGTAGCCCCTAACGTGAACGAGTGTAATTTTATTATGAAATAATCCGCTGGTTTAAGATACAATGAAAACAAGAAATTTCCACCAACAAATTTGCTTGAATGACTGCGTCTAGGTAACCATCTTGAAGTTTTGAAAGTTAGCATGATACCTTGGATGAATGAATGGAGTTTATTCAGGTTGGCATTTATGATTTCCATGTCTGCTGTGTCCAACAAGTTGAAGGTCTGGAGACTGTTGCGAAAATATGGTCCCATCATGACGTAAGTCTTCCTAGTTTTGTGGGAAAACAAAATCTATCAGTACAATAACGAATCTGACATTTCGCTGAAATTCAATCGATTCTCATGCCTACCAGTCACATAGCACAATAACGTGCCATATATCATTCGAGGGTTTGCAGTGTGAGTTTTAGAATCAGCCAGCATAGACTTATAATGTATCCGTTATTGTATTAGCTGAGCAGTGCTCAAAATTTACAAATCGCTATATTTTCATAATGAAGACATGTGAGTATGATAATGAATCAGGCACAAGGAGAGACAGCATTTTCTCAGCTCTCTTTTGACATGCTATTCATCAAAATCGGTGAAGTAATAAAAAATTAGTGATATTGTGAAGTTATCACAGAATCATAACCTTTTTGGTTGAAAATGTTGTATTCTCACTTTTTCATCAAAAATGTTCATGTTTCGTATCATCAGAATCCTTGCGATGTGTGGAGCACGAATATGTAAGTTCTATTCATGTAAGTTCAATAATTCTTTTTCAAACTTCTTTTCAAAAGTACACAAACACATCGCAAAGTGAACGAATGTTCAAAACAAGACAAATAGGAATGGTATGCTTCAAAGCAGTTGCCGATTGCTTATCTTCAATGTTTGTGTACTTTTGCTGAAATGAGAAAAAAATATTGAAGAAGTTTGAAAAAGAACTATTGAGCTTATTTGAATAGAACTTGCATATTCGCACTCATTACATCGCATGGATTCAGAGGATACCAAACATGAACACTTTCCATGAAAAAGTGAGAATATCATAGTACATAAGAATTTGTAATTAACATATCTATTCATCCACAAATACATCCATGAAGTCAGTGGGTAGCAATGTCATACAAACACTACTCACAACATACTTACAAGTAATGCTGTTAGTTTTATGCTATAAGTCTTGTATCAAAGATAAAAATTGAACAGATCTTCATGCCTCACAATAAAATTGGCGCATTCATTTGTTTAAACATTCATAGCTAACACAGTGTCAGACTATCTACATGTATATGTATCTCCAAAATTCACTATTTTGGTTGCATTCAGGATGTCTTTGTAATCTCGATGCAGGACGCTTCGATGTGGTAGGAGATTCTCTCATTTTGCACTTATCTGAATGCATTTATTGTTTTTGAATCTAATCAGAGAGTATGAAGGGTCTGACAGTGGAAAATCTGAGTTTCCTGAGTTAATCAGTGGACAAGTCATTTCCTCTAATTCGATCCGGTTTCTGCTTTGGCATATCTGGTGTGAGGGAATTCCATAGGGACAACGTGGCAATCTCAACGGTTAATGGAACTGTCATCGAAAATGATTAAGGACAGCTCGGAGGTGATATCACTCCCGACGTGACAACAGAAACTTTTCACGAACATTCGCTATGTTGTAACAAGGTTGAAAATTATCTGAAAACATTGATGGAGTAAATGAAAAAATAATAATTAGCTTCCGGACAGATTTATCCTTATCCGCAAGAATCAACTCCGAAGAGGCAAAGTTCAAGTTCAAGTCCTCAAATTTCAACCCCAATTTCGTCAATTTCGTGAAAATGCCGCAAATATCAAATCCGATCAAATTAGAAGATAAGAAGATAAGCGGCGCCTTTTCAGCAAATCAACAAAATTCTATATCTATGTGTGTGGATTCACTCCGTTGCGGATTCAATCCGAGTCTTCAGCCGCATTCGCGAGGTTATGAAATAATGTGTAACATCTTAGATGAGATTGTGTACAGATGAGCTCCAAAACACGAATTGAGAAGGATAGTGCAAATTAACCCTCCAGGCGGTGGGGGGGGGGCATATTTATGCCCCCCCTTTGTATTTTTCGATCTAATTCATGAAATATGAAACGTATGATTCTGAAATTTTCAGTAGCTTACTTTTTGCGTATTTTTGACAATTTCCTGTAAAATTATTAAAATTGGATCACAGGAACGACCTTTACATGACCTTTATTGAAAAGTACTTTCGAAATTTTATCAAATCAGTGAAATTCTTCAGAAATTTTGTCTATGAATGAATTGCTATTGCTTGGAATCACTCATTACGTATAGAATAACTTATTTGACTGTAAATAACTTTATGCTTATCACGGTTTACCAATTCAAATTTGAAAATAAGCTGCATATACTACTTACAATGATATTGTAAGTACTTTATAGAGTAATATTAGTTTTTACATCTTTTTTATTACTGTTATGTATTGAAAATATATTCACATGTATATGTTATGTATTTTCTACATGTAGCCATGTACATGTACTATTTGAACATAAATATATGGAATACTGTTTTTCAAAATTTCAGATTTCCCTTTTCAACTTACATAATCAGTTGACCGAATAGTCTACAGAATCCTTGTCTGCCTTGGCAGTAGAGGCAATAAGTCTGCGTATCACGTTCAATCGCCTTCCCACTGCATCCTTTCATCACTTACAAACACGCCGAAGGCGCTATTGCTTGACTAATTTGACTGCATTGGAATCGGTAACAGATATCTTCATAATCAGCTCTAACAAATTTGATCAACTTGAGTTGTATTCAACAATGAAAAACATTTGTTTGAATCAAATATGCTTCTATGACATTAGCAAAAAGCTCTTTTGATAAGAGTGATAAATGTTTCAATATTTTTAGAGTCCTCTCTGTTGATAATCTCAAAAAAAAACTATATATATAATTTTATTTGATAATAACTAAACAAATAAATTTTCAAAATTTAAAATGCTATTTTTGCATATATTCAAATTTTAAAGCAATGCGAACACCACCATTGTATTCAAAGAACTTGAAACATGTTTGAGTCAATTTTTGCGATAATCTGATGATAAAATTTCGCTAAAAACATAAAAAATACATTTTTCTGAAAAAAAACGCATTTTCAAATTTTGAAATGCTATTTATAGCATGAAGACAGTCAAATTAAGTAATGCAAATGGCACCACTGAATTCATCATGTCCGAAATGTGTAAAGGCCAGCATTTCATAAAATTCGCACACTTAGTTTAGGATATCCTGGGGGGGGCATAAATATGCCCCCCCCCCACCGCCTGGAAGGTGGCTGAAGGGCCCACCGCCTGGAGGGTTAAAGTCCAATCTCTTATCCTATGACACTTTCTCATGACACTGTTTGAAGAGTTCTATTTCACAGCAGAAATCATCCAACTTCATGTTGAAAAAACCTTTTCTCATCAGCGAGCTCATGTACATGGCAGTGAAATTGAGCACCCGTGTCTGCAAATGTCAACATTTAGACTGATATTATGTTCGTTTTCATTAGTTGTTCATACGACGAAAGATGCTACCACAGAAATCCGACAGGGCTAGAATGGCCAAGGATATCGAGAACGAAGTCATGGACATGCGCTGTCATGACAGTTGTATCGATGACAACTTCCAGCAGTGAATGACAATGAGAAGGTGGTTTGTAGAAACCTTGAGATAACTTTCATTATATGAAATAAATATTTTGATGAATCTTGTTTTTACTCTGAAGAGCATCAGGCATGAAGCTTTTTATTAAAGTGGAAGATAGTGAATTTTATTGATCTCATTCTCAATTTATTTGTGCTAAGTGTTTAGCAAGAATGCATAGTGTGTCTATTTTAAAAGTCGCTGGTTTGAACCAAGGTCTCTCATGCGCAGGGAGAAAACTTTACCACAAGGAGATGTCGCCTCGCGGCAAGAATCTTCAGTATACAATTAAATCTATCAATAATTTTTGAAATTCATTTAATGAGAATCTTAAAATCATACATTTGTATTATATTTTGAAAATCAATAATTGTAATGACATTACAATGATTGTGGGTGTTCTATTCACTGAGTTGTGCGCTGTCAAATTTCTCACAATAGTCTGCTTCTCATTGCTGTAAAATTTGAGTCCCGAAATAGTCCTCGAATTCTCATTTTCGTGTTCATTTCAGAACTGCTTGGGTTGGAAAGTACAATAATTAATTCATGCACATTCTAATGCTCACTCCATAATTCTAGCATCGTCATCAGTCGACAGATACCATTAGGCATATCTAGCCCGCTGTATCCTATTTCCCCATTCATCCAATAAATGTTCTGGAAATAAAACTGCAAACTGCAAAACTGAGAATAAAGTTGCATTCATCGTGAAAAATGATTAAAAACTAGATGCCTTGTATTGCAGCTATAATGAAACAAATCAAGCATAATAATGGCTTCTGTACAACATAATGAGCAATGAAATAGTGAAATACAAGTAATCAAACTGTATGCAAGTACTATTAAATGCAAGTATTAATAGCAGGTCCCATCAATAATGAAAACTAAAGATTTGTCATAATGCATGTAGTTGATTTTGCACCTTAATACGTGCGATTACAAAACTAGCAATCCACATGCTTAGTAAGGTAGTTACAACATATCCACGCGGAGAATGTGTTGACGCTACATTTCAGAAAGCCAGACTCCTTCTTGATCATAGAATTCAAGTGACTAGTTACAAGATTGAATCAAATGTTTTATCTGTTCTAACATGTTTTCTGTTTTTCAAATCAATATTTCGATTTATTCAAGTAATTATATTGATTGATTGCATGTTTCTTCAATATTTTTCTTATCTAGATTAACCGGACAATTTACATGTGACTATACTGATATTTCATCATGGAATTCATTTGGAAGTTTGCATTCTTCCTGTTTCAAAATTCTCCGAATTATTTTTTACAAATGCCTTGTCTTGATTTCATTGCATTCTTTCGGTGACTTTAAATATTTGCGAGTGTGACATCGTTCAAATTTGAAACTTTTCGTAAATTCAAACTACAGGGAGAGTCATTTTGAGAAGAAAACGAAGTCTTAACTCGCTTGTCGCCTCGCACATCTTGATCTATCGGTCCTTGGGATTCAGATGAGACTCAAATGAACAATAAATATCTCTATAAAGTTGTCACGCCCAGAAATGTCATTAATTACCTCAAAAGTGATTGAATTCAATGATACTAAGGATGAGCGCGATATCTTTAAGAAGGCATTGCACTGAAATTCATGCAAAATGTGTATCTCAAATACTGCACAGCTGCTTCGTTCTAATGCGCACGCAATTACATATCTTTCACGCAGATAGACAAATGCATGTACTTTGTCACATGGATATTAAGTTCACATGATTACACATGCTCTTCACTAAGTGCTACGTTAACTTAAATTTCAAGCATCAACATAGTCAATAATTATTCCAAGCGACAGCCAATATCTTTAATTCTTAATCAACAAGAAAATTAAAAGGAAAATATACTTAAAAATTTCGATTCTTAAACGCAGTGCTTTCGAAACATTCAACTTCAAATTATCTGACAAGGACCTATTGACCTCGAATTTGGCTTACATTTAGAATGCAGCAAAAGTTCAATAGATACTGAAATATACACTTTAGAAATGGGACAAACTTCGCAAATACCGCATTGTTTGACAAGGGCCTACCGATAGGGGTTTTAATTTTGTTTTCTTCCGCTTCTTGAATTCTAACTGTGACGTGATTTAAGTTACAACAAAATGTAGTAAGAAAGGGTTCTTACAAAGAGTTTCGTCGCAGATGATTGAGGGACTAGCGTTATGTGATATCATCGGAAAGTCCCACCTACTGATGGTAGCAAAACTCAATTTCTAGATCTTCGCGAGTGTCTTCCAAGTCCGTCGGACTTCAAGCTTATGATCATGATGTCCGACAGACGTCGAAAGCGCTCGCTGTTTGAGCAGAGATCACTTTCATATCAGTTCATGCAAGCCCTTGCGCTGCACCAATAGTGACTTTCATAGCATAATTGAAAACGCTGTCTAACTGCCATTTTTTCATTTGATTCGCGGTCAAAATGACTAATATTTCTGTGTTATAAATGAGATACGAATATTAATGCGGTATTGTATGATGACTGATCTAGGGAAATCTGCTGCGTTTTTGCGCTTTGGGATGACGGAGAACATTCGGTCTCAAAAGAAGCTCACCAGCGCTATCGACACGAAGATCTGAACTCTGTTGGAAGCTGCAGCTACATTGAATGTCTAGCAAACATGAGCTCATCACAATACCTTTGGAGATTTCTTCAAAGTGGTTCACAGCCCTGAAACTCACTTTGGCTATGTCCGAATATCGCTTTGTATACCACTACCGTCTCGGTAACCCGCTCACGCCCCCTGTCACGTACGTGGCAACCACAGCGACAGACTGGCTCACACACCGTGGCATGTGGAATAGAATGCGTGAGATCGTCTCCGGGATGTCACTTTGGAGCTGCCGGTACTGCCACTGTCTTTTCACGCAAGGAAGCGATAGAAGCCATGGGCCTGTCTATGACAGCTAGCATTTATCTTCCCACCAACACCCTGCGGACAGCCTTTCCAGTTTTAAGTGTTCCTCGTTTTTCTTTTACTTTGTCTATCTTAGAGTCTCTTTTGCTCGTCTCCGTCCATAAATCTGTTTTCAAAAGGAACTCAAACATATTTTGTCTTTACCACGGTGACATTCTTTCGTCGTAATGACTTTCCGTCCTTTTTTTCAAACCATAATTTCTATTTTAATTTTTCTGTGACATATTTTGCAATGTGAGCTATCTGCCTTCTGCCTGTACTAAGATTATTTGTTATTGCTTTAATTCATTCTGCATAACGTCATGTCAAGGGCTTATAGATATCTGTGTCTTAATTGATTATTGGTTGTATCTGCGACATTCTATTCTGTCATTGTCACTACGTCCGTACTTCGCATGTAGAGAGGCCCCGAAAACGTTCAGCAGTAAAAATAAACTTCCATCTAAATGACGACGATATTTGATCCATTCAAATTGATTGGGTCAACCTCATGCTTCAAAGTTCTCTCCCTACCACGTCTGTCTCCTGTGACTTACTTGTGACACGCTGGTGACTCTCATTTTCCGATAACTACTTTTGAAAAGTTCTCATAGTTTAATATCTTTTTTTGAACGTGATTTACTATCAAGAATATAATACCTTTGTATAATGTCATCAATCATGGCAGCATAGCTCTGGGATTTCTATACAAGCATATTATTACTTCATTATGTGCGGCCGTGAGGAATGTTTTGATGAGATTGTTTATCGTTCTCTCTTATCCTGCTTATCTATTTCGAAGAAGTCTAACTAACGAATCTTCGGCTCCAACAATAGAAGTGATTCCTCTTTCAAGTCACGCTTAATGCACTTGCACCTGCGTCTGTTTCTGATGTGCGAGGTTGACTCTTCGAATTTAATGATAATTAATTTATTATATGAAATAGAAGTTCACTTCGATCAACAGTGAAATGAGTTCCATAAATATTCCGATGTAAGACTTTATGGAAAAGGAAGACAGACAAAGCAATTTCACCGCAACTTGTTATGAAGACTACTCACATTTATAATCGAATAAGACGAAAATTCTTATTATATGCAATCAAGTGATGACAGCGAATAATTAGAAGTTGTTTCAAAGCAAAGGCTTCCTATTCAGTGAGTTTTTAACTACAGTGGTGCACTTTCAATATTATAGGAAAATTGTTATTTCCATAAATCTTTACGTGATAAAAGCAGCGCTTAATCGCATCAATCTTCGCAGGATCGCAGCAGTTCAGCAGAAGCATTCTGAACTCAGCGAAGCGCATATGGATCCACTTACGGGCTCTTTCGTTCCCTCTGGTTCATTTCTAGACATTGAAGCCCAGCGTGAACTTTTTCAATGAAGGTGCTACCTACTGTCTAAAAACTTGAGTTTTCATGGGTTATTTAACATCTTTGGCTGTATGAGGAGAAAGCGTGTTCTTTTGTGTTACATGTGTGAATTGAAAGGTAACGTGTGCTGGCTCATACAATTTATTTCTGAAAGTTTTCTTTAACACAATACAAAATAGCCAACGTATAATTGTTAGCCCATTTAAAGAAGTCACGAAAAATAAACATTCACATAGTTCGTTCACAACATTTTGGAAGCCAATATTTTGATGAAGTTCTGTAGAAACTTTGTTGGCCTATAATAGAATGATCACCGATGTTTTGAAATGCATCATGCATGCTAATTTGATGACATGACAGATAATGATGTTTACTTAGATAAATGAAGTTTTTAAGACGAATGACTACTTTTCTTAACTTGCTTCCGACGGGTGTTTCTTCATAGGATATGTACATCAAAAACTCTGCTTCTGTAAAGGAAGAAAACAGTACTATTTACATGTTATGATTATTTCCGACGTTTCTGGTATCGACTCTTTATCAGCGAGAGGGACCAGAAACGTCAGCGGTGATCGAAGCGTGCGAATACTGTTTCTATCTTTTGCAAAACGAGGAGAGGGCGCAGTATTACTCCTACAACTTCCCTCATCCACTTCTATAATTTCCTTTTGTTATAGAAGCATCGAACTATAGCTTTGCATGTTTTATTCGTTGTCTCGGTATGTCGGAACTACAACAAATAACTCATCGTGTCAGAAAGCGATAAAAAAACCATTTTCTGAATAGATTGATTTTTAAAAAATCATAGATTTTTGGTGTACATCTCGTAGCTCTTTCTTATGCGGGCGATTTAAGCTTTGGAAATCGGGAGAGTGATCGTGGTTCCCAATGGAGTGCTGCTGTTCGGAACATCGTATTTCTAATGTTTCTATAATGAAACACAGTAAGATCATTTTTTATTGTTGCAGGGACCCCATTAGACTGATGGCAGAGGCAAAAGACTTTCGGATGGTCACAGACCCTATCAGTTACGCCTCATGGCATCAAATGAACTATTAAAGTGCATCAACAGCAAGAAACCGTTTAGGATTAATGTATTCGGTTTTTACAACGCTATCATGCAACTAGATATTAAGTAGTATTAGAAATCAGTCAATTTTTGGTGATAAGTAGCAATGAATGAACGAACTTGCTCTCTGCACTTTTCTGGCTGCAAATGACTTTTGTTAGAATAAAATATCAGGTTCGAAAGATAATCCTGCGGCTAATTAGACTAAATTCAATGAGCACGATTCCTCTTCACGCTTGCATTGTATCAAACGCATGAAATTCGATTTCAAAGTTCGTGGTGATTCAAATTTAAGTGCAAATGAATCGAAAAAACAATCAAAATCCTCTCATCTGCACCAACTAATTCATTTTCAGACTGATCATGTCAACTGCTTTGCTGAATTTCATTTCAGATTCATAGTGAGGACTTCTGATTACTTCATGTACAAATTGATGTTTCAAAGTTGTTCAATTGGTTTGGGATTTCATCAAACGCACTGCCAACATCTGCTCTCTGGAGAAAAATTCCTCAACCGTGACAACGTCAGTCAAGGATATAATCTGAGAAGAAATTGACATTCAAATCCTAATATTAAAGTTCGTTTCAATTTCATTTTGCTAACTATAGACTCGGATTTTGACCCATTACCCCTTCAAATCGTAATCCTGTTCAGGTTTTGCGCTCATCTTTAAAACAGCTGTTCTTCAGCATGAATTTTTGTGAGAAACTCGATCTGTAACAATAGTAGATGATTTTTGAATTGTGAGACCTAGCAAGATTATTCGATTATTTGGGCAATCATAACTTTACCTCATTTTATACCGGGAGCTCATGCACCTCACCTCTCCTCTCAGACGGGTTTTTGATGTCACTCCAAGACTGTACACAGCTCTCTACGACACTAATTTTTGTGACTTTTGGTTTCTACGCATCTTTGACAATCAATCCATATTTCATTTAATAGAGTTCATGGAAACATAATAATCTGACAATAATATTGATATTCTTCTACATTTCTGCAAGGGAAAACAATATATTTCTATAGAAGTACTTGATAAGCTGCCCGAAAATAATAATTTTGAGGTCTGCGAAAAACCCAGCAGGTGTCGTTGAGTTCTCTGCACAGATATCTCGACTGGCTATCAGAATGAACCAGGATTTCCTCACTCGGGGGTTTCCTCGTCAGAGTTGGCATCCTAAATGTATTTTGGTGTCTTTGGTTGACACTTCGACAATCCAGGTATATTTCATTGTGTGATAATTGTAAACATCTGCTTGTTCATTGTCCTCATGTGGCACCATTTGATAATATAATCGATAATTTGCTCACTTCTCATGCTCAGTGTTCAGCAGACTTGAGGTTTGACCTTACCGAGAATTACATGACTGCAACATATGTTTGAAGGTCAGGAAAGTTCACCGCTGTGGGAACAGAAAAATGAAATAGACGTAAAATTAGGCAAATATCTGCTAGCGGATCAGAACAAATCATCCCTGAAAAAGACCCGTGAAGGCGGGAAGGGTATCGCAGTTGCTGTTGATTTGTGCCTGAAGCACCACTGTCCTGAAGTCTGCTGATGAGATCTGAGACATTTTCTATCAGACAGTTAATCTGCGATGAATCAAATGCCTGTATTTCACTACAGAAGACACATCCTGGAAAATATCATGCTCCGATAGGTTCCCACACCTCAACATGAATACGAAGCCTGTCCTGTCACTTCTCCGCATTTGAAAGACAGACTATCGCTGCGAGTACCAAGGTCTTGAAGAAGTTTTCACTGCAGTGAACAATATCAAATGCTTGAACATGGTCGAGTGCTTTCTCATTGCAAAACCGTGTGTCTGAAACCCCTGTGGCAAAACCCGATACCATTTTTTCGCTTTTTCTTTATCCGATTTTTGACATTTTGACTGTCTTCTGACCGGTTAATTTCTCTTATTTTTACAAAAGGACGAAATAGTATTGATGACATAGACAAATCTGCTTTCATTTCAATATGAGGAAAACTGATTACTTCAAGAGCATAAATCACAATTTTCTACATGTAGCATATCACAGAGATATCAGAACAAATGCTAAATAAAATATTTCATAACTTTCCTTTTATTCAGATTATTTCATGTTTCCCACTGTGACATTTGACGTCGAACAACAGTTTTGCCCATGAAATTTTATGACAATACTACTGAAAATTGTCTCAAGATCTCTCGTTTCACTGTTAAACAAAATGATCCATTTCATCGTTTCATAAAAAGCTGAAAATTTATTTTTATTATCTAATAAATTTTCTAAATTTGCACCGTTTTCATAAATGACTTGTCCAGGAATGATAGAAAGATGAGCACGGTAAAACCTCATATTTTCAGCCAGTAGAGGCACTCAAATGAAGTGGCCTCTATGTGGAGATGGTAGCAATTGCGAGTCATTTCATAGAATTGCTTGGCTATAGGCCTACAGAAATAATCATATCCGGAATAAAGAAAAACTTACAAACAGAACGTGACAGGCCAACTTGTCTTACAGTATTTGCACCACACGAGGACGTGATAGTCTCAAATTCATGCGCGCATCAGTCAGACACACAAAGGTCACAGTCTATCCTTTGTAATCCTTACAATTCTAGTTTGGTGGCAATTTTTTCCCACAATGTCCCAGATACTAAAGCATCTTTTACCGTCTATACAAATTTCTAACAACTCTCTGTCCGAGAAAATGTTATGATTCCTTTGAGCCGCTATCGTTCAATTGCAGTATCCGGACAAGTCTTCACATTGTCCTCTTCATGTCAACCTGTCTGTCGGCAGAGAGAGACTGTCCGTTACAGTAAGGTAATATTTAATTGACTGGACTTATCTATACCCTCGCCCCCTGGCGAATTCTTTGAATATCTTTCAAACTGAGCTGGCTATAGCCACCAGATTTCTAATGGCTTGCTTTCTACGTATTATGCAACTTTTGCGTGAAGGAAAATATAGTCGGCACCAATCCTTTTGGCGTGAGATATACATGTATTTTAAAATTTGAATGTTTGGAGCATTTTGGAGCTGATTTCTGTGTATTCACAAAGTGGTATCAATTCTTGATGAAATAAATTGAGATTACATGAAGAACTCTTACTATTGATATATACATGTAGATATTGACAAATGCAAAGTTTTTGAATTTGAAATTATGTTTTGTTATGAATGCATGTTTTTTAGCTCCGCATCTAATGTATACTGAGGATTTTTTAACAAAAGAACTATGGATAACAATCATCTACATTTGTATGAGACAACCAATCGCATATCAGAAAATGAATTTCAGTACAATTTGAGTTGAACTAAAAGTTTGAATTATTTGACATTTGATCTCATCTAGTACGATATTGTAATCTCATAACGATTAATAATCATCATTTTATTAACCATCTTGACCAGAATAGTGTTAGTTTTATCTGTTTTTGTTGTCATTTCCCACTTCAAATAGTGAACCAATAGAATTTTTTCAACCTCTGCTCTTCGCCACAACCCACGGATGATATTAAAAACAAAACTGATCTGAACCCCTTTCAATGCCCTTTCGACTGATGTGTGATTTGGCAGAATTGATGTTATAGTTTAGGAGATCAGCAGGGGAGGCACAAAGTTCGACTCCCCACAGTGGGAAAATTGTGGAAACCTGTCTCCGTTCGGAAAAATACCGCAGTGGGGTGAGGGTTAATTCTGAATTTGAAGGTGTCCTTCACCCTCAGATCTGAGGGGGGTCCAGTGGACCCCGGAGCAATATTTTTCATTTTTTGTACTGAGGATCTATCAACCACTCAAGACCATGTAAAATCATCATTTCTGACAGTGAATCTGAATGTGTTATTTCATTTCAATTGAATCGGTAGAAGTATGGTAGATAGGCCAAGGGGGTCCACAGGACCCCCTCTCAGGTCTCAGAGGGTGTAGAAATTCCCAAAATAAAATTTTTACTATCAAATGAAAATGATTTTGTACATGTCCACGATGGTGTAGAATACGTGAAATTCATTTATTCAATGTTAACATCACGCTCCTGCATGTGCGTTACGTTAGGAGATTGCAAACTGTGAATATTTTGTTTTCGCACATGATCGTGCATTACTGGTTGGCCTGCAAGAACATATCAGCATAAATCAACGTTCAAAATGACAACTATCATCACATTCATAATTCAACACTAAAAAACAGACTTGGTAAAGTTTTCACAGCAGTAATTGATGAGTTTGAGATCTCCACAGCTGTTTTGAGGATCTTGAAATACAGGAATTATGGTTCATTTCAGGCCTATTTCCGATTGGTATGGATAAATTTGAAACAAAGGACAAATATGAGAGTTATGCTGCTCGGAATAAATCAGTTTCATTAAAATCAGCTATCTGAGGTTACATGACGACAGAAAACATCGCAAAATCGTCTCTTAGTACAACTGATATTGGGCTATACATGTCGTTGAATTCCAAAAACACCACATTTTTGCATGTGTTTACTGAGAAGGCTGAAAGACACTCAAAGGATGAGTTATATCGACTTGCTGCATGCAAACGTCATTAAAAAACATTATATTATTATAATAATAAAATATAATTAATAATAAAATATATTAAACATCATCATCAAATTGTTTTACTTAAAATCAACTGTCCTACTGATTGGATATCGATTTCAACAGGTAAACTAACAATTTGTAAAAGGAGTCCACTGAACCCCTCAGATCTCAGAGGGTCAATTGAAAGGTTCCTTTGCCCTTTTTACCGGTGTATTGCAACTTTGGTGGGACTGTCCTTAGAATATGTACTTAATTTAGTGGTGTCCACTTTTGGAAGGTTTCCCGCTAAAAGAGGGCTTCCTCCGATAGTAAAGTTTAAATCAAGGAACATTGCTAAGAAGTTGCTAAATAAAGATAAGGTCCTGGTATAAATGAATGTCCATAATAACAACTTTATGCTATTCTCAGTCGGTTGTATGTCTCATCTTAATGTCTGAAACCTAGAAAAATGAAATGGATGTTTCAGGAGCGGGATTAGAGCATGTAATTGAGGTTAAGATACCGATGGCAACCGGAAAATTATGGCATTGTAAACATCAACATACTGGTAGCAATCTTGTTAGTTCAGTTGTTCTGGACAACATTCTGATCTGAGTTCGGAAACCAACTGATTCAATGAATTAGCTATTTTTTGATAGGGGAATATCAACAGATTAGCCGGTACCTATTATACGGCTCAGGCTCATAACAGCGAATCTCATAATAGCGAAGTATCAAAATAGCGAATCTCACAATAGCGAATCTCAAAATAGCGAATTCTCAAAATAGCGAATCTCAAAATAGCGAAGTATCAAAATAGTGAATCTCATAATTGCGAAAACGTATTGCATAATCTTAAGAAGTCCTCGAGAAATCATGTTTATGTAGTTTATTTAAGGTAATTGGATTAGTAAATAATACCCATCATCAATACCACTGAAAAGGATATAAATTTCCTTATATACATGTACCTTGTACAATGTATATGAAATCTCTGTATATGAATATTCTCTAAAAACCCATTGTGTACGAGACCCCTGGTATAAGCCTGGCGACTGACTTCATTTTAAATGTATTGTTCGCGTAATCGGTCTAGTCTTTCGTTTAAAGCACATATTTCGTCTTTCTCCTTTTTGCTGATTCTCCAAAATCCAGTTGACTCATCTCAATGTTTGACATTTTCTGCTCCTCAACGAATGTATGCGTGATCTTGAAGATATTTGGATGGGCACTTCCCACATTATCTTTCAGTTTCAGATGCCATCCCTCCAAATGATTTGTAGTTCGAACACCACTTTTGTATAGTGACTCCATACTGAAATAGAAAAATAAGCATTTGCTTCTTCTATATATTTTGGCAATGAAACGATAGTGATGATATGGCCATTTAAGTTATCTAATAATCAAGAAAGCAAACATAATTTCTCGAGGACTTCTTAAGATTATGCAATACGTTTTCGCTATTTTGAGATTCGCTGTTATGAGACGACTTAGGCCTGTTATACAGCCCGAGCGAAGTGAGGATGGACAGATACATAGGAACCGTTTATTTCCTGTCGAGAGAATGTAGCTTTTCATTGTGTGACTTATAGATGTCTATTGTTCATTATAAAATTGATGGCTATACCGTGAAATCTATGAATGAGCTAATCCAGGGACTATGTCGATAGTGGTAGTCTGGCAGGGACTACTAAGATATCCATATACCTATATAGGTAGTTACATAGATATCGTAGTAGTCCCTGTCTCTGGCCAATCATAAGGTGTTTACAGACTTCTATGATTTTTTCCATTGGAGCTTGCACAGGAAAAGTTAACTTTGTGATCCCGTGAGACTGAAAATATGACTTTTCCTCCTGTCAGTTTACATAGAAGAGATATCTTTTCACTCACATACAAAATGAAAAAGAGTTTATTTGCAACAATTATCTGCTGAATCTCTGAATGAAATTCGACAATTTTCCACCCTTGACTTGTAGATGATAACCATCAGGAACAGAACGCCTATACTATTCGACAATTAATGTTCTTGTTTGCTTTTATCTCTTTATATCTGCTAATTTCATATCATCCGATTAACTCAGACGCAATATTTACGACCAACAGATAAAAGCTTGCATGTCAAATCTTCGGCGGGAATGATTTTATCATTCTTATCTGTTATGGTGACTTGTGATAAGTCTTCGTAAACTCATAATACGTCTAATTCAATTTAATATCTCGATAATTTCTGCATCCTTCCGACTTAACATTCACCTCTCTACAATTCACCGAAGAAAGCTGGAGTTTCGGTGACTTCGTGTCACAATTAATAATTTTTATCTCCGGTTTTTGAATTGTAGACATATTCCATAATAGATATCGCGAGAATATGATATGTTGGATTTCATCAGTAGCCTTATCCGGCTGAAACGAAGCTTTTGACAAACGTTTATCGAATGTAGTCACGAAACAGACATCTTTCAAACCAAAAATAAATGTCGCGGTGTTTTTCATCCTTAAGGATTTAGGTTTCCGTCGTCATGTAGACGAATGCTGTCATAAACTGAATTACAAAGTCAAGAAAAATATTGTTTCTTTTTTTACATGCATGCAGTTTTTTACATGAATCTTTTACAATGTTGCGCTGTTTCATGTGGCATGTCATGGAGAATTCGTAGGGAAGGAACACATATTTCAAACGTATTTCAAAACTAGCTTGAAATTAACTATTCTACCGGTCTATTCCAACTCTTCTAGCATATTATCGAGATATGGCGCATCATAAAAAGCTTCCAGAGTCGCGAGCGTCCTGAAACAACGTATGCATCAGACAGCTGGAGTTTAATGATGGACTAATAATCGATCCATGCCGGCCTCTGACAGGCATCACGTGGAGGACACGGTCAATCTATTTAGTTTCTAAAGAGCTGCTTTAAATTATATGAAATTCACAGCATAGTATATTTAGAGTCCATTTTCTCTAACTCGCATTAGCTCTTTCTGATGCTTCTACGAAACTGCACAATTTTACAAATAATTCTAAATGACTTAATATGAATATTTTGAAGTTGGACAACTTGGAGATACTCGGAATTCAACTGATTCTGGAAATTTACAGATATGACTACTGAAAAAAAATGTTAACTAAATTACTAAAAAATTTTATCATGCAGTATTTACACAGCAGAATAGTTTACAAAACTCTATTCAATGTCTGTGCTATGATAGATGATCCTGATGTGATTCATAGACTTCCATGTAAAATGCTGCACACATATTGGGAGTTAATGCGCTGTCTTCGAAGTTATAATACAAAACAATGGTTTGATAAGCGTGCGGAAATTCAAATTTTGAAAATATAGCATAAATTTGATATTTTGGACTATAGTGGACCAAATTCAGCGAGCATATAAACAGTTTTGCAGACATCATAGTATGCAGTTCTCTATTGGGTTTTCACCCAAGCATTGGCCCTACCTTGTTTGGGAGATGTGAACTACAGGCATCTGATGATTCGTCATATTAAAATGGCAGCCATGTGTGCTTGCAAAAACGATATTTCTTATTACAGACGTAGACAGTATGTTAGTGGTGTGCGAGAAGAAACATCTAATGACTACACGCGATAATTTCACAACTGAATATGCTTATTGCAGATCTCAAATTACAATGCGCGACAGCAAGTTGGAAACTTGGCATAAATCTACGGACACGTACATTTTTCAACACCTTCTAAATTTTTTTGCTATTAGGAAATATTGACAAATTTATAATCATCTGAAAGAGAATTTTCGGATCTATCATTTGAATGTTGTTGAATTAATTGTTTTTGAAATTGGTGGTTCCTAGAGGCCCATAAACCCGAAAGCCCCAAATTTTCTTTGACTTGTTTTGACAAGCGCATAAATCAATTTGAAACATTCTCCTTGTGATATTCAAAACCGTCACAAGATTGGCTTTCAGAAAGTATATAGTTTGAAAGTGTTTTCTCGAAGTTTATAGGCAATATTTTGAAAGTAGTAGAGATAGAAAATGTGGCGATTTTTTCATTTTCAGAATATTTCTTCGAAGGGCCTTAAATTTACCCAATAAAAGCTGAAAACACTAGTTTTGAGGTAAATAAATGCCACCGGTTAGTTAACAGCGTTATTTCTGCTATTATCGCAACACATTCTGAAAATGAAAAAAATCGCCACATTTTCTATCTATACTACTTTCAAAATATTGCCTATAAACTTCGGGAAAACACTTTCAAACTATATACTTTCTGAAAGCCAATCTTGTGACAGTTCTGAATATCACAAGGAGAATATTTCAAATTGATTTATGCGCTTGTCAAAACAAGTCAAAGAAAATTTGGGGCTTTCGGGTTTATGGGCCTCTAGGAACCACCAATTTCAAAAACAATTAATTCAACAACATTCAAATGATAGATCCGAAAATTCTCTTTCAGATGATTATAAATTTGTCAATATTTCTTAATAGCAAAAAAATTTAGAAGGTGTTGGAAAATGTACGTGTCCGTAGATTTATGCCAAGTTTCCAACTTTCTGTCGCGCACTGTAACTCGTAAATACTGGTGCTTTCTGTTGCTCAATATATTGTTGACAAGCAAATAATTCGTAACAGCATCATTAATTTCAAGTGATAGCTTTAAGATTATGCTTTATATTTTCACATGATCAATCGAACAATAAGCAACCAGTTCAACATTAAACACACCAGATTGTGTGAAGTTTCAGTGACTGCTATCAACCGGATCACACAGCAAAGAGACACAGACGATGTCAAGTTCTACAGATAAGTGATGCGCTTATGTAGACAATCCAATTATGTGGAAAGGCATTTACTTGTAAATCATTAAGAGCATTAGCAAACTATCTAATTTTAGTTCATGAAGCAAAAGCAAATGTCAGAGTGATCTTGTCCTCTTAAGTGGAGTTTGAGATTGCGCATGTGACGTGTAAAAATGTAAAGATCAAACGAAGTTCTTCTCGCAATCTGCATGTCTTCACCATATTTGTCGTTCACTTCGGTTAATCCTCTTAGTAATCCGTGACTCCAATGATAGCAGAACAAAATAATTATATTTGTATTTCAAAAATTGAAAATCGATCGAGGCAGATTTATTGATGAATTAACTATCCAAAGAAATCCACTTCGGAATTCTCGTCAGTTTTATGTTTTGGTTGGAACTATAAATCATTTTCCAGATTCAAAGGGCTCTTGCGCAAATCCATGAATGCGCAATTATCACTTAAAAGAAATGCCGACAGATGTAAAGATATCTGAATCACGTTCAATCTACGATGTGTCCTGAATCGCAATTGTACTGAAACATAATATTCTTTTTACTTTAGTCCGAGCAGTTTTGTAAACATGCAATGAATAACTGCGTAGGATAATCTCTGATATTTTCAACCTTTTGTTTAATCCTGTTGTAGAGGTTCATGACAATAGTATTTCTATCAACAAGTTGTGAAAAAACCTATATAACAACATTGGAGTGGTCATTGTCAATGGCTGGTTACGAGCGGGGTCAAGCTTCTTACGCCGAGATTGATAGCTACCCATAAAGTTGCATAAAAGTCAATCCAGGAAAGCTATAAAATTACTGTAGCGAAGGCTATATGATTTGAAAGCTTCCGTCTTGGCCTGCATATAACATTCTAAATCAAACTGGACACGAATGTAGAAGAATATACAGTCAATATAAGTAATGAGATTCTCGTATATCTATATTTTCTGGTATTGTAGTCCTGCGAATGATATTGACTTTTCTTCGAAATGATGTTTGGTTTGAAGGGATACGAACCATTACCGTCACGATCGACTGATTTACAAATATTTCAGATGTACTTCGGAATCGACTCATTCATATTATATATTGTGTTTATTATTGGGTGATTAACCATTGCTTTATCATCATTATATTGGAAGTACCTAGAATCCCATCAAAATATACTCACTGACATAATTAATGAAACAAACTATCATTGGCTTGAATTGAAGTTTGTTTCATTTTTTTTCTCAGGTATGATGCAATATCTCGCTTTCTATGTATTACCATTCAACACATTAGAGTATGGAGAAAGATCTATGGTGGTCAAATTTCAAATTTTGATATCGGTACAACTGTCACAATTGCTTTACAAATTGAACATAAACGTGAACTGAAATCCAGCTTTTGTAAAATAAAATGGCACACGATCAGTTTACCAGAGGTATGGCTATTGGAATGATTCGTTGTGGTAGAAGTTGTGCGAGTTTTGCCGAAGAGCTGCAACTATCGAGAATCGTTGTTTGGAGGTGGTGGTGTCGATGGAAAGCAGAAGGAGATGTTAAAAAGAAGAAGGGATCTGGTCGACCAAGAAAGTCTGCAGGAAGGACAGACGCACGTCTAGTTTTAGCTGCAAAGAGGAATAGATTTGTATCAGTCCCAAAGCTAGTCGTATACAAGAAGAGTGCCCCAAATATAGACTAGCGTTCGAACGGCTTACCGAAGATTGCGAGAAGCTGGAATTCAATCGCGACGACCAGCTATCCTAAATTCATTGAGTTTTGAGCACCGCAGAAGACGAGTTGTCTGGTGTGATGCCCATCGCCCATGGAAATTACCATCACTGGCAGAAAGTCTTGTGGACCGATGAATCGAGATTCACTCTGGACTTCAATGACGGTCGTGTCAGAGTGCATCGTCTTCCAGGTGCACGCTTTGTCCCATGTTGTATTAAAGATCACGACAGATATGGTGGAAGTGTTATGCTGTGGGGTGGCATTTGGCATGGCGGACGAACGACAGCAGTCATCATCAAAGGCACGTTGACTGGAGAGAGGTATCTCAATGAAATTGTGCTTTCTGTTGTTGCCTCAGTGGTCAGGGTGAAGGATCTCGTCTTCCAAGACGACAACGCAAGACCACATCGCTCCTCGGCTGTCTTTGCCACTGTTAGGAGATTGAACATTCAAACCCTTGACTGGCCTGCACGCTCACCTGACTTGTCACCCATTGAACAAGTCTGGGACGAGCTTGGGCGGCGAGTGAGAGACCGCTATTCACTTCCACCGCACCAGTGTCCCTGAAGATTCTCTCTGAAAGACTGACAGAGCAGTGGCTTCTCCTTGAAACATTCTTCATTCAGAAACTTTGTGAATCCATGCCATCTCGGATTACTGAATGTATTGGAGCTAGAGGGGGCACACGCGCTATTAAAGTTGAATCTGCTACATGCGTTGTTTTTCTGTGCTAGCGACTTGGTGGAGATTGTGACTAAATTATCAAGGTAGCATACATACATGTATATATACCAGTCAAAAATGAAAGAAGTTAAGGAAGTAAATGTTTCAAAAATTTTGTCAATGAGTATAGGTCATATCATCTGCGTTTCTGGTCAAGTAAATTTTCTTGGAAGATTTCTGAGACTTTGTCATTTAGTGATCTTCAAAACTAAGGCACAAGGTGTGCCAGAGCTAAGATTTACATGTAGCTCGACGCTCTTCTCTGCCAATCATAATTCTTTCAAGAAGTTGATCTCAAGCACAAACATTTGTGATATACTTGCCTAATGATGTTGAGGCTCTCATTGCTGCATCAAAGGATTTGATAATTCTAAGTGATACACTTACAGAAAGAAAACAGTAAATTTTTATTACGGATTTTATTGCATGGACATAACATTTTTTATGGAGCATCTATGCGTTTTACAATGAATCATTTTCTGTCAGTGAAGGCGAAAATTGGAAACTTGCTGATAAACAAGCAATACAGAAGTAATACATCCTTAATTGTTGACATTTGCTCAAACAAAAATTGTATTGGAAAAAGTGCGCATCAGCAGGAGGGGTTGGAGTGCGCGCATATAATTTTGAAATCGATTCGCATTTTTATCGAAGCAGTATATATATCAGCCTATTTGTGTCCTGCCTTCAATTTTGAAGATCTATCAAATGAATTCAGAAAGCTGCACAAATGTGACAAAAATTGCAAAAAAAATTCAAAAAAGTGACTTTCGACTTTCTCTGAAAATGTTTCTAGATCCAAATTCCATCCTATTTTAGCTCTTTCACATAGTGATAAGATGTTAGTTTCCCTAGAAGTCTATATTTCCGCAAAGATGAGAAGGATCGCTAAATGTATTTTGCCAAGCGCTCCATTCAAATGCAATAGATTTCTGGCCTCTCATAGTCAATCGATGATATTACTGATAGTGATATGATAAAGCAATTATTATTTGTCTATTGCTTTGTAGAAAAACAGGAATAATAAGATATAAAAAAGGCCTAAAAATTGTGGAATAATAATCAAAAAATCAAATGAATCACCATCCATACCATTTTTATGCAAGAAATCATATCTGTAATAAATGGAAATATACAAAGAAATGAATAAGACCAAATAAATGAAGAAATATACAAAGGAATGAAACCAGTCCAAAGAGAAATTGGTGTTAGTCAGTGGATTCGTCTCACTGATCCGTGGAAATTTCTCTTCCTTTTCCTGAGTGCATTATTCTACATTTTATGTCTAATAGAGATTCTGGAATGCCCGCTACTGTCAATTTGATATGCACAGCACTTTTCCTATTTAAATAATATTTGTGATATTCAACAGTTTTCTCAGAAACACCGCATCTGTTTGCCGAAGATTGACGAGAGTCTCCCCGGTTTGCCCTGTGGCCACTCTGCAGGATTTTCCGCTTCAGATTTTTTCCAATAATTCGCTTGAACAGTGGCTGCTAACCAGCGTGAACAATGAAAAATGATGGTGCAAGTTGTAGAAGTTAAAGATTTTGTGTAAAAAAGGCAAAAAAGCTTATAGTTGTTTATATTTCTGCAAGCAAATAAAAGGAAATTGTCATAATTTAATCAGAGCTTCCTTTCACCGGTGCAGGTATCATGAACAAACTAATTCTAAGTATCCTGTACTGCAGCGCTAGTCATTGTTGGTGCTGCATTTTGCAATGCGGAATCTCATAGTTTGATACGGAATTACACTCCGACATTAGCAATAAATAACCATTTCTGATTATGACGCTAGAAAAAGAAATTAAGTTATACCTTGAATCACTGATCAGTTAAGTTGAGTTTCAGAAATAGCAGGTTAATTTGTTCTTTCTTTTAAAATTCAAATGCGCGCTATTTGGCAAACTGCAAAAATATTATAATTATTGAGAGACAATTACTGTCCACACAACTATTGTGCTTTCCAACATCCCTGTGGCTGGTTGCGTTTCGCCGTTTGTTGCTCTAACAATCATCAAGCAAGTACAGAATTACTTATCAGCAAAATCAATATTGATTGAATAACATAGAAATACGAAATCTGCACTCGAGCAAATGTGTACTCGAGCACATCTTTTTCAATTTTCTTGGGCAGTCGTGTATGTTCTACATTCAGGTGCTAAATAATACCTCTCACCGTACATTTATTACAAGAATTCTGACGGTAGCAGCTACAATGTAAACTGTACACCGTTAAAAATAGCTAAAATAACTGTTAAACTGCGCAAAAAATATCCGCAAATATCTGTCAAAATGATGACGTCACGACGTGATGAGTGACGACGTAACAATTAAAATGCATTCATATCAGATAAAACAAACCTCTGTTTTTGCGGATATTTACAAATTAGACTGTAAAAAACCGCGAAACTGATTTGAGCTGTTAATTTTAACGGATATTTACAGTTTACAGTTTACAGTATATTTAATAAGCGATCCAATTTGAAATAGCAATGTAAATCAACGAACTTTGCTCTGTTTTTGAATAGTCTTAGATTAAAGTGAATGTCACTTACATGCATTACCGGTACATTAAAAGGAAAGTTATGCATCGAGAAAAGTTGCTGACTTTCCTGTTGTCTGGCCGTCTGGAAGCACAAAGATAAGTCATTAATCTGCAATTAAATCTCACAATAGCTTACTGAAGCTCCACAAGGGAGTGCACTGAAATATTCTCTTCGGTTAAAATGTCTGCTGTGGCGTTTTGTTTGATTTTCAATCCCCCTCGAAGCTTGGGGAATTGTCAACAAAACCGCGAGGATTGTCCACGACAACTGTAGGAGATTTGATATTGTTGTTGACCGAATTGTGAGCTATTTAGAGTAATTTCAGAATGATTAAGTTATGCAAGGTAATTAAAACTCCCCTTTTTAGTTTAGGCCAATATAATAAAGTTAAAGTTAAAAGTATGTCAGACAGGCCTTCGGCGTACAGCGCCTGTCTGATAAGTTGTTTGAGAATGATAAGTTGTCGCTCACGGGAGGTCCCCAGAATTTTGTAAATTGCGGCATTGTGTCATCCAATCCTTCATTGATTGGCAAATAAGCTCATCGTCATTCAATTGCAATTAATAGTAACGACGTGCTATTAATTAACTGCTCCGATATTCTGTGCCCGTCTCAATGGAACAGATTACCAGGTGAAATTTCTTTCGGGATACCAGCTTAAATCGTGTCTCAAATTTGTCAATTTAATAGAGTGACTGCGGGTACAGTTGTCGCCCCTCACCGTCTTTGTTGACAGATACTGCAACCGACATTTTCACCGAAAAGGAAACCCATGATTCTAGGTTGCGTGAATGAGCGATCAGAAGAAAGTTTCAGAAATCTTTCCGATATTCATGTAAAATCTTTAACGACTGAAAATCGTGGTACATTTATATAAAGAGACATTATAATCACCATGATTCTGTACAAAATGATTTGATGAAGCTGCCGGTACTTTCTCACTCTCAACCATTATCATGCTGCACTATAGTTTTCAGTGGACCATGCATATCCACGACGTGCTGCAGTTTTCAACAACTCATCGGCCTATAAACCCATAAAATTTTGTAATGACTCCTCACAAACGCTAACGATTCTATCCTCTGATAAAGATTCCACCAATCTCCGATTACGTGAGACAATTTATATAATTAAAGTATGTTTCATTCCCATTATGATATGAGACTCTATTCTTCAAAATAATGCTTTATTTCTAACCATAATTATTTAATTCATCATAGAGATTAGTGGTGCAATACACGAAATATATCTAGGACTGTGAAATTAGTGAAATTGTCTAAAATAACTGAACTTTATTTTCTTTACCGATGCCGAGAAAATATAGCACTGCTTTCAAATGGTGAACATGCTATAAATCAGATAGAGTAATTTATTCTCATACTTGAAGAAAATAAATCACTCAGACCTTCGGTCTTCGTGCTTTATCCTCTTTAAGGATTCGTAAAATGTACTCTATCTAATGCACAAACGTAAGCCACCTTTTAATGCCAAACAGAGTTAGACAGCTATATAGAGACTTCCTATTTCGTTGACTCAGATGCATTTCTCATGCCTTCTATCACAATCATATTTCTTAATTCACATCACATTTTTCCATCTTCTATGTCAGGTCATTTAACAAAATGCTAATGGTACAATGTACCTTTCTACTATGTACCTTTGTACTTTGTACCTTTGTTCTTTGTACTTGTACCTTTCTGCCTTATAGATCCCACTTTTCCATTCTTGCTCTAACAATTTTTGCATAGATTGTATTGTCATTTTGAATCTCTTATATACTGACGTGCATTTTAAATCTAATTCTGTATTTTCATAAATTCACTACCTGAAGATTCACTACCTACTATAGACATTGTAGAACAACGCTTCATTGCTGAACATAAGGGACTGGGTAAAGGAAGGCTGTTGTTGCAACATCCATTCGTAAAATTCCATGCGTCTGTCTACATCATCTTCATGCAGCTCTTGCACCAGGTGCACTGTGTATGGATGAAACTTACGCCTTTTATGGATGAACTAATGCACGACTGACAACACATTCTTGGCTCCATTTGCGAAATGAATCAGCTCTGCATTGATGCAGAAAATACATTGAACAAAATGGTGGCTGGTTTGAACATCTTTTATGACTTTCCAGAATCTAATTCTTTACATAATGCTGTAATTTCTGTAAAACATTTTGTATCTTGCAGAAAATATCTGTAACCTATTCCATGTTTCAGTGCTAACTCAATAAAATGGATTGTCCTCAAAGTGGACACGTTGCCCGTGGGAAATTGAAAACTAAGTAACCACACCTTTATGTTATTGAGTTAAGCTGATCAATTTCCAGAGATATAAAACATTCAAAGATATGAATCGGTTTATAAAAGTCAGTACATTATCGCATGTGAGTCTTACACATGCCATCATTCATAGCAGGGTTGGAACCGGCCGCCGGCCCGGCCCGGCCAAAATCTTTGAAGACTGGCCGGCCGATCACCCATTACACCGGCCGGTCATTCTAATAAGGCTTATGTCGACGATTGACAACATTCATTCCAGACTTAGGCATGCCGTCAGTTGAAATATAATTGCAGCATTGTAGGAGTGCGATAACATAATTTTGGAATCAACTGATGAACATGAACAATGAACATCATTTTTTTGATCCCAGACCTACGACGGTGAAGCATGACTATGAGGAGACCAACTTTGACATACATGCGTGCTTTTATTCCGATTTTCTTGCCTGAGATTAGCTTGCATGTACAATTAATGTCTATCAAATTTAAACGTTTCAGATGCCGTTTTTTCATGTTCAATTTGATGAAGAAGTGCGCTTTAGAAGATGTCAAAATCTAAACGCAGGATTATGAAAAAGTTGCAACAGTATAACAACGAAATAAGTTCCCGGACTGATGAAACATCTCCAGTAAAAGTTACGACAGCTAAAATAGCCTAAATATACAGCACGGTGTGTCAGAAATCGATTTTTGCGAAAAAAATTCTCCACTCATTTTTTTTTTTTGATTTTTAGACTTATTAGGTCCTAGCAACTTGCACAAACGCAATTTAAAAAAATCTACCGACATCTTCGCAAATGAGAGCCAATTTTCAAAATGGCGACTAAATCACCGCTATTTTGCTAGTAACATTCGGTGATTTGATCCCTCTACTACAGAAAAGTCAATACGAAGTCCCTAGTACTAATATTGTGAGAGAATACATGTCACTGATGTCATGCATGATAGTCGGCAAAATCATCTATGAGCTATAGCCAAACTATGACGTCATCATTCAAAATGGCCGCCGAAAATGCGAAAATACTCTATAACACGAAAACTAGTGGTTTTAGGGCACAATAATGTATTACGAATGGATATAAAGTAGACTATTCTCTTTCAAACAAGATCATTTTTATGTCTCTACGATGTGTGTGTCTGACATAATGATGTCATCAAGCAAAATGGCCGCCACCAAAAATATTTCAATGCTTTTTATCTCGAAAACTAAAGGTTTCAGAGCCCAATAATGTATTACGAATGAATATGAAGTCGTCTATTCTCTTTCAAACAACACCATTTATACGTCTCTACAGGTAAGTTGTGTGTATCTCATGTAATGGCTTCATCATTCAAAATGACCGCCCATACAAAGAAGTCCACAATATTGTATTCCCTTTCAAAGTTCAAAACACACTCCAACTACTCGTACTTCGTTCGCTCGCGATGTGTTTCATTAACAATCAGTGGTTGACCCGTGCTGAACTATTGCATAGAGCTCATGCAGATATCTATGAATGACACTATTTCGCGACAAGGTTTTCTGATTTGAATATTCAAATTCTATTAAACAACTGCACACTATTTCTAAGGCATTTTGAATTAGTCAAGATCACTGTATCACCGTTTGACTTCGAGTTCGGCATGCCTACCTTTCGACGCAATCACGAAGAAAGTAGGTCTGTTCTTTGTATTATGCAGTATGTATGGAGAAAGCGAAGGATATGCGCCGCTTAAATGACTCTCACTATGATATCATCGAACAATACTGCATTCATGGCTTCGATCGCTCTGATGAACGTCTCCCTACATCAGTTTGTGGAACTTGTCGAATCATTCTGCAGGATTACAAGAAAGGGATCTTCAAGAAAGAAATATCGGTTTTCGACCATTCTAAAATTGCCTTATCTTACATGTACATGACAAGATCAAGATCAGAGGAAGTTTGTGACTGTGTCGTTTGTCAGACACCAAGACATTGTCCAAATTTCGGCGACAGGATTTCTCATGGAATTAAAAAGCCAATTGGAAGACCGAAGCTTGACCGTGCTACTCCGTGTATTCCAAAAAGTCAGAAACTGTGTATAACGTGTCTATCTGTTTTATCCCGTGGTAAGCCCCATTCGTTGCAATCTAGAGACGAGAATGAGAAATTTGAGCAACTTCGCTATGTCATCAAATCAGACCGAATCATTCGCATCCAAAGTCATACTGGATAAGTGCTCGGCAGAAGGCGATGGTTCGCCTGTTATGTATGCCTGCATGTAATGTTAATTCTGGATTCAGTTGCTTTCTTAGAGCTACACTGTACGTGAGATGACTACTTTAACGAACTTGTATGAAGATGTAGGGTCCAGTTGTCACATCTGGCTATAGGCTATTAATAGACCTATATAATGAACATATGGACCTACATAATATTCCACTTTCACAAATGCATAATGTTCAGCTTGCATTTTTAAAACATCACTCGCTTCTGTGCATGCATCAATTTGAACTTCCGAAGGATTATTTGAGACAATTCATGCCTGGTTGATGCATTTACAGTAATACCTCGATATCTCGCCCCTCGTTATCTCGCCACCCTCGCCTCTCGCCCTCGCCAAGTAAATTCGAGACCGAATCCTATATGAGTCTGTTAAATTTCCCCTCGCTATGTCGCCTCAAAAAGTGCATGTGTCTACTTGACGGCACAGCTTCCATTTGATTTGCCTGTATTTCCTTCCAGGTCGTAGCAGCTTGCTTTGGAAATAATTTGGATCCCCAATGCAAGGAGCACATTGAATGTTTCAAGACTGCGTTTGCGGACCTCGGCCTGAGAGTAACGCCGAAAATTCACGTAGTCATGCATCATATCCCTGAGTTCTGCGAATCAACGCAAAGAGGCTTGGGGCCATGGAGTGAGCAGGCCTCTGAGGCAGTGCACCACGATTTTCTTTCCACGTGGAACCGCTTCAAAGTAAAATCGATCGACTACCCTGACTTTCATACTCGATTACTTCGAGCTACATCTGCTTATAATGGATTTCACTTGTGAAGTTTTTGATGAATGATTTATTCATGATAGTAAATGTTTTGAAATATACAGCATATAGATATTTTGAGTGGCGGCCATTTTGCTTGATGACGTCATTATGTGAGATACACACATCGTAGAGACATAAAAATGATCTTGTTTGAAAGAGAATAGTCTACTTTATATCCATTCGTAATACATTATTGTGCCCTAAAACCACTAGTTTTCGTGTTATAGAGTATTTTCGCATTTTCGGCGGCCATTTTGAATGATGACGTCATAGTTTGGCTATAGCTCATAGATGATTTTGCCGACTATCATGCATGACATCAGTGACATGTATTCTCTCAAAATATTAGTACTAGGGACTTCGTATTGACTTTTCTGTAGTAGAGGGATCAAATCACCGAATGTTACTAGCAAAATAGCTGTGATTTAGTCGCCATTTTGAAAATTGGCTCTCATTTGCGAAGATGTCGGTAGATTTTTTTTAAATTGCGTTTGTGCAAGTTGCTAGGACGTAATAAGTCTAAAAATCAAAAAAAAATGAGTGGAGAATTTTTTTGGCAAAAATCGATTTCTGACACACCGTGACAGACTCGAAGATTCATTCATAGTAAGTAACCGGAGCCTTATATGAACACCACCTTCTTTTCCTCGTTTTTTAAGCGCAGCAAAGACGCCAAAAATTTTCATCTCATTGTCATTCGATCAATTCGCCAAATTTCACATCTGTCGGCTATCGCCTGTGGTTATTGTTGCGCTTTTACATTTTGAATTCTGAAACACAGCACATTGTGAACTCGTACGTAGACAATGATTAGGTATGCGGCTTATGTATTTCAAAGTGCCTCGTCTGCTTGTACTAACAAGGCGTGAGGCTCATGAAATTCAAAGTGCCTAATCCGTTTGCGTTCACCAGCAATTTTCTCGAAACAGGAATTCACCATTTCACCGAAAAGGAGAACTCACCATTTTAATCAGATGTTTTTGTCGAAGCGCTTCAAGGATGGACCAATCTACTTGCACTTATAGGTTTAACCCGTCAAAAACGAGTTTTGTCCTTTCAAGATTGATAATGTCATTTTAAAGTGCAGCAGTCGGAAAGAGTTTTCACCATCCTCTTCAAGTGCATTTTTGTCGGCATAATTACGTAAACTGCTGCTCTTCGTAAACTGCAGCATATCACTTCAAATGCAATATGAAACAATTAAAGTAATAAAGACGCAGATTTTTCCATATTTTTCTAACTTGTCGAGCCATCTTCATTCAAACTGCTTATAAATATTAAGTGACTTGCACATCAAAAACCTGCGTCATTCTTCTTTCTTCCAAATGACCGATCTTTTTCGCATGACAGCACTTCCTTCGAATGTGCTGCATTTGACTTGGCAAATGGGGGGAATAAAATCGGATGCTTAACTGATTTGCTGTTGTTGGATTCATGCTACAAGGCCCTACGGAATAGTCACAGCACACCTTTGTCAGTTGCGCTCGTGTAGAAAATGATTGAATCCTCTGACTTGAACAAATAAATTGCAAATAATGCAAATAATAATACAATTATTTATATGGATTATGTAGAACAGAGAGCTCTAACTATTATTAAAGATAAATACGGTATCATACCCGTTATTTATAAAAGATACATTGATGATGTGATCTTGGGACCGCTCCCCAGAGATAATGAAATGTTCACAAATATATTAAATGCCTTTAATTCTGTAGATAATAGCATAAAATTTACAATGGAGATTCCAGAAGAGAATTCGCTGAACTTTCGTGACATAACTATTAATAACAATTTCTCATATAAATGCTTCAGCAAACCTTGTCACTCGGGTATAGGCTTGCGTAAAGATAGTTGGCTACCGAATTACATCAAAGATAATTTTGTACGTAATAGTATTGAATACGTCCACAATCGTTGTTCTAATGATGCGATGATGCGGATTTCTCCAAATCATGTACTATTATGGAAAATAGAATAAAACAAAATGGATTCAAGTTTGACAGTGCTAAATATAAAGTTCAAAGTATACATACATGTAAGACGAACAAAAATGTTCCCGACGAAAGTCAAAAGGTGTCAGTAACTTTAGATTATATCAACGACAGTATGTTACGAAAATTAAATAAATTAAATAATAAGTACAATTTACCCGTTAGAATCGTTTCTAAACCAGGTAATTACCTCATTTCAACAGTAAATAATAATTGTAAAAATAAATTTATTTGTAATTGTGATATCTGTAAAGTTATCGCACCTAAATATAATTGCAATGATAAATACTTAATTTATAATTTTTCTTCTAAGCTTTGTAACAAAAGCTATATAGGCCAAACATGTCGACCTTTTCGATATCGTTTCCAGGAACATAAAAGAAGTATTTCACACCGAGACTGCAAAAGTGCACTTAGCGATCACAATCGTAAAGACCATCCGAATAAAGTGATGAGTATTAATGACTTTAACTGCAAAATAATCAATAAACAACGCAATGCGATATCTACTAGGTTGGCTGAAGATCGCTATATTGCAAAGAGCATGCCACAAATGAACAGACGTCATGAACAGATGTGAAGAGTTGTCCTACCTTTTACTTCATATATTTAAGCACTCTTGGAGATATACATAATCAACCCTTGAGACTGTTCTATCGCGACGAAACCGGTCGGGTGTATTTTATACAATTTTAAAATAAAATCCTCGTCATAACCTTGGGAGCGCTAAACTTTTTTTGATTTTCTAAACAATGAAGAACCTCCCGTATCGACACACAAACCAATGAACAAATAAAGCACGAAATTCCTTTTCAGCCGTAGACGCTAAGTTTCGCCCTACAGTGGCTCGTCAGTACGGTTAGAAATGGATAAAAACACTATCCCAAAATATCCAGAATGGCTGAATTAGCTGGAGGATTGCACAACAGGTTGCTCTGCGTTTGTTTGTTTAACCTTGCTAAACCGTATGGTTGATAATCGCATAAATTATAGTGCCAGTTCGCCTGGGCATAGAATTGAAAGATGTCAAAACCAGCCACTTTATATATTAAAATGAAAGATCACAAAGGAAGAGATGAATTCTATCCCTCGAAGTCTATTGCCTCTGGCATTGGTAATCCTACTACTAAAGTTGATTGGCAATTAACTAAAATCTTTAGTCAACTGATTCAGTTTATTCACACTAATTTGAAAAATCTATAAATTTCAATGACTATTGTCTTACAAATAGCGTTTTCGTATCCCTCGACGTTACGAATCTATACCCTAGCATTCCAATGCAGCATGGATTAGAAAAAGAGTTAGAATTCATGAAACTGTACTGGGAGGTTATTGAGACATTTAACTTCGAACAAAATGACATAATTACGTGCCTCAAATTTGTTAGCTATAACTAACTAACTTATCCAGTATAACGATAAAACCTACCGTCAAATAAAAGGCTGTTCAGTAGCAGCCCACTTGTCTCCAGCATTCGCCATAATCTGTTTGTATCATATGCATGTAGAGCAGAAAGCCCTGACTATCCTCAGAGATGTCTACAATACAATCCCTACTTAATACGCTACGTATATCGACTGAAGTTTTCAACTCTATCTCTGATGACATTAAACTCACCGTCGAATACCTAATGAAAATTATCTCAATTTCTTAGATGCTAGTATAGGTATCCACAATAACCAGCTAGAGCACACGTGGTATGCAAAAGATCATCATTCGGAGATATCTTTGCACAAAAGCAGCTGGATACCTAGTCACATAAAAAATCAAACCATTTGAAAAATAGTCAACACAATGACGTCAACCGCTGTTCAGATGAAGAAGAAGAAAATAAATCGTTGAGTCTAATAAAGGCTTTTAGCTTTTATAGAAGAAATAAATGGCTTTTCTAAAAAACGACTATAACCGGAAACATAAGAATAAAAGAAAAAAGGATAATCAAAAGAATGTCAGATGCAAAGTCAATTACGTCAGCAACCGCTGTAATTAGAAAATTAAAAAAATTATCAAAACATTGCGACTTGCCAATTCAAATTGTCAATAAAACTGGGGCCGTATGCGGAGTCTCGAATTTAGATTAGACTTATCTAATTTCTGAGATATTTGATCAATCTAACTGGTATTCAGAGAATGAAATGTGCGGTGATATTAGATTCGTTCAATCCAATATTGTTAGACAGCCATGGCGTTGTCTTATTTCAAGTGAGTAGCGTTTCTCAAGTGAGTAGTCGGAAAAGCTGTTCTTTCCGACCATTGCCGTCTACTGAATATCAGATCAATGACATCTTTGTCATGAAAAAGTCGTCAAATATCGATAGATTCGCTTTCTTATTGGTTGTTGTTGAGACACACATATGGATTTCCGTTCAGCCTAATTTAGAGAATTGGTGTCAACTATTGGCATTAGAAAGCAATTGTGAATACGAATTCGTAGACTAATCTAATATTGTAAAATCCAATCTAAATCATTAGATTAGATCATTCTATTTTCCTGAATACGGACCTACTTTGTCTAGTGTCACTAGTTTAAAAAAAAATCCTAGTAAAAACCCCAAAACTGTGCCCTTTGTTCCAAACGTCAAAAAAACTTCGTTTTCTCTGCTCGGTTTTTGGTGTATAAATTTTAGCTGTAATAAATGCCACGCGCTCTATGTCGGTCAAACTAACCGTCCTCTCATTGACAGATACAAAGAGCATCAACGTGACATTAACAATAAGAACAAGAAGAATGCTCTTTGTGTGAACACTGAAATAAATTTCACTTGGATGATGACGTATTGTCCATTGATGACCTTACAATAATCTACTGTACAAAGCACAGAATTAGACAGGTCGTCTCTTCTTCTGTTTGACTAAAAAGGAAACATTGGAACATGTAACGTTAATGAAGTGGCACAATCTGCTGACATAATACCATAGCAATCGAACAATGAGCAGCCAGTTCAACATTAAACACGCCAAATTGTGCGAAGTTTCAGTGACTGTTATCAACCGGATCACATAGCAAAGAGACACAGTCACAGAATTAGATTGTTTAATCGTATCACTTTGCTAGAAGTGCAAACTGATTCAAACAAATGGCACATGCAGGAACTTAATAAGTGGGCAAAAAGAAATTTTTAATACATTACAGAGATAGGAAAAATAGTCGTGCGTCGCTTGCGGATTGCTCTGAATTCCTTCAAAATGCTCCGATCGCCACGATTCCTTCAGATTCGAGCAATTCAGATCATTCCGCAAAAGTTTTCTCGATGATGTTGGGTCCTCAGATCATTATTAAAAAAGTTAGCAGGCGCATGAAAAAGTCACAAACTTCTCTGTAGAACTTGACATCGTCTGTGTTTTGATAACAGTCACTGAAACTTTGCACATTGCTATGGTATTCAGTTTTCATTTACGTTATATGTTCGAAGAGACGACCTGTCTAATTCTGTGGACACAGTCGATGTCAAGTTTTACAGAGAAGTTTGTGAACGTTTTTTCATGCGCCTGCTAACTTTTTTAAAAATGATCGGAGGACCCAACATTATCGAGAAGACTTTTGCGCAATGATCTGAATTCTATGAATCTGAAGGAGTCGTGGCGATCGGAGCATTTTGAAGGAATTCAGAGCAATCCGCAAGCGACGCACGACTATTTTTCCTATCTCTGTAATGTATTAAAATTTCTTTTTGCCCACTTATTAAGTTCCTGCATGTGCCATCTGTTTGAATCAGTTTGCACTTCTATCAAAGTGATACGATTAAACAATCTAATTCTGTGGTAAAAAGTGTATATACTGTAGACAAGTGATAAGACTGTCGACTGTAGAATAAGCGAAGCTCGCCAGATCGACAGACTAGAGTCCATCATTAACCGTAAACATGAATTGCCGAATTTCTGACCTAGTGAAAGCACCTCGAGCTCATTACAGTTGACATTTAAGATATCACTTGAGATACTACACTTTCCCATCTTGAAGTGTCCGTGACACGAAGCGTCGTTGTTTTTGTTTTTATTTTCAAAATTTTTGCACCTCGGAAGGAAATATAAAGGAGAAGAGAAACATTGTTCTTGAATATACCAAGGATGCATTATGAAGACAGCTATGTATCAATCATTTGTAATTTTCATATTTGAACTCATTGTATTATTCCAAGAAGACGGTCACATGTAGCCAGGTATTCATTTCATGATTTGGGAGAGAGCACGAACAGATTCAGTGAAAGAAATCTTACGGTTTACTGTGATCTTTAGGCATTTCTATTTAAACGGCAATCTTTCTATTTCATTCATAGGAGTCTTGCTGCATGGTGTTGCAATGTCGAGTACAATCGATTTCAATTTTTTCTGAAGCACCATGAAGATGAGAGAAGATTAGCTTGCCATGAAGATGATCATCTACCATCTCTGATCATATGCTATCTCATGAGCTTGCAAGTACAGCCATGTTTCATCTGTATGATGTATTTTAGATATGATAATTTTCCTTGAAACGGCAATTTTCTACTCGATTAGGAAGTTTTATATCTGGGCTGCAAATCGTCATTGATTAGGATTAATTTAGGTCTGTTTTGTTTTCATTATGCTGTTGATATGACAAATTGCATTTGAAACGGGAAAGTTTCGTTTCATTTCGGAAAATTCTGCTGTTGGAATATCAGCGATGAACTCGAAGCGTCAATGTGGCGAACGGCAGTTGAAATGTCTATGAAACGGATGGTTAGCTTCTTGAACACGGTCGCACATATACCCAAGTTTGGCAGTTTACTTACAGCCAAAACTAGGCCTATGCCGTAATTAGTAAGATAAAAATGACATGCATGAATATAAGAGCAGTCTGATAGACATGCATTCCTTCTACACAATGCTAATTACATATTTTATTTAGTTACTTAACACATGACCTTAGACTTTTAAAAACTAAAACCATTGTGTCTTTGAGTCGTAGGCCTACCTAGGGATGCGAGGGACAAATGTCATCAAAGTTAGCATCAATATCAGCTACAGCACTCAAAGAGAAATGCAGTCTTTAGCGTATAGTCCAGAATTGTCCTCTCGAGTGAATGGTTACCTAGTCGAAATGCCTTAAAAAATGCCCTGACATGTATCTATTATCTATTGTATTCATTATCCGTGTAAATGTTCAGTGCGACTGACTGTTGTGAACGATATTTGTGTGTTGCTAGCTACACCAAGCATTTTATTGATCATTCTTGCATTATTTCACATGGAGAGCAACGAGGCCCTGGCAATAAAACATTAAAACCGCAAACTACTTAATTCTATCTCTATAAAAATAAATGGATCAAAAATATATAAAGAAGTAAAAAAAATTGGTAATTATAAAACCTAAATTCTAATAAATAATTCATAACAAGCAATTATATTTCTAAAAAAGGAAAAAGTAAAGGAAAGGGGAATCAAACGGAGCAAAAAGCGGAACTATACAGCATTTGGGTTAATAAAAGGATTCGTTTGATATACGTACAACACCTCGGAAATACAGAGTTGTAACAGATTGCTGCGCAGCACATGAAATGACATACTAAAGGCCGCTTCTGTAGGTTGGCACTTTTGCTCACATACATGACGTGTGATAGGCTGGACGAAGGATGTTTGGTACGTGGTCGAGTTTTACCTAAGTCCAGCCATTGTGGCAGTGTTCGTTTCCCTTTCTTTTTTGTTTAGTTTGTTTTCAAGCACACCTGGTGAAAATAGAAATTAGGACTATGAAGGAATTTTGTTCAGAACCTCTAAACGGATCACACTCGTTGAAGCGGAGAACACGTCCGAAAATGCTATTACGCAATGGAATCACAACATTGTGAGATTTGGTTGAAAACCAACTTTATTAGCAAATATGATAGCGTATTGCATCCGATGAGTCAATTCGTTCATCAACAAGAACAAGCAGTGTTACGAAGATGTTTTTGATTCATTTAGAAATTTAGCAAGTTTTCCACATGCTGTGGCTTATAGGAATTTCAGCACAGAAGAAGCTTCTATTGTGCTACCAAAGCCTCAGAGTTGGCAGGAAATGATTGGATGCGGCATCACTTCAATTGTGTCGATAATTTAATGAATGAGATAAATTTCAGATTGAATAATCAAGCCCGCATAGTGACCACCTGTTCCATAAAACTTCCCGATGTCCGACAATAGACTCGCTCGAACGAGAGAACAAAGGCCTTTGATTGGTCTACTCGCATCACATACAGACTTGTTATTTGGATAATTAGTTAATATCATCCAGATTAGACTCCCATCACTCATTAGTGCAATGGACTACCTGATTCTCAGACGTCTGGGCAGCAAGCCGAATCAGCGTATTTTCGTGGATGAAATAGAAACTTGCGATGGGACATTTGCTCAGAAGTCTTTGGTGAGAGCATCTCCGAAAGCTCGAGATATCATGCTCAGAGAACGCAACGTCATGGCCAAAATTGAGAATCACGCCAAGTACAAAGTCCCTAACTTCCTGGTCCGTCTCCATTCTGCTCGCCAATCATCACCTACCAACTTTCATCTCGTGATGACTCTCGGGCCTCAGGGAGACCTCAGCGACCTCCAGTCCCGACAAACCAACTGCCGCTTCCAAATCTCTGCGGCAAGATTTTACCTGGCCGAGGTAATCCTAGGAGTGTTGTATCTGCATGAAAACTGCCGCATTCTGCATCGTGATATCAAATGCAAGAACGTGTTTGTGGGCAGTGATGGTCATGTCATGTTGGGAGACTTCGATCTGGCTGTTGACCTCACAAGAGCCAGATCGGCTGTCGGCTTTGCCGGAACGATGAACTACATGGCGCCCGAGGTGGTAAAGAAGGACTACTACGGCTATCCTGTGGACGTCTTCAGTACGGGGATGACATTACTGTCCATGATCAACGGAAAATGCAGAAACCTTCCAACTTCCAACAAAGAGAAACTCGCAGCGGTTATGGCCGGAGAACATCTTTGGCCAGACTTCGAATTGGACCCTAATGCGGAGAATTTGCTGAAATTGATGCTGAAAAACAACCCAGCTGATAGGATAACTGTGCGAGAGATCCTCCAGCATCCATTCTTTGATCTCGATTGGGATAGAGTGCAGAATAAGGGATATCCGGTGCCAATCAGCTCAGCTGAAGACTCTTCCAGTAGTTCAAACTCAAAAGTGACAATACGCGGTGAGACTGTACTGCAGACCCGTTTCTCCTTCAATAAAGCATGAGCGGCCGCAGCGACACTGTACCTTAGACACGCTTCTCCTTCAACAGAACATGAGCGGCGCAGCGACACTGTGCTGCAGACCCGTTTCTCCTTCAATAAAGCATGAACGACCGCAGCGACACTGTACCTTAGACACGCTTCTCCTTCAACAGAGCATGAGCGGCCGCAGCGAGACTGTACTTTAGACACGCTTCTCCTTCAATAAGGCATGAGCGGCCGCAGCGAGACTGTACTTTAGACACGCTTCTCCTTCAATAAGGCATGAGCGGCCGCAGCGAGACTGTACTTTAGACACGCTTCTCCTTCGATAGAGCATGAGCGGCCGCAGCGAGACTGTACTTTAGACACGCTTCTCCTTCAATAAGGCATGAGCGGCCGCAGCGAGACTGTACTTTAGACACGCTTCTCCTTCGATAGAGCATGAGCGGCCGCAGCGAGACTGCACTTTAGACACGCTTCTCCTTCAATAAGGCATGAGTGGTCGCGATGAGAGTGCTTCAGAGCTATTTGACTATTTTTACTTCCCTCCTTGTAAATGTGTAATTAATGTTTTATAGAATATATTTATAGAATATTTCAAAAACTAGTTGTAATTTGTGCATCATGCTGAAAGCATGGATTATCAAGGGTTGCAAGGATGGAGAGAGAACCGCTTAAATCAGAGTGTTTGAATGAGTTTTTGATAATAACAAGTTAGTAAAATGATTAACGATAAAATGTATCAAAAAGCAAGTGATAATATAATTCAATAGAATGCAAATTAAAACGGAAAGACGATTTCACAGAAGTCTGTTCATGAAAGGCAGCAGATGTAATAGTGATGGATAAAGCAAGCACTTTATATTTATGAATGTGCTATCCCGACTGATTAATTTCTGCAGGATTCCTAATATAACAGTTCTCGTAGTATTATGGAACCTTTTGCTAGAGGATTTCTCTTTTAAATTCGGAAGAAATTGCTTATATACCATTTTAGCGGTCAAGTCCTGCAGGATAATCTAGGGTAATAACGGAATGAAATTCTGAACGAGTCTGCATTTATGGATTAATAAGGATTTCTTACATATTCATTAGATAACTAATCACATGTACATGTACTTGCTAGTCCTTGTTATCATCGTAATTAAGGATAATTATACAATAATTTGTTTTCAAAAAAATATCAACAAATTTTCAAATATGATGACAATATTTTTACCGCCATCTCTTTCCGTATTGTCAATATTTATATGTTTCGGATTTCCCTTTGACTGCAAGCTTAATTAGCTTAATTACTTCCTTAAGTTCCTAAAGAAAATTTCTTAAAGTATCCGAACAACAAATCCTTCAAGTATTTGAAAATCAAACAAACATTAAGGATAATCCTGCAAGAAATTTTATTCTTGAAGGACCAATTTCTTTCTCGAATGAACTTAGAAATCCCGAAGAAGATAATCAGTCGGTATGGAAGTAATAGTCCGGCAGCCAGAGCGAGTGTCTGCAGGGAACGAGGCCGAAAATGAGACTTTCGTAGAATGATGTACACCCTATGCCTACTACGAATCGGCACGTCTGCCGAATTCTAGTGAGTTCCTCTTCTTGTCAGACAGGATCAAAGAAAAACACATATAAATCCAATGGAATGCAGATTTCAGTTTTTTGTCAAAATGAAATTTTCTTTGTTTTCTATTATCAACTGAGAAGTTCTACGTCTAGAGTCATTATTTTTTGACATGGAATATCTTCAATTCATTTCCTATGATGTGCATGTGTTACTATCACGCTTCTGATCGGCAATGTATGTGAGAATGTCGTTCAATGTGGATAAAGGTGCTCAAAATGTTTGTGTCTGCCGTCATCAAGAGGCTCGCCAAATTTAAATGTGTCTACCTTTACAGACAGGAGTGCATGAACATGAGAGGAAATGACCTGAAGACATTCCATGCCAAAAATTGAGTCTAGACTTAGTACATTTTTCTCAAACAGAGAAAATATGCAAAATTTCATTTTAGCCAAAAGCTGGAATCTGCGTCCCATTGGATTTACATGTGTTTTTCTTTGATCCTTTCTGACAAGAAGAGGAACTCACTAGAACTCGGCAGACGTGCCAATTCGTAGTAGGCATAGGGTGTACATCATTCTGTGAAAGTCTCACTTTCGGCCTCGTTCCCTGCAGAAACTCGTTCTGGCTGCGGGACTATGAGGTGTACATCATTCTTTGAAAGTCTCATTTTCAGCCTCGTTCCCTGCAGAAACTCTTTCTGGCTGCCGGACTATGAGGTGTACATCATTCTGTGAAAGTCTCATTGTCGGCCTCGTTCCCTGCAGAAACTCTTTCTGGCTGCCGGACTATGAGGTGTACATCATTCTGTGAAAGTCTCATTGTCGGCCTCGTTCCCTGCAGAAACTCTTTCTGGCTGCCGGACTATGAGGTGTACATCATTCTGTGAAAGTCTCACTTTCGGCCTCGTTCCATGCGGAAACTGTTTCTGGCTGCCGGACTATAAAGAACAAGATTGAAAACTTAAAGAAAAAAATGTTTTCAGTAATTTTTGCACCTTCCAAATTTTCAAGCATCATTTTCCAGAAGAACTTATAAGGAAATTTAAAAATATTCATTCACACAACGTTTCGGTACCTGTCCCGCATTCATACGGTATGAACCGAAAAATGTAATGATGAAGGAGGCATGACTATATTCAAATCATTTTGGGGTCAAAGTAACTTTAGAAATGCATCCAGAAATTGATACGAACTCTTAATACATTTCATTCGTTCATGCACATTGCATGTCATTTCTAACTCAATATTTAATGATAAGCAGTTCTAGGCTTATCTGAAATACACTGAATGTTTCATGAATCTGTATTACCCATGAACTGTGTCTGTGTTTCTTTCCAATGCATGCGACACATTGAATAGCGATGCATGCATCCACAATTTACGTCTGAAAGGCACGAACCATGTCTCTTAAATAATTTTGATTTCATGGAGAAGCCTCTTCCCGATTCCGAGAAATAAAATTAATTGGAGAAAAGAGTTGACGGCATTTGAAGCATCTCTCAGCCGGACTGAACTGCACAGATGACCGTCCTTTGCACACCCGGCGGGAAGTCCTTTAAGAAGTGAAAAAAGTGCAGCCAAAAGTAATGGTATATTTCAATACTGCTTACCTAGACGTATTTGAAAATGTGTGTCCTTAAAATCTTCTATGCCCTTCTTGCCAGAAAATCATAGGTATCGATTTGTCATAAAAACTGCTCTATTTTCCTATAGAAATTAGCATTTGATTGGATTGTGCAGACAGCATAAAAAAGTGCAGGCATAACTAATAGTATATATTAACTATGACTGCTTGGAGGTATTTGAAAAAGCATATCTTAAGGTGCCTCTATGCCCTTCTAGCCAGAGAATCATAGATATCGACTTTTCATGATTGGTAGGCCTATTCTCAGTGACTATACAAATTAGTATTTGAACGAACAGTATGTGAGCAGTATGAAAATGTGCAGACATAAATAATAATACATTTCAAACATTCTGGATTAATGGTTTTTAATTATGTTAGTCTCTATAGTCATAGATATCTATGATTTCACTATGAGCCTTATCTTCCATAACGTTTAATTTGAACGTTTTTTTCATGACCTGAAAACATCAGAATGTGACTCAAGAACAAATAATCCTTTACTGAGTATCAAAACGTAGAATTTCAAATGTGAATCACAGAATTATGGAACGTCGAAATTAGAATTATACAGAAATCATATATGTCGTTTATTGTACTGCACAACACAAGTTAAGAGTTTTTCGGAGTACTGGCGATGATTCAGTCCCACTTTGCCTCCATGTTCCCAAATAGAGCTGAAATCGAAATGCACTCTCGGATTGCTGCTTGCTGTATAATCCTAAGCCAGACCTTTGAAGAGACAAAACTGAGGTACATGTACAAATGTTACGTGAGCAGAGGTTGTTGTGGGAATCTGTAATTTTTGGTGCGGATCGAAGAACGCGTCGATATTTTCTTTGAATTATTTTCGATCCCAATAATTGCCGAAGCACGAATTCGACTGAATTTTCTAAAAGCAAATTTTGGAAGTTCCGGGTCAGAAATTTCTGTCAAGAAATCAATTTTCTTTAGCAAGCGCCGGCATGTATTTCCATTCATTTCACATGAATGCAACTTCGGTATAACAATCCCACAATGATTTAGCCAGTTCTGTGCAATATTTGAACACTTTTCCTGAAGTGCTTTGAATAATCTGTTTGTTGTGCGTAGCAAGAGATGAAGCTCTGGGGGTGGCAGAATATTAATAAATATTTCATGATCGTCACATTTTAAAAGATGCTTATGAACGGAATTTTTATATTCCTTCGCGTCAACCTTGCCACTTTTTTTGAAAGAATCAGATTGAAGTTTTGCTGAGCCCATCATTCTGATCGGAAAAGATTTGGAAGCTTGTTTCACCTGCAGCATTGTGAAACAAGCTCTTTGGACATTCGCACTATATGCATGGAAAAGTACTCCCATGACCTTGTATGCCCCCTACACTCTAAACCAGCACCTCCTAAATCACACACTGAAGCGAGACACTATTCGTAACTAATAAAAAAATCCTAAAGCAAAGTGTTTTAGGAGGCTAGCGCACTAGTGTTATTGTTCTCTTTAGTATGTCAGCATTCTATTTCACGCAACCTCCTAAAATTCTAGTGTGTCGCGCTTTAGGATGCAGATTTCTTCGATTTTAGGATGTGACAGTTTACAGTGTAAGATGTTTGCCATTTTGAGGTCAACGGCATACGTCATTGGCATGTGTATATCATTGAAGTTGAATAATTCAATCATGAACTTCATATTAGAGTAATTCTCCTTCAATCCAGGAGCTATTCCAATGATCATGAGTTCCTTTCAGCTGCCACCAGACATTGCTCTGCTACTTTCTATCCTACAGGAAATGGTAAAGCAAATTTCTAAGAATCCGCCTCCTGAATCTATTCCAAATTTGACACTGCAATCAGCTGTGTTGATGTTGCGTTTCCAGCACACATGCAGAAGGAAACCAGGTAAATCATTGCAAAATATGATAGGTATTTCAGCAAGTGGATCGGTATCCACTTCATTCGAACTGATCAAACGAATTGAAAAATAATCAGACAATGCCCTATCTCTGTCCTGCAGGTAAGTCTCACTATTCTACAAATTTGCGGCCACTTACATCGGGTAGAAATGGTATTACGGTTCTTTTCATTGTTGTGTTTGATAAGTTTGTAGAGATCTGATAATTGTTCAGTTGTTTCGCTGATACTGAAGTAGTCAACGCTTTATCAACACTAATTGTCATGGAGCCTCTATTTGAAGTGTGTAGTTCAATAACTTGGGATTTCTGCTGTTCTTTCTGAATATTAATCAAAGTACCTGTCACTTGCTGCTGTGTTTTCGAATCAGATGATGAACAGATGGCCTTCATGTTTCCTCTCAAAGATGAAACATCGCATCTATGAGGAACACCACGCCCCACAGGAGAAAGACAATCCATACACAGTCGGCAACACCAGTTCGAACTGGACGGATCGTGGAGTCCTCATGTGGAGGCCTGCCAATTCGATGATGATCTACTCTAGTACCACTTTGCCGACCAACTTCACATATACAGCAATCACATAGTCGTTGAACTCCAGAACGAGTTGCAGCCGTGTATTTAGGAACAACGACACTAATCAAATAAGTCTGGCAAAATGTTGGAAGATTTACTACCATTTGAAACATCACGAAGATCGCTGCTGCAGATTGCGCATGGAAGCCTATCATCTGAACAATCATAATTCGAAATGAAGTTCTCCTGAAGACGAGTCATTATTGTTTCCGTAATGTTGCGATTGCCCTTCCTCTTACAAACTATACAAACTTTGCGTCTGTTCTCTTCATGGCCACAAGCTTCTCTGCTATGCGCCATTATCATTAATGATCCAAAAGATGCACACACGACGTGAACCTCTGCAGGCTATGAAATGGCTTAGAAAGAAATTGTTTACTTGAAGCGAACGATGTTCTTGATATCAAAGTTTTATTGACATCAATTTCTATGTAAAATGGTGACAGACAACGAATCGATGGTTCACCTTTCTCGTATTCTGATTGGCTAGACAATCGACACTTCTTCGCGCGAGCGTGTTGTTTACAGACTTTGACAAAGACATCTCGGATAAGTTTTATTATTTCAATGATTTCTTAGCTTTCTATGTCAGTAATGAGTGAAATGACATTTTGTCGACCACTCAATGAATCAATGCATATGAGATAAAGCAGAGCTGACTTTGTTCTTGTATCTTCAGCCAGAAGTATTATCTATGATTTTCTAACAGAAGAACATAATGGAAGATTTTAAAGACGAACATGATTAAAAACCATTAATCCAGAATGTTTGAAATATTTTATTATTTATGTCTGCACATTTTCATACTGCTCACAAACTGTTCGTTCAAATACTAATTTGTATAGTCACTGAGAATAGGCCTACCAATCATGAAAAGTCGATATCTATGATTCTCTGGCTAGAAGGGCATAGAGGCACCTTAAGATATGCTTTTTCAAATACCTCCAAGCAGTCATAGTTAATATATACTATTAGTTATGCCTGCACTTTTTTATGCTGTCTGCACAATCCAATCAAATGCTAATTTCTATAGGAAAATAGAGCAGTTTTTATGACAAATCGATATCTATGATTTTCTGGCAAGAAGGGCATAGAAGATTTTAAGGACACACATTTTCAAATACGTCTAGGTAAGCAGTATTGAAATATACCATTACTTTTGGCTGCACTTTTTTCACTTCTTAAAGGACTTCCCGCCGGGTGTGCAAAGGACGGTCATCTGTGCAGTTCAGTCCGGCTGAGAGATGCTTCAAATGCCGTCAACTCTTTTCTCCACTTAATTTTATTTCTCGGAATCGGGAAGAGGCTTCTCCATGAAATCAAAATTATTTAAGAGACATGGTTCGTGCCTTTCAGACGTAAATTGTGGATGCATGCATCGCTATTCAATGTGTCGCATGCATTGGAAAGAAACACAGACACAGTTCATGGGTAATACAGATTCATGAAACATTCAGTGTATTTCAGATAAGCCTAGAACTGCTTATCATTAAATATTGAGTTAGAAATGACATGCAATGTGCATGAACGAATGTGTTTGATCCGCTGATTTCCGCCGACAGGAAGACTGAGCGCTACAATGGCGTAGGGTTTGTGCAAACTTCTTACTTTTCTTCCTTTAATTTGAGCATTGATAGAGACAATGCATAAAGTTTTGATCCATCTGCAAGCACAGCGTACACGCGCAAAAACGGGAACTCAGGAATTTATGTTGATACACTGTCTAGACATTATTGTCATTGTGAAAGAAATCCAAAAATAATATTCATAATTTCAGGTTGTATAGCATCTCACAACGGCTACTGTGTTTCCGGTGAAGTTAGTCATCCATTGAATAATCAACATGACAGTGTACTGAAAATCCTGTCTCCGGAAAACGGTAAATTAAACCCTCGATTCCTTAGCGAATTCTTTGAATACCAGTTTTGGTATTAGTGGCCACCAGATTTCAATAAGTTCATTTTCTACGTATCATGCAACTTTTGAGTGAAGGAAAATTACTTGGCGCTATCCTTTTGGCGTGAGATCTGTTTTAAAATTTGAATGTATGGAATATTTTGGCTGATTCCGGTTTATATTCACTTCTAATGTCTATTGCGGCATCAATTCTTGATGAAATAAGTTGAGATTACATAAGGGATTCTTCCTATTAATATAGAGATATTCACAAATGTCAAATCTTTGAATTTGAAATTATCTGCTGATTATGCATGCATATTTGAAATTCAAATATGATTCTTTATTGCTTTTGTACTTTTTAGTTCTGCATCTGATGCTGCATTCAACTTTAAGCAGAATCATGTTGCTTTCAACCTCAATGTCTCGAAAAAATTCGACGAATTGGGTCGTTTTACTCACCTACAGAAACTGAATTCTAAAATGTGCCATTCGAGCTGAACTAAAAGTTTGAATTATTTGACCTTTGACCTCATCCAATGATACTGATGTCATCTCAGAGAGATCCATATTCATCATCTTCTCAGCCACATTGATCAGATCTTTCAACTGATGTATAGTTTATTAGGTTTCAAATGATTCTATTATGTTTTCTTGTCATTTTCCATTTCAAATAGTGATCAAATGGAAATTTGTTAAAAATTGGCGGTGTTTGCCTTTGACCTTCACCTCAGGCCACGGATGACCTTAGAAATAAGAATGATGATGTTTGTGAAGTTCGTGAGAAATAATCGAATTGTTGATTGTTTCCAAGCAACACCCACACTGTTTCGGCGTGCTCAAAACGCGGTTGGCATTTAACACTGCATAAATGTGGACAAAATGTCTATAAGTTACGCAAGAGTCATCTAAGATGCATGTACAAGGACTACATCCACCTGGAAATTCACTAGAAGAATGGGATGTTGCTCATTATATTGACGTCATGACTAAATGACTAATAACTAAATGATTATTTTAAGGAATTCTCCATAATCGGAACTTTGATGCAACTCGAGTATTTGAATGTTCGTTCATTGTCATTTTTTGACATCGAGTCATTCAGGGCATTGTTTCCATTGAGTAATCGCAGCTCCAAATGTGCATGCTATGTGGGTTATTTTCTAGACTGTCATGTTAATTAAACAAATTTCATTGAACTCAGCGTCATGACTGATGATGCCTCTGTATCTAGAAAGAAGTCTCGGATATACAGGCAATAATTAAAGGTGCTATCACCGATAAGGGTGTCATTCTCTTCTAGAGATCATAAGAAGTTTCCATTGATTTTGCTATGAAAACCATTTACTTGGAAACTTAATTTTCGATGACTTATTGTAGCCACTAAGTAAAGATTGAGGAAGGAAGCGCTTGCAAGGTATGCACAGTATCCACTTGGAAGAATGAGGCTCAGTCCTTAACGTCTCACAGTATACTGTACAGTAGGAAAAGGAAATGAACGCTCCAATCAAATATGTACTTACCTCACACAAATCCGACTTTTCGCATAGTCTAAGTTATAGTGAGACATAATACAGGAATAGTATCCACTTTTAGAGGACATGCAAGTATCAATTCCGAGGTCACGTACATGTCATTATTCAGTTTTTTTCAGATCTTCCAATATTCCTATTCATCTATATAATATCAATCAGCAGTGCCATCAAGCTATATATAGAAGTATAGGTCAAGAAAACGGTTTTGGTGAGCTCGAAATTTTATTATCACGTACAAATTTTGGGCCGAAGCCTTTGTCAAGTACAGCTTTAATGGCTGGTCAGGAAAGCGACGCTAAATCATTTCGCCGTCGGTAGCGTAGCCAGGATTTCGTTTCGGGGGGGGGGGGGCGGCGAGGTTTTTCAGTTTTTAGGCTTTATACGCATATAAATGGTTTTAGGCACAATAAGGCATATTTTTCAAAAAATGTACCGTTGAAACATCGGAGGACACACAAACATTCACAAACTAATTGTAGGCCTAATGCACCGGCTTTCAGATACGCGCTTCATGCTGTCATTTTCAATCAAGAAGTTAGGCTAATTTAGCAGCGATTCTTCTGTGCTGCTGCGAATGGCTCCTAACCTCTCTGCTCCTAACACGATGAGCATGTACATAATGCAATAACCAGATGTTGTTGTGTCTGATCCCTCTGCCCGGTGGCGATGTAGTGAGTCAGGAACTACGGAATGCCAATTCCTCTATGATGCAGCTCCCCGTCCGCCGTGGAGTGTCACTCAGATTGATAGTGTCAGAAGACAAGCAAATAGACAACAAAAGATAATAGAAATATGAATGGAAGTAGTATAATAATGACCCGGCTTGCGCACCAAAAATTTGAAAAAATCCAAAATTAACATACCTGCAAAATCAGCCCCAAAATGCCCAAAATTAACTACCCTAGCTGCAAAATCAGCTCCAAAATGCTAAAATAGGGACCTCTTGAAATTTAGCAAAAACAAAATGAATATGAACAAAAATATTCATTTAAAAATGGAAGATGTAAAAACAAAAGAACCATCAGCCCCTTTATATCCTTCATTATCATATGAAATGGATATAGCAAAACACAAAGATAGAGTCAGGTACATGAAAGATAAGGAAGCGCAACTATTGTTAAGATTAGAACATTATGATAAATTAAGAAAAAGATGGACGAACATTAAGAATGTGACACAAGGCGTTGGAGCATTTTTAACAATTTCTTTAGGCGCTCTCACTATTGTCATTTCATCTAGCGTTCTTACAATTCCTGTTGTTGCTACAGCTTTAACAGGTACAGGTGTTTTCACAACGTCACTTGCAACAGTGATAGATAAATCTGTAATGTCTAAGAAACGAAAATCCTTAAGTAAGAAACATGCCATGTAAAAGAAGTACATGTATATGATAAACTACATTACTACTTCCAGAGAGTGTGTGATGACAATGTTATTACGTTAGATGAGATTGAAAAATTTGACCAAATAGCTAGAGAAGCAACTGAAATTCCTATTAAATCTCCAGACAAAGTAGACAATGAAGCTTTTTTAGAAGAAATAAGAACTTTATTAAAAACGTTAGAACGAAGTTCCATAGAACAAAAATAAGTTTTTCAGTAAAGTGTTTTTGCTGTATCTCTATGCTACCACAAAATTCAAATATTATCTTATAAAATAATGAATACAAATGAGACAAATGAGGCAAAAATAAAACAACTAGAAGAATTAATAAAACAGAAAAATATTATGAAGAAAAGACATAGACAATATCGAATGCTACAAGCTGGCGTTCAATCCGATATGTTAGAAAAAATGCACCTAACTGAACAAGTGAAAACTGATTTTGAAAAAACTATTGCACCACTCAAAATTCTTGAGAAAGAACTCGCAGTTCATGATAAACGAATTGATATATCTGATCCAGGGCAGAAAACCATCATGGATGACTATGGTTTGTTAGAAGCAAACATAGACAAGAAATTACCAAAATCTATGCTATTTGAACATTCTACTTCATTTATAGAGGGAAGGCCATTTCTTAGATTTTACTTAGGTGGTGAAGAATTATTTATTAATACTAAAGAAAGTTTAATTTTCACATCAGACAAAACAGCTTTCAGTTTAGACAGAAATTTCGTGGATTTATTAAGAGATTTATTAAGAGCGGATTTAGATAAATATCATACTGATGTTCTACAGAAATACAAAACTATGTTAGACAAGGTTGAGACTGTAAAAACTCTTAAGCGTTATAAAAATTTGAATGGGTTATTATTCAAAACATCTAGTACCAGTAAAACAAGAACAAAGATACCAATGCTAACAGCTGCTTCTCCAGCAAGAACTGGTTATTCAACACCGACTAGTTACCCAAAAACAGGAACAGGACTAAAAGAGACAACGGTTTTCCTGTCCGATGATCCACACGAATTAATAAACAGATTAGAGATTTTATTAGCTGCAACAAAAGAAGGACATAACTCTAGTTTTAACGAAATACATACAATCTTAAAAAGACTATTAGAAAAGAAAATTATTAGTGAAAAAGACTACAAAAGCTTATCTAAATTTTTTGGTTAAAAAATGTCTTCGAGAGAATTATCATCGGGAGAACTAGAAAAAATTAATAAACATTTAGAAAATTTAATCGAGATTTTGACCTCATCAAAATTTAGTACGTCATTTAAATTTATAACAACTACTTCCTCGCATACTTGTATTTTAGATCCTATTATTCACTTAGAACAAGACAAACATTATGAAGTAGCATTAACTAGTTTTTCAACATTTAACACTATACAAAATATTATCAAAGATGTAAATGACCGATTTAAATATTCAAATGACAATGGTAAAACTTGGAAAGAATTAACTTTTCTTCCTGGATCTTATGAAGTTGAATCGATTTCCAATGAAATAAAAAGACATTTAGGTATTCAATTTAAAGACAAGAAACAATTACATTTCGCAGTTGAACCAGCGGTAAATAAATTTTCTCTTACTTTAGATGAAAATCATCAAGTTGATTTTGATATTGACAAATCTTTATCAAGACTATTAGGATTTAAAAAGAAACTCTATGCACAAGGTTTTCATATCAGTGAAAATATACCTAAAATAACTGAAATAAATTCAATCAACGTTCAGTGTGATATTATAGAAGGTGGTTATGTTAACGGAAAGCTAACAAATAATATCTTCAGTTTTCCAGCGTTTACAGTTCCGATTGGTTACAGTTTAACCCTTTGAGGACTGGTGGTCCAAAAATGGACCACCTCTTATATGATCTGTATATTTTCATGTAACTGCACTAGAGCTAATTATACCACATGGATATATTCAAGACGATGTATAGATTAAATCCGAACTCTTCAACTTTGTTTTAAGTTGAAACATTTTGATTCAATCGTCAATACAATAATCTGGCGACAAGAAAATATTTTTTCAAGTCAGTGTTTCGGTAAGTGACGAATATCTTCCTTTCAAAACAAGCTTTTGTATGTTTATCACAAACTATTATCACTTCTGACCATCCCCAACACTCTCCAACCGTTGGTATAGCAAAATTTACAATTTTTCAATATTCAGTATTACTTTGTAGTGGTGGTTCATATTTGGACCACCAGGCGTAAAAGGAGTCTAAAACAGACTATTTTATGATGTATTTTATATTTGATACCAAATCTAGCAGGATATCATGACTTCATGTATATGTAAACAAATAAAATTTAGCAAAAATTGACATCAGATGGTAGAGCTGAAATGATTAGTGACTTGCATCAATAACAATGAAGCAGGCATACAGGTTGTAGGCCTAAATGATATTTTGCGTCTAGTTTGCAGTATGAAATAGAAGTAGGCGCACTGCGTACATAAGTGGCCACTTGATAATGTAGGCTGCAAAACAAAGATGATGTGACAGTAAAGAAAAATCATGATTGAAGTAGAGGCCTGCTTGACGTCCGTCAAAAGAAGGATTCGAACTCTCGCTCGCTAGAGCCAGGCTCACCACTCTACCCCTGAGCTATGTCAGTTGACGAGAAGAAATGTGCTGTAGCGATGCTTTACCATTCTCAGGTGATGTCTGGACGCGCACGCCATTTCATTCGACCGAGAAGAGCAGCTGAAGCGGCTATCGGACTGTTATTCGGGAATACGTCTGATGAGGAGCCAGAGACTTCTACATGGGTGGGGTTGACTTGGCCGATCAGTTGAAAGAGGCTTACGAAATTGATATTCGTGCAAAGTACAAATACTACCTTCGTTTGTTTTTCGACATGCTGGATATGTCAATCTGCAATTCATACATTGTTTTCAAAGATTGTGCGCATTCAGAATCAAAACTGTCTTCGAAGGAATTCAGACAAGTTGTTGTTCGATCACTCGTGGCATCGTTTTCATCTCGCTAGAGATCGTCTTCGGAAATGGTTGGCAGCAAGAAACGTCTGGACGTTCGGCCTGTCTGTCAGCATTTGCCGATTCATTCAAGCCAAAGAGGCTGTTGTCATCATTGCTCGACAAAGAAGACGAACGTTCGCTCGAACATAAAATGCAGTGTGTGCAATGTTCATCTTTGCTTGAATTCAGAACGAAATTGCTACTATCGATTTCATGAGTAGTACAGCATAGGACTCCTTTGACGTCTAGTGGTCCATTTATGGACCACCTACAGAAAATGCACAAAATTCATGTAAATAGATGTTTTTAGAGTCGAAACATGTTGTTTTGCTTCTTTAGGCATAAAAAAAACAAGAAACATATATACAAAATATTTAGTTTGATTGTCGTCCTTAAAGGGTTAAATGTAATCCCAAAATCATTAATATATTTTCCAGTTACACGAAAAACAATTAATTCAATTACTATTAGAATAACAGATGAGACAGGAAAGGTAATAAATTTTGGAGGCGAAGAGATTATGATAGATCTATTATTACGAGAGGTGTAATTAAAAAATATTGACTTAAAAATGAGTGAAAGCAGTTCTGTAAAATATCCACTAAACAAGAAACTGAAATTCAATCATCATCATAACTTGTCAAATAAAGTTTTATGAGTTATCTGTGGAAGATCAGGTTGTGGAAAAAACGTATCTATTATTCAAAATTCTCACGACACCCAACTTTTTGGATTATAACAATCTTATCATTTATACAACAACAGCAGAACAACCTATTTATCAATTTTTGAAATATGGTTTTGAAAATAATCTTACAAAATCAGCTATAGCTTCACTGATTGAAGAATATGAAAAATCGGAGTATGAAGAGGAAATAAGTCCGTGGTGTGAAGAAGCAGCGAAAAATAAACAACTAGTAGAACCCAATAGAAATAAACACATATCGATACAATTAATAGATGATAGTGGCAATATGCAAGATCCTAGTAAACTAAATAAAACGAAAAAACATTTTGTGGTGTTTGATGATTGTGTTAATGATAGAAATCAGGCAGTTCAGAGAAATTATTTGACAAAGAGGACGACACAATAACTGTAGTGTCTTTTATTTGACACAAAGTATGTATTCACTAGATGGCGGCGTTATTAGAAAGAATGCTAATATTTTTATGCTTTTCGAAATCAACCCAAGAAACCTAAGTGATTTGTTAAGAGACTTATGTATAAGAGATAAAGATGAATTTAAACAATCGTGTAACAATGCTTGGGCAAACGACTATGGTTTTATCACAATCAATATTGATAAAAAAGTACATGATAGAGTTATAGAAGATTTGTTCTCTGACTAGATGTTAAAGAAATTAAAAAGGTAAAGTAGTTATTCCATCAGGCAAAATCTTTCTTTTATCATCAAATGGATCTAATGCTAATTTATGTTCCTCTTTTAAATACATTTTATGTTTCTTTGAATTAAGTCTATAATTACATGCTGTTTTTATTTCATTATAAAATGATGCATTCTTATAATCTTGAGATGTTATTTGGTTAGCCACTGATGCCTTTGAAATTCCTTTTAATATTTTATGTGTTTTATTATTATTAGTTGTATTATAACAATAACATTTAGATTTTAAAAATATAGCTTCTGTTATGAAATCTTCATTTCCTTCTAGTTCATCTTTTACTTTGCATAAATCAGAAGGATGAATGATATCTTTTATTTTATCTATTTCTTCGTCAAGGGAAGAATTAAATGGTATTATTAATTCTAAGAAAACAGAATCCGTATCTGTGAAATGTAACTTATAGTTTTCACCATAAGCTGGTGCTAAATAATCATATATAAAATTGTACATAAATAGTTTAGCTAGTTCTAATATAGTAAATCCTATAAAATTAAACTTGTCATGTTTTACAATGCTTCTTCTTAGATGTATAGCACATAGTTCATCACTAAATCTAGTGGTTCTTTTATACGTTGGTTTCCTAGTTAAATTTTGAAACCGATCTTTATTATAAACTATTTCTATGTTCTGTCTGTTACGTACATTCTCTAAAGTTTTACCATAAAATGCGTTATTCATTAATTTGAAGAATACGTTTCCAAAGTCATCTTTATTTCTCTTAGCTATTTTACGTTTCTCTATATTAAATTCTATATAATTTTTTAACCACTTTGATTTCTTATATACTAATTTTCGGTGTATTTTAGTGAGAATCATTCCATGATCTAAATACCAATCTAACATTCTTCCTTCAATAACATACTTTCCTTTATTGGACTGTGTTAACATGAGTTTCTTTGTTGGTCTGTATTTTTTAGGCATTAGGGACTTTTGGTAATCTGTAAAGTCTTCTATATTAGGAATTTTATTTTCAGGACAGAACGGGTAATACTTTGTCGTGTCTTTTAGTTCATCAGGGTACTTTAAGTCAACTTCGTACACATAACCATCTCTGCCATCAATAGTTCGTTCATAAACTAATTTGTCACACCACTCCATCTCACCTGTAGGCAATTCTTGTATCATGCAAGAAGAATATAAACTATTAAAATCATAATATAACAAATAGTTTCTTTCATGATTTCATTAACTTCTATTTGACTTTCTTCATTTGTTACAAGTCCTTCTATATTTTGATTAAATAATTTAATAAATTTATCTGCTTCATTTGGAGATAAAGTTTTTATTATTCCATAGTCGTCAGGATTAGTTTTCTTATTGTAACATTTAACATATCTATTACCTAACACAGATGAAACACCACCTCGAATCCCAGATTCAAAAAATAATAATTTATCATATGCATTTTCTTTATAATGTTTAAGTTTAACACCAGTATGTTTAAGTCCTGCTAACCATGTTAGTCCGGGTGTAGAATAACAATAACATGGATCTATTCCGTAATATTCTATACACATGTCACGAAAGTTTTCAAATAGATCAGCTAGTATTAACACATCTATCTGAAGATACTTCATTGTATAATCATACATATTTTGACAATTAAGATCTTTCCAATTCTTCTGTGCCTCATGATAATCTTCTTCTGATAGTTCTGATTTTTTCAATGTTGTTCTAAATTTGCCACGTGAGGGAAGTTGTTGTTCTTCCATTATTTCATTGATTTGGCATATGTCTCCAGTTAAATATTCTTATGGAAATATGCCTTTAAGAGGTCTCAAGTTATATTTATTTAGTATTTTACATTGTTCAGGTTTTAATGTTTTACCCATGGCTTCCAATGAATAAGGAGTGAAGAATCTAAATGCATCTAATATTCTAATACAACCGAACTGCATTGAAAAGTATTCTTCTTCTGTTTTACACAGGATGTTTGTTCTTAATTGCTGTAATGTTTTCGAAGAGAATAACTCTTTTATTATTAAATGGAAATCATACTTAGAACCATTGTAGAAATATAAAGTAACAAAGTTATATCTAAATTTATTTGCATTAAGATTACAATTTCTCATTATTAAATTGTACTAATTGTTCAGACGTTAATGGAAGCATTGGTTTATTTGTTTTAATCAATTGTGAAAAACGTCCTTGTAATTCTTCTATTGTGTTAACAAACTTTATAGCACTGTCCTCACCATAGTACTGATAATATTCTGATTTAAACAAATTGAGATAATTTGAATGAATGTACATTCCCTAACATAATGGCTTTTGTTCAAATAAATTATTGTTACATTGGTCTGTAATTTTAACATTATATGCTTCAAAATCACAATATATTGTAAAGGGTACTTTATTTTTGTAATGACATTTATTAAATTCTAAATGTTCTTCTTTGGGAAATGTATTTCTGACTGCATCATTTTGTTGACAATTTGTCAAGTGATTATTTAATGCTTGTTCAGTCCTAAAACTTGTCATACATTGGAGACAGGGGAAATTCGTATTGTCTGAAGTTCTTGTAAAAATAGAAACATCTTTACACTATATGTAATGACCATGATAATATATTATATTAACTTGTGCTGGTTGTATTAACTGCTGTAACTGCTGTTGATATTGCTGCTGTAACATCTGTAACTGTTGTTGATACTCTTGTTGTAACATCTGTAACTGCTGTTGATATTGCTGCTGTAACATCTGTAACTGTTGTTGATATTGCTGCTGTAACATCTGTGACTGCTGTTGATACTCTTGTTGTAACATCTGTGACTGTTGTTGGTCTCTATAAGTAACAGGTCGTCCTTTATAATTATTATGATTAACCATTATGGGTGTTAATGTCTTTTTAATTTCATATTGTTCTGTACATTTCATATTGTCCTTGGTAAATAATATTACGAAACATATAGTTATGTCGTTCATTATATTGTATTTCTCTTTGACATAAACTTTTGTTACTTACATAAAATTCTTTAACGTTTGCATAGACAGTGTCATTAATTGTAACATTACCAGTATATAAGGGAGTAATATTCCCCACAGAAATATACTTCACATTTAGTTCAAACACATTTACTTCTATTAAATCTTTCTTCTTTTTATGAAACTTTGTTAGCTTATTATAATCATATGGGAACTCATCTAATCCATCAGAAAGATTAAATTCATTTATGTATTCTTCTTTATTATAATGACTTAGTCTTTCTTTATCATGACGTGCAGGATGTAAATGAGCTATAACACTCCACGGAAAACAATACGGGTCATCGTTTTGAATGTTAATTATTTGTGGTGAACTGAAAGGTATGGGTATGTAACTACCACCTGTATTATTTTTATATTTGTCAATTACTATTTTCTTAGATACTATTCTAACAAGCTTCCAACCAGACTCATGCAACTGAGCTTCAGTTATAGCATCTTTTAATTTATTAATCATTGTATTAAATATAGGTTCTATATTCTCTACATTATGAATTTCTTGTGTTTTACTGAAATGACCTTGTACTATTTCTTCAATATTCCCATCAGGTCCAGTTTTTGTGTAAAGTACTTCTACGCTCATATAACACTTGAAAGATTTTCTAAATATGTTATAAAAGTTACATAGAATATCATAAAAAGTTTCATCGGTTTCTACAGATTCATCATACTCATCATGTTCATCATTAAATAAAAACCTTATATCTACTTCAGGTTCATCTATTACACTAAAAACTTTTTTATATTCTGAATGCGAATAATCATCAAATACTCTTTTAACTTCTATATCAGTAGGTAATGTTTTTAGATAGTTTATATATTCATTCATCCTCGTTATATTACTTGTATCATGTCGTTCTACATTCTGTAAATGCATACGACTATTTAAATGAGATTTAAAACCTTTAGACGTCTGTAACTGTTTGTTACATATGTTACAATATAGAATACCCTCTTCCATTTTACTTTTTTTAATAAAAAATTTATGTCTTACTTTTTAATAAAAAAAATTTATGTTTTTACATATATACAGGAATATTTAATTCATTTAATGTCTTTAGATCGTAAGCTGTTAAATGTTCTTTCTTAACCAACCACCATAAATTATTATCCGCTAAAAATACTCTGAAACTTCGTAGACACGGTGGTAAGTATCCATTTTTATTATGTGGTTTTAAACCGTGTTTTAGTTTATAGTCTTCAACGAACTCTATGTATTTATGATGGTAATGAAATTTAACTTCTTTCTTTGAATTTACAGGGTTTGTAGGATGACGATAATTTTTTAGAACTGGTACGTGTTCTATTTTATAGGCATTTGTCTTCTGAGTTTCACTCACCTCGTTAATCATTTTTTTAAACAAATGTTACATTTTATTCACTTCATCTATTATTGGACGCATAGCACTTAATGTATTTTTAGCATCAGAGACTAGAGGTTGCACACTTTTTATCACATCACGGAGATCATTAATGCCTGTTCTGATGACATCTAGAGCATCTCTATTCTCTAATCGTTTCGGGGTTGCTATCTTTAATACATTATTCAGATAATGATCGAAATAGAAATAAAATGTTTCAGGTATGATAGTTAGTGGCTCAAGTGATTCGTTTTCTAGAAAGATAGTTATTTCTTCTATGTTATGTGGTGATAAATTCTTAGCTCCTACATAAAGACTAATGTTAAAATCTGACGCATTGTTATATAAGTCATGTTCAGTATCCAATAGTACATTTAGATCTTTATCATATACTTGCATTTGATTCAGAATGGTTTCAACACGTATTATACCGTATTTAACATGCGCATATTTTGCTAAAGGTAAAGTTAGTTTATAATTTTTCTTGATATCTTCAAAGAACGCAGTATTATTTTGTGTAGTTGTATAAAAGCTTTCTACATTTTCTCTAATCTTATTATCTACATCACAAGCTTTATGAGCTAATACTATTATTTGTATATTATGGTGTCGTCCTCTTGTAAATATTTCTGATATGTCTTTTTGTTTCACTAAACTAGTAGCTACATCATCTAACACTAGTAAAGATTTTTGTGTATATGTACCTGCAAACATACTCATATCTTCTAACATACATAAATCATGTTCGTTATAAACATTAGAAAACTCTGGCCATTCATCTTCCTGTAGACAAAACACATGTACGTTAGTTTCATCAGGATAATGTTCATTGATATACTTTCTAAGAAATGTAGTCTTTCCACTAGCAGTCTTTCCATAAACTATAAAATGTAAGTTCTCTTGTGTAGTACGTCCTTTCTGTTTATTCATTTGTCGTCCAGGTGATTTCCAACCTTTAAAAGTTTTAGTTTGGTCTTTATAGAACGCAACCTTCATTTGTTCTGGAGTTTGTAAGAAACCTAACCAATTTACAAATCTATATGTAAGATAAATTATGACACATATGAAAATAATTTTAGCACAATGAAATGTTAGAAACCCAAAGAATCTTCCAAGATCTGAGTTCTCCGAAAATAAAGTTTTTTCATTAGATGGATGGTACTGATTAAGTAAAGGCAGTGGCTTGGGCAACACAGTGTACGCATTGTCTCAAAGGTTCATATACAGTTATGGCCAATGATTTCCGACCACCCATATATTTCTAAGATAAAACGAGTTCAGAGTATTAGTTAACAAGTAGTATTTAAGTTATAAACAAAAACATGTGTAATTAACACATGGGAACAATTGAACTTACATTTAAATGTCTTTGGTCAATTAAATTGCAAAATCTCAATGTTTCATAAAACAATTAATATTTAGTAGCAGTACCATGAGCCGCCAGAACAGCGTTGATTCGACGTGGCATTGAATCTACAAGAGATTGGCAATACTCAGGAGTTATTTCATGGGTCCAGGCATGAAGAATAGCACCATTGAGTTCTATCAGTGAGGATGGATTGGATTTCGACACTTCTAACTTCAGCTTTTCCCAACAATTTTCTATCGGGTTTAAGTCTGGTGACGATCCTGTCCACGGGCTGAGTACTTCAATATTATTACAATGAAGCCAAGATTTTACGGCACGGGACTGGTGGCATGGTGCACCGTCATGTTGGAACACATCGCAACTATGAAGTTCCATCCACAGTGGCACCTTTTCTGCAATGATTTTCAAATATTCAGCCGAATTGACCGTCTTCCCTTGCTGTACAAAGTAAATACCTCCGCGACCAAATCCAGATATCGAACCCCATATCATGATTGACGGGCATTTTTTCACCGCTGGTACAGTAAACCTTGGATTGAAACGCTGATTTGAAGGACGTCGAACCAAGGCCCTGTGTGGTTGAAACTGCTTTATTTGTGTTTCGTCGCTGAAGAGTACTCTCCGCCATTGGTCAACTGTCCAGTCTTTGTGAGTTCTGCAGAAGATAAGGCGATCTTTGATATTCTTTCGAGATAGTCGAGGTTTTACAGCTGGACAGTAAGAGCGAAGACCTGCATCGATAAGGAGGCGCCGTCTGATGGTTCGAGTGCTGACTACCACATTTTCAGGTAATTGCGCTCTGATTTCAGAACTGGATATAGATGGATTCCTCACAGCAGCACGGCGAATCATGTTATCAGTTTGACGGCTGGTGATTCTTGTTTTGCCTGGTTGTTTTCTGGGAACTGTGGATCCAGTCTGCTTGATAACTTGGATAATATCATGGACTGTTGTCTTTGACAAATTTAATCTTACTGCGATCTGACGTTCACTCCATCCATCATCAAATAAAAGTTTGATATTAGCGCGAGCAGCAGGACTTGTAGGCATAATTACAATGAGACGCACAAATTAACTTTGGCAAACAATTCTTGGAATTCGTGTAATTCTGAGAATTCCACCGATTTATACATACTCAATGGTGGTTGGCTGGTGCCTGATAGGTAAATCAACCAATTATAACTAATATAACGTATGTTTGTAGAAATAAAATAAGGTTGTCAGAATGAAAATAATAGTGGTCGGAAATCAATGGCCGTATCACTAGTGGTCGGAAATCATTGGCCATAACTGTAATTTACCGGTGGATTTTCCATTTTTTAAAGTGAGAAAAGTACTTCGGGCACCGTGCACCCCTCCACTCCTTTGGGCGATTAATCCCTCTCTAGGAGCTCTAGACCCGCACGGGCACCCGCGTCCGGGGCCCAAAACGAAGGCGCACCCACTCCCCCGGGCGTATGGGGGGCTCTAAACTACTACAGACGCAAAGTTACTTTCCCACACCCAAAGTTACTTTCCCGCACAAGTGACTGAATGTCGTTGGTAGCTTTTCTTCAATAAAACTGTGTTACAGTTGGGCATCTTACTTGTACCCTTAAACAATCTTTACATTGGTACTTACTTTCATAATATTCTGATTTCAGTTTGATCTCCCCACACTTATTACACTTTCGTGTGTTAACAGAACATGCATTGTTATGATTTTTAAACCCCTGACTAGTGAAAAATTTATTACAACACGTACATTGTCTAGCTTTTATTTTAGGGCGTGGCGGTAATTGACATGTTCTTAGGTGACGAGCGAAATTCTTCGAGGTTATACTTTTTCCACAGTCATTACATGTCTTTTTCTTCTTGGCTTGTGTTACATTCTGTTGTACTGGCTCTCCATGTAGGGGGTGCACTGGCTGGCCATGTGGGGGGTGCACTGGCTGGCCATGTAGGGGGTGCACTGGCTGTTCATGAAGGGGGTGCACTGGCTGGCCATGTGGGGTGTACTGGGCGTACTTGCTGTACTGAGTGTACTGCCTGTTCATGTCCCAGCTGTTCATCGACTGGGTGTGCTTGCTGTACTGGCTCGCCATGTGGGGGGTGCACTGGCTGTTCATGTAGGGGGTGCACTGTCGCATGAACTACTTTCATATGTTTATTTAATAATGCTTTATTACGAAAAGATAAATTACAGATTTCGCATAGAACCTTGGTTCCGCCAACTTTGTTGGTTAACATATTTTTAGCAGAAAAAAATAATCTAGAAAAAAATGATGTCAACAAATGTTGGCGGGTGTGCTTACATTCCGAATAATTAAGAATCAGAAATAGAACTGGACAACTATATCATGAAAACTGGAGACGTTTTAACAGGACCGTTACATCTTTCTATTCTTCCACAACAGAATACTGAGTTAGCAAATAAAGAATATGTTGATAAACAGTTCGATAGAATTGTGGCACTGCTGTCTCCACTAATGAAAGAAACAAAGCTTCTAAAGCAGAATGATGAAAGACTGCAAGAAAAGCTAACAGACCTAAGTAGCAAACATGGAAATATAGAAGCAGATATATCAAAACTTCATAAAAAAATAACGGAACATTCAAAACTTGTAAACCTGTTATCACTAAATTTAAAGTCTGCCATTGCAAAAAATACAAATCAAAATAAACAACTGAAAGAAGAGTTAGAAAAAGTTAGCAAAAAGAATCGAAAATTATTACAACACTTACAACAGCTGCAATCCACATTCCAAAAAAGTGTTGATGAATTAAGTAGCCGAATCACACAACAAGCAAAGCACATAAACAGAATGATAAATGAAGTTAAAGCACTTAAACAAAAGGTTAGTGAATTGAAGACCCTTAAAACGAATTTAGAACATGAAATAAAGAAAAATTCTAAAGGAAATAAGGAACAGTTGAATGCTACTAAAGTTCAATTGGCTGCTCTTAAAACAGAAGTAAAGAAAAGCGAGAAAAAATTAGAAGTAAATGAAAAAGAAATTAAAGTACATCACACGCTGCTCGACGCAATAGATAACGTGCGGCGGAAAATTAATAAAGTTATCACGAAGCTGTTGTCCATTCACAAACGTAAATCTAAATGGAATTTAGCCCCCCCCGCTTTGTTCAGGTTTCTAACCAATCACAAACGTAAATATTTTTCCCAAAAGTCAAATTTAAGCTTAAAAAATGCCTATAATTTATAAACACAATTTTAAACATTTTGCTTCAAATAATAAAATTGCTCATGAACCATCTATGAAACCTGTGTACCATTATAAAAAACAGAAGGAGCTGGCATCTTTTCTGGTATCAGAAGCATCGTTAACTTGATTAAAAATAATAAAGATTTGATTTCATCTGCTGCTAAAGGAGCAGCTGCTATACATGTAGGTAGTACAGCTAGTGCAATATCAAATGCTGTTAAGTCACAAAACGAATTAAAACAACTAGAAGCTATTCGCAAACTTAGGAATGATGCTAAAGAAATGCAAAAAGACAAGAAGCTTTCAGAGGAAACGAAGAACAAAATTGCTAAATTTGCGAAGATGGAAAGTAAACATGATGAAAAAACAATTGAAGAAATGAAAGGAAATGGATTAGCAAAATTCTAGTAGCAAAATTCTGGTAGCAAACTGATTTTTTCTAATAGAAAATATAATGGCAACTCTGATTGAAAGCAAATTTAGATTAGACGATCCCTCGTTCGTTAGTTACAATCAAAAAAGGAATGACTATATAAGAATTGCTATGAACCCCGGTTCTTCAGGTAGAGTGAATACTGGAGGTGATTTAATTTTTGAAGTTGACAATCAACAAAGTTATTTATATTTGCCCGATTCATTTTTACACTGTGAATATTCTCTATATTCTGATGCTGATTTTAATACACCATTACCTGCTACGGATAATATTACATTAGAAAACAATTTCTTTCCAAGACTATTTACACAAATGCGTTTAGATGTTGCAACACAAAATATAGAAACCATTAGTGATTCACCTGGTATTATTGATTCAGTGCTTCGATTTGTTACAATAGGTGAAAATACTAAAATGCATGAAATCGAAGGATGGTTTCCAGATAATAATGATGGTATAATTATAGTTGATTTAACTCACGCTGGAATAGACGCAGCAGGAATTGCGAAAGATGTAGAAAACATTGTGAAACAGTTAAACAGTACACAAAATAGCTCATATCAGAAAAGACGTAATTTTAATAGCAAAAGTAAACAAACTGTTGATTGGTCATTATCTACATTATTCGGGTATTTAGATTACAATAAAATATCATATCAATTAAAGTTCAAATTAATGATTCATAGCACTGTAAATAATGAATCAATATTTTATGGAAAGACTGGGAAGAAAGCATATTTAAAAATTGATCGACTTGAATGGTGGATCAAGCATATTACTCCTAGTTTAGAGGTTGAAACAACTATTACGAAAAGATTAAATACGAACAAATCAATTCCAGTAAGTTTTATGAAGCGTACTGCGAGTTCTGTCACTTTTACTGAACAAAGATCTAACTGGCATTTCACAAGGACATCAAATACTCCAAGATATTTTTTACTCACTTTTCAAAAGAATGAAACTCCTAGTTTTGATAAGACCAAATTCTTTTTCATATTAATTCAATTAGAAGTTTACAAATTTCTTTAAATCAAACACGTTCTCCTATCGACCCATTAAGATTTGATAACACAAATAATCAGTTTATGGAAGGATATGATGCTTATAGAAATCTATGTCGAGAATTTGGAGTTGAAGCACAATTAAATCCTGTAGATTGGAAGAATTTATATCCTGTTTTCTGTTTTGATCTAAGTGCGCAATCAGAAGATATTATCAAGACTGGTTGTGATTTTGCAATTAATATTGAAAAGACAAATTCCACAACATCATTGATGGCTTATGGTTTATTGCTAGAAGATGTAGAATATGCAATTGAAATTCTTAATGGAAAGATGGCTAGGATCGGCTAAAGCCACACCGGTGGCGACATACAAAAAGCATTAGAAAACTTTCCTGGCTTTATTTGGAGTAAATATTCGAAAGAGAAACATCTACTTGGGCATAATTTTACTGGCCCCGGCACAAGATTAGATTTAAGATTAAACGATGATAATACACCTAGAGAAAATAGTAAACCAATAAATAGAGTAGACGCCGCAGCTTACAGACATGATTTAGCTTATCGAAATCATGACCTAAGTTCTCGACATGAAGCAGATAAGAAAATGATACAAGAATTAAATAGTATTCAGAATCCTTCCTTTAGAGAAAGAATTGAAAGAATGTTTGTTAAGAAAGCTTTACAAGCAAAAATGCTTTTTGGCCAGGGGATAGATGAAACCTACGCGTCCGAAATTCATAGGGAATACAGAAAGCCGAAATATCTATTGAAGGTAAAAGTATTTAATAAAGATGATATGTGGAGTGCATAGGGAGTAATTAATATGCCTAATGAAAGAGGGTTTAAGTACGCATTGACCGTTATAGATTTATATACACGATACGCTTAGGTAAAGCCTTTAAAAATCCAAAAGTGGTCTATCAGTTAAATATGCGTTTGAAGAAATCTTTAAAGAAAGTAAGAGAACACCAAAGAAGCTATTCGTTGATAAAGGGTCTGAGTTTTACAATAGAAATGTAAAGCCACTATTTGAAACTGTTTATTCCACAGAAGATGCTGGAAAGGCTGTAGTAATAGAGAGGTTCAATAGAACTTTTAAAAATAAAATATTTAAGAAATTTACAGAACAAGGAAATCAGAAATGGTTGAAGATATTACCAGGAGTTGTAGAAGAGTATAACAATAAGATTCATTCAGGTATTGAAGAAACTCCAAAGAATGCTTCTGACGACCCTGATTTAATACGAAAGAAAATATTCGAGTGAGAGTAATCCGAATTTACAGAAAGGTAAGCCGAAATTTAAAATTGGAGATAGAGTTAGAATATTTAAGTATAAGAATAAATTTGAAAAAGGTTTTGTTGGCTACTGTACTAAAGAGATATTTGAAGTTTGTAAAATAAACCAAACTTATCCGATTACTTATGAAATTAAAGATTTAGATAATGAGGATATCATAGACCGATTTTATGAAAACGAATTACAATTAACCCAGCTTTAACCTTTAGGTGGCGCTTTAGCTAGCTTCGCTGGAACTTTAATTACAGTAATTGGTACTAACGTTTTTTCGGGAATTAGATTCCCTTAATCAATTCCTTTATTCAATTCTAACATAATATCAAGAAATGGTACTCCTTTTTGTAATTTATACAAAACATATAAACATAATTGACCACAGTAAGTAGTTCCTGGTTTTTGAATTTGAAACGTATTATAAATTCCATTTCCAAGTAATTCTTTGACTTCATTTGTTGGAGGCAATCCATAAGAGTCGAAGTAGTAATTATCCCCATTTTCATTTCTATGTCCCGCTGACCAATGTACCCCTTTTTGGTCTGAAGTGTGAAGATTTGTTATGAAATTTACAGTTGGCTTATTTTTGATCAATTGTAATTCGTCTCTCATTAGGACATGAAAATTCTTTATTTCTAATCGATTAGCGATCTTATTTAAATCGAAATTTGTCGTGGTTTGCTTGCCATATAATTTTAGGAACTCAGTCAGACTTGTCATTTTACATGAGATAAATTCTATTTCAGAAATTACACAAAAGAATTGCACAATCTGTATGACTCAGGGCTTTTGTTACCTCTAGCGGGGCGACCTCTAGCGCATTATGCATGACACCATTGTCTGCCACAAGCAGCAGCGGTTGCCATTAGGAGCAGATGTAGCCACGTATTGTCAATTTCATTCTTTCTGCGAGTGTTCTACGTGACTGTATCTTCCACGATTCATCTGCAAAGTTTAATATTATGTCTCGTCTTACTGAATTTAACAATTTGAGAATGGACATTTTAATAATCATTACAAACGAAAAAGAGAAGAGAAGATGTGAAGAAGTCTTCCAAGAGTACAGAAGGAGGAATATTGAGACAAAAGAAGAGGAAGATTATTTATACAAAGAATGGAGAATTATAGAAATTTTGAAAGATCTTTAACTGCGTCTTGTGAATCGTCGTCATCATTTAATTTCAACGAGGAATTGAATAAAGAAGTAACTCTGCCGACGCTACGTGTTTTCTTACAAAGAATTGAAAACTACGAAAATCATCATGAGAACAGTAGATTGAAACTAGCTATCTTTAAGGGACGTGCATTCAAAATTCTACGTGCGGGAAATACATTTAGTGACTATTTCCAATATTCCCGGAGTTATGTCGCGTTTTTAAGAAGACTTTATAACTTTTATTTACAATAATCGTTCATCGCCGATTTTCATGAATCCGCAACATTCTTTAAAATCAATTTTCTAATAATTTCATTGCACATCAAAAATGGACGACGCCGAAAAACATTTGAAGAAATAATGCAAACCCCAAGAATGGAAAGCCCAATGGAGTTCTGATATTATAAAATGTAACATTCTCACCATGACTCCTAACGAGGAGACATTTCTTGACATTTTATAAGTGTGTCAATTCATAGACACTACTTATATCATTATATAGTAATGTAAATGTCTCCTTGATAGGAGACTTTTCAAATTTAATTACAGAGTGAAATCTCTCCTAACCAGGAGACATTTCTTGACATTTTGTAAATTACTGTTGAAAATGTGCAAATATTGTGTATGTAATTTCGCGTCAATTTTGTTGAATAAGAAACAATTTTGTGCAAAAATGGTTGATTTTACATAACGGATATAAAGTGGCTGATGGTGTCGCTGACGGGTTTTCGCCTTTCATCACTTTTGGGTTTTCAGCGGAATTGTGTTACATTACATTCTTAACTATCGTCCATCTCTTTCTTAATTCATTATAATGTTCTAATCTTAACAATAGTTGCGCTTCCTTATCTTTCATGTACCTGACTCTATCTCTGTGTTTTGCTATATCCATTTCATATGATAATGAAGGATATAAAGGGGCTGATTGTTCTTTTGTTTTTACATCTTCCATTTTTAAATGAATATTTTTGTTCATATTCATTTTGTTTTTGCTAATTTCAAGAGGGGCCTATTTGCAATTTGATTTGCTAAATTTCAAGAGGTCCCTATTTTGCATTTGTATTTGTTAAATTTCAAGGGGGTCTAATTTAGCTGTTTTTTTTATAAATTTCAAGAGGTCCCTATTTTGCAATTGGATTTGCTAAATTTCAAGAGGTCCCTATTTTAGCATTTTGGAGCTGATTTTGGAGCTAGGGTAGTTAATTTTAGGCATTTTGGGGCTAATTTTGCAGGTATGTTAATTTTGGATTTTTTCAAATTATTGGTGCGCAAGCCGGGTCATTATTATACTACTAATGGAGCTGTCAATAAAACCAGTTAACAATCTTCAGATCAAAAGACTTTACAAGAAAATCAAATAAAATGAAATCAAATCGTTCAAGAAGGGTCATAAAAAGAAGGACCTCGCAAAAAGGTTCCTCTAAACATCCAATTGACGTCCACAACAACCATTCATAAGAATGTTGCTACTTTCACTTTTACTTTAAAGTCTTTTGATCTGAAGATTGTTAACTGGTTTTATTGGCAGCGCCATTCATATTTCTATTATCTTTTGCTGTCTATTTGCTTTTCTTCTGACACTGTCAATCTGAGTGACACTGCGGCGGAATGATTTAGCGTCGCTTTCCTGGCCATCCATTAAAGCTGTGCTTGACAATGGCTTCAGCCGAAAATTTGAACGTCATAATAAAATTTCGAGGTCACCAAAACCGTTTTCTTGACCTATACTTCATCTATATACTAATTAATTACACGCATTGGAATTTACATTGATTGGCGTGACGAGGGTATCAGTTAACTTCATATAAATGCGGACCTCAGGAGGCGACCCCGTAACGGTCTTGAATAGATATTGCTGTCGAATCCTTCTTCTAATCATAACGTTTGTTTGGATGCAACCAGGACTGTTAAAGCTGGCAATTCTATCTCATTCTGATTCCTATTATACATGTGAGTGATAGGAAGAAGACCGTTCCAGGACAAAAATTACAGGAAAATTAAATTTGAAAATATATTAACTTTTTTGTGGAATCATTTATGAAACAGTATGTATACAATTACATGAGTAATGGGAAGAAGACCGTTCCAGGACAAGACAAATTCAGAAAAATTGGTATTTTTAAAAACGACATAAATTCATGAATTTGAACCCTTTTTCAGGTTTCTAAGACCTAAATTCATAAATTTAGACCATTTAAAAAGTACCATTTTTTTTGAAAAATTGGTATTTTCAAAAACGACTAAATTCATGAATTTAGGTCATTTTTCACGTTATGAAGACCTAAATTCATAAATTTAGGCGTTTTTAAAAATACCCAATTTTTCAAATTTTTCAAAATCTCAAATTTGAGATTATGACATTTTACACCCCCCTTAAAATCATGACCGGTCCAGGACACCGAAAAAATCAGAAAAGTCAAGAATCTCAAATTTGTGATTATGACATTTTACACCCCCTTAAAATCATGACCGTTCAAGGACACCGAAAATCAAAAAAAATTGGTATTTTTAAAAACGTCTAAATTCATGAATTTTATCCATTTTTCAGGTTTTAAAATATGAGATAACTAAAATTATGTGTCTAAAATATTTCTTTAAAAATGGAAGAAACAAAAGTGGAAGGAACTTCGAGAATATATCCTTCGTTATCTCAATTAAAAATAAGTGAAATGGATCTCAATTATTATTAAGATTAGAGCATTATGATAAATTAAGAAGACGCAATTATTACTTAGACATACTTCGTTATTGTATTCTCAACATTATTTAAAGTACTAATTGTGTGAACTAGAAGATCATTGTAACTCATAAACTCAAAATTATTCAATGAACCCGTAGACTGGCTGATAATTGAAGAGAGACAGAGATTGAAGAGAGACAGAGATTGGAGAGAGAGAGAGATTGAAGAGAGAGATATGTATTGTTCTAGCAACGGAAAACATCTAACAGCTTTCCTCTAAAATTATCGTGGAATCTCTTGTCATTTCAATTTACGCATCGGTAAACTTTTGACATTTCAATTTACCCCTACGTAAATTTTTTTCAGAAACAGTTTTCAAAATCTGTTTTTCAAATTCAGTTTCAGAAATCCATTTGCAAAATTCATTTAACGTTTTCCAAACACATACGGGTAGCAAAGTACTTCCCATTGTGAAGTCATGAATAGTTTAAGCACATAAGAGTGCAGTGACAATTAACCAATTCTTATTGTGTATTCAGAACGCATAAACACCGATATGCGGGATGGTTGTTATAGCAATTTTAAACAATCATTTTAACGATGAAACATATTAACAAATGAAGTTCATGATGAAAATGGAAATATGTAAAACAATGTAGATTAGAATAATTATAATATAATCATTTCAAAATCGAATAAGTAGTAAGGAAAGTCATCATTATGAGACAGTTTTAAATCAATACCCCCCTTCTGACTTCTAGGGGTCCCTATAAGAAATTTTTTTTTATTATAAAATGTCTAGCATTACCGAATTCTTAAAATTATATGGAACACAAACGACTGCGAATTTTGATTTAAATAGAATTTCAGAAGATTGTATTCAAAATATTTATACAAAATATTTCTTTAAAAAAATATGAAACAAAAGTGGAAGAAACCTCAACGGGGAAGAAAATGGAAGAAACCGCAAGAGTATATCCTTCGTTATCATATGAACGTAGTTCTACTTTAATGGACATTGAAAAAATGAACAAAGAAAAACACAAAGATAGAGTTAGGTATATGAAAGATAAGGAATCTCAATTATTATTAAGATTAGAGCATTATAAAAAATTAAAAAAGAGATGGACTAAAGTTAAGAATGTAACACAAGGAATCGGCATATTCTTAACAATAAGTTTAGGTGCTTTAACAATTGTTATATCTTCAGGTGTTTTAGTAATTCCAGTAGTTGCTACAGCTTTAACAGGTACGGGTGTTTTTGCAACTTCACTTGTTACAATGTTAGATAAATCTTTAACAACTAAGAAACGAAAATCATTAAAAACTAAGCATTTACATATTAAAGAAGTCTATGACAAATTGCATTACTACTTTCAAAGAGTATGTGATGATAATGTTATTACGTTAGATGAGATTGAAAAATTTGATCAAATAGCTAATAAAGTAAATCAAATATCATTTCAATTACAGTCAGAAAAAGTTGATGATAAGAATAAACAGGATGGCAAAATTTCTAGTGATGGTAAAATTTCTAATGAAGAAAATGATAAAGTTTTTTTAGAAGAGCTAAAGACTTTAAGCGAAAATTTAAGCAAAACTTTATTAAACAAAACTTAAAACGAGAAAACTTTAAACGAAAAGATGTCAGACAACAAAGCAATAAAAAAATAATTTGTTCAGTAAAATGTTTTTGTTGTATTCCAATGTTACGACAAAATTCAAATACTATATTCTAAAAAATGGATAAAATTAAAGCTGATAATCAAAAAAATATATATAAAAAATATAAAAATATAATATAAAAAATGGATAAAATTAGAGCTGATAATTTTAAAAGAATAAAACAATTAGAAGAGTTAATAAAACAAAGAAATATTATGAAAGAATATCATCTTCAACATAGAATGATAAAAGCTGGTATGCAATCTGATATGTTTCAAAAAATGCAGCAAACCGAGCAGGTATAAACTGATTTTGAAAAAACTATGAAACCATTTGAAACTCTTGAAAAAGAACTTACAAATAATGATCAACACATTGATATAACAGATCCAGAGCACAAAACTATATTAGATGCCTATGGATTACTAGAATCAAACATTAATAAGAAATTACCAAAATCTATGCAATTTGAACATTCTTTTTCATTTATAGATGGAAAAACAATACCTAGATTTTATCTCCGACAAAAAAGAAATATTTCCACAACTTTTTCGAGGTTTAATTTTTTCACCAGATAAATCTCCTTTTAATTTAGATAGAAATTTTGTTGATCTTTTAAGAGGAGCAGATTTATAAAATTATGCTGTAGGAGATCTCATAAAATATAAAGCTATGTTAGATAGAGTTGGTGCAGCAAAATCTCTTAGACGTTATAAACAATTAGAAAATGTTTTATCAACGGGAGTTAAAGTAGGGAAAGGTTTTAAAACATAAACAACTGTATTTTTACCAAATGATCCACAAGAATTACTAAATATATTAAATATTTTAATATCGGCAATAAAAGAAGGACATAATTTTAGTTTCAATGAAATTCATGCTATATTGAAAAGACTGTTAGAAAAGAAGATTCTAAATGAAGAGGATTATAAAAGAACAGCTGAAATATGTTGTTTCTAATTTTTATCTATGATTTTTATTTATGATTCTTATCTGTGATTTTTATCTATGATTTTTATCTACGATTTTTATCTATAATATTTATTTAAATTTTTTAGTTAAAAAATGTCTTCGAGAGAATTATCATCAGTAGATTTTGACAAAATTAATAATCATTTAGAACAGTTAACAGAGATTTTGGGTTCATCAAAATTTAGTACGACGTTAAAAATTATAATAACTACTTCATCACACACTTGTAGTTTAGAACCCATTCTACATTTAGAACAAAATAAAAATTATCAAATTGCATTGACTAGTTTCTCCACATTTAACACTATTCAAAACGTTATCAAAGATGTGAATGACCAATTTAGATATTCTACTGATAAAGGCAAAACATGGAAAATACTAACTTTTCTTCCTGGTTCTTACGAAGTTGAATCAATATCAAATGAAATTAAGAGACATTTAGGTATACCATTTAAAGATAAGAAACAATTACATTTTGCAGTTGAACCGGCAGTTAATAAATTTTCTCTTACTTTAGACGAAAATCATCAAGTTGATTTTAATCATGATAGATCATTGTCAAAGCTATTAGGATTTAATAAACAAACCTATAGTCAACCTATCATTTAGGTGAGAAGATTCCAAAAATAACTGAAATAAATTCAATTGTTGTACATTATGACATTATTGAAGTTAGGATATATAAATGGTAAATTGTCAAGTTTGATATTCAGTATTCCAGCTTTTACTGTACCCATTATTTATAGATTAAATGTATTTCCCGAAACATAAATGTATTTCCCTATTACAAGAAAAACTATTAACAGTATAAACATTAGAATCACTGATGAGAAATGACAAGAAATAAATTTTGGAGGTGAAGAGGTTATGATAGATCTTTTGGTTCGGGAGGTATAAACTCCCACGCGAAGCTAGAGAAGTTTAATTTTCTTATTATTCTTCTTCTTCTTCTTATTCTTCTTCTTTAAAAACAAAAAATAAAAAAATTAAAATTAAATTTTTTTATCAAAAAATGACTGAAGTTCCCCCATTCAATAAAAAAGAGCTTAAATCTAATCATCATCCAAATTTATCTAATAAAGTTTTGTCAGTTATTTGTGGAAGATCAGGTTGTGGAAAAACGTATCTATTATTTAAAATTTTAACGACACCAAACTTTTTGGATTATAATAATCTTATCATTTATACAACAACAGCAGAACAACCCGTCTATTAATTTTTAAAATATGGATTTGAAAATAATCTTAAAAAACATCAATTGCTTCATTATTCAAAGAAAATAAAAAATCTGAATATGAAGAAGAAATAAGTTCGTGGTGTGAAGAAGCAGCAAAAAATAATCAGTTAGTTGAATCTGATAAAAATAAACACATAAAGATTCAATTAATAGATGATAGTGGTAATATGCAAGATCCTAGTAAACTAGATAAAAGAATGAAACAGTGTGTAATTTTTGATGATTGTGTTAATGATAAAATCAGTCAGTTCAAAGAAATTATTTCACAAGAGGTAGACATAATAACTGTAGTGTTTTTTATTTAACACAAAGTATGTATTCATTAGATGGAAGTGTTATTAGAAAGAATGCAAATATATTTATACTATTTGAAATAAATGCAAGAAACCTAAGTGATTTGTTAAGAGACTTATGTATAAGAGATAAAGATGAATTTAAACAATCGTGTAACAATGCTTGGTCAAAAGATTATGGCTTCATTACAATTAATATTGATAAAAAAATTCATGATAGAGTTATAGAACATTTGTTTACCGAGTGATAAAAAATATAGAAATATAGTGTTATAATATTTTATTTTTTTATTTTATATATGTATCAAATTTGTCTATCTTAGAAATTAGAAAATTAGAAAAGTAAAGTAGTTATTCCATCAGGCAAAATCTTTCTTTTATCATCAAATGGATCTAATGCTAATTTATGTTCCTCTTTTAAATACATTTTATGTTTCTTTGAATTAAGTCTATAATTACATGCTGTTTTTATTTCATTATAAAATGATGCATTCTTATAATCTTGAGATGTTATTTGGTTAGCCACTGATGCCTTTGAAATTCCTTTTAATGTTTTATGTGTTTTATTATTATTAGTTGTATTATAACAATAACATTTAGATTTTAAAAATATAGCTTCTGTTATGAAATCTTCATTTCCTTCTAGTTCATCTTTTACTTTGCATAAATCAGAAGGATGAATGATATCTTTTATTTTATCTATTTCTTCGTCAAGGGAAGAATTAAATGGTATTATTAATTCTAAGAAAACAGAATCCGTATCTGTGAAATGTAACTTATAGTTTTCACCATAAGCTGGTGCTAAATAATCATATATAAAATTGTACATAAATAGTTTAGCTAGTTCTAATATAGTAAATCCTATAAAATTAAACTTGTCATGTTTTACAATGCTTCTTCTTAGATGTATAGCACATAGTTCATCACTAAATCTAGTGGTTCTTTTATACGTTGGTATCCTAGTTAAATTTTGAAACCGATCTTTATTATAAACTATTTCTATGTTCTGTCTGTTACGTACATTCTCTAAAGTCTTACCATAAAATGCATTATTCATTAATTTGAAGAACACGTTTTTAAAATCATCTTTATTTCTTTTAGCTATTTTACGTTTCTCTATATTAAATTCGATATAATTCTTTAACCATTTGGATTTCTTATATACTAATTTTCGATGTATTTTAGTGAGAATCATTCCATGATCTAAATACCAATCTAACATTCTTCCTTCAATAACATACTTTCCTTTATTGGACTGTGTTAACATGAGTTTCTTTGTTGGTCTGTATTTTTTAGGCATTAGGGACTTTTGGTAATCTGTAAAGTCTTCTATATTAGGAATTTTATTTTCAGGACAGAACGGGTAATACTTTGTCGTATCTTTTAGTTCATCAGGGTACTTTAAGTGAACTTCGTACACATAACCATCTCTGCCATCAATAGTTCGTTCATAAACTAATTTGTCACACCACTCCATTTCACTTGTAGGCAATTCTTGTATCATGCAAGAAGAATATAAACTATTAAAATCATAATATAACAAATAGTTCTCTCTCATAAACTCATCAACTGCTGCTTGACTCTCTTCATTTGATATAAGTCCTTCTATATTTTGATTAAATAATTTAATAAATTTATCTGCTTCATCTGGTGATAAAGGTTTCATTATTCTATACGTATCAGGATTAGTTTTCTTATTGTAACATTTAAAATATCTATTACCTAAAACAGATGATACACCGCCTCTAATCCCAGATTCAAAGAATAACAGTTTATCATATGTATTTTCTTTATAACGTTTAAGTTTAACACCAGTATGTTTAAGTCCTGCTAACCATGTTAGTCCGGGTGTAGAATAGCAATAACATGGATCTATTCCGTAATATTCTATACACATGTCACGAAAGTTTTCAAATAGATCAGCTAGTATTAACACATCTATCTGAAGATACTTCATTGTATAGTCATACATATTTTGACAATTAAGATCTTTCCAATTCTTCTGTGCCTCATGATAATCTTCTTCTGATAGTTCTGATTGTTTCAATGTTGTTCTAAATTTGCCACGTGAGGGAAGTTGTTGTTCTTCCATTATTTCATTGATTTGGCATATGTCTCCAGTTAAATATTCATATGGAAATATGCCTTTAAGAGGACTCAAGTTATATTTATTTAGTATTTTACATTGTTGAGGTTTTAATGTTTTACCCATGGCTTCCAATGAATAAGGAGTGAAGAATCTAAATGCATCTAATATTCTAATACAACCAAACTGCATTGAAAAGTATTCTTCTTCTGTTTTACACAGGATGTTTGTTCTTAATTGCTGTAATGTTTTCGAAGAGAATAACTCTTTTATTATTAAATGGAAATCATACTTAGAACCATTGTAGAAAAATAAAGTAACAAAGTTATATCTAAATTTATTTGCATTAAGATTACAATTTCTCATTATTAAATTGCACTAATTGTTCAGACGTTAATGGAAGCATTGGTTTATTTGTTTTAATCAATTGTGAAAAACGTCCTTGTAATTCTTCTATTGTGTTAACAAACTTTATGGCACTGTACTGATAATAGTACTGGTAATATTCTGATTTAAACAAATTGAGATAATTTGAATGAATGTACATTCCCTAACATAATGGCTTTTGTTCAAATAAATTATTGTTACATTGGTCTGTAATTTTAACATTATATGCTTCAAAATCACAATATATTGTAAAGGGTACTTTATTTTTGTAATGACATTTATTAAATTCTAAATGTTCTTCTTTGGGAAATGTATTTCTGACTGCATCATTTTGTTGACAATTTGTCAAGTGATTATTTAATGCTTGTTCAGTCCTAAAACTTGTCATACATTGGAGACAGGGGAAATTCGTATTGTCTGAAGTTCTTGTAAAAATAGAAACATCTTTACACAATATGTAATGACCATGATAATATATTATATTAACTTGTGCTGGTTGTATTAACTGCTGTAACTGCTGTTGATACTCTTGTTGTAACATCTGTAACTGTTGTTGATACTCTTGTTGTAACATCTGTAACTGCTGTTGATATTGCTGCTGTAACATCTGTAACTGTTGTTGATATTGCTGCTGTAACATCTGTGACTGCTGTTGATACTCTTGTTGTAACATCTGTGACTGTTGTTGGTCTCTATAAGTAACAGGTCGTCCTTTATAATTATTATGATTAACCATTATGGGTGTTAATGTCTTTTTAATTTCATATTGTTCTGTACATATAATAGTTCCTTGGTAAATAATATTACGAAACATATATTTATGTCGTTAATTATATTGTATTTCTGTTTGATATAATCTTTTGTTACTTACATAAAATTCTTTTACGTTTGCATAGACAGTGTCATTAATTGTAACATTACCAGTATATAAGGGAGTAATATTCCCCACAGAAATATACTTCACATTTAGTTCAAACACATTTACTTCCATTAAATCTTTGTTCTTTTTATGAAACCTTGTTAGCTTATTATAATCATATGGGAACTCATCTAATCCATCAGAAAGATTAAATTCATTTATGTATTCTTCTTTATTATAATGACTTAGTCTTTCTTTATCACGACGTGCAGGATGTAAATGAGCTATAACACTCCACGGAAAACAATACGTGTCATCGTTTTGAATGCTAATTATTTGTGGTGAACTGAAAGGTAGGGGTATGTAACTACCACCTGTATTATTTTTATATTTGTCAATTACTATTTTCTTAGATACTATTCTAACAGGCTTCCAACCAGACTCACGCAACTGAGCTTCAGTTATAGCATCTTTTAATTTATTAATCATTGTATTAAATATAGGTTCTATATTCTCTACATTATGAATTTCTTGTGTTTTACTGAAATGACCTTGTACTATTTCTTTAATATTCCCATCAGGTCCAGTTTTTGTGTAAAGTACTTCTACGTTCATATAACACTTGAAAGATTTTCTAAATATGTTATAAAAGTTACATAGAATATCATAAAAGGTTTCATCTGTTTCGACAGATTCATCATACTCATCATGTTCATCATTAAATAAAAACCTTATATCTACCTCAGGTTCATCTATTACACTAAAAACTTTTTTATATTCTGAATGCGAATAATCATCAAATACTCTTTTAACTTCTATATCAGTAGGTAATGTTTTTAGATAGTTTATATATTCATTCATCCTCGTTATATTACTTGTATCATGTCGTTCTACATTCTGTAAATGCATACGACTATTTAAATGAGATTTAAAACCTTTAGACGTCTGTAACTGTTTGTTACATATGTTACAATATAGAATACCCTCTTCCATTTTACTTTTTTTAATAAAAAATTTATGTCTTACTTTTTAATAAAAAAAATTTATGTTTTTACATATATACAGGAATATTTAATTCATTTAATGTCTTTAGATCGTAAGCTGTTAAATGTTCTTTCTTAACCAACCACCATAAATTATTATCCGCTAAAAATACTCTGAAACTTCGTAGACACGGTGGTAAGTATCCATTTTTATTATGTGGTTTTAAACCGTGTTTTAGTTTATAGTCTTCAACGAACTCTATGTATTTATGATGGTAATGAAATTTAACTTCTTTCTTTGAATTTACAGGGTTTGTAGGATGACGATAATTTTTTAGAACTGGTACGTGTTCTATTTTATAGGCATTTGTCTTCTGAGTTTCACTCACCTCGTTAATCATTTTTTTAAACAAATGTTACATTTTATTCACTTCATCTATTATTGGACGCATAGCACTTAATGTATTTTTAGCATCAGAGACTAGAGGTTGCACACTTTTTAGTACATCACGGAGATCATTAATGCCTGTTCTGATGACATCTAGAGCATCTCTATTCTCTAATCGTTTCGGGGTTGCTATCTTTAATACATTATTCAGATAATGATCGAAATAGAAATAAAATGTTTCAGGTATGATAGTTAGTGGCTCAAGTGATTCGTTTTCTAGAAAGATAGTTATTTCTTCTATGTTATGTGGTGATAAATTCTTAGCTCCTACATAAAGACTAATGTTAAAATCTGACGCATTGTTATATAAGTCATGTTCAGTATCCAATAGTACATTTAGATCTTTATCATATACTTGCATTTGATTCAGAATGGTTTCAACACGTATTATACCGTATTTAACATGCGCATATTTTGCTAAAGGTAAAGTTAGTTTATAATTTTTCTTGATATCTTCAAAGAACGCAGTATTATTTTGTGTAGTTGTATAAAAGCTTTCTACATTTTCTCTAATCTTATTATCTACATCACAAGCTTTATGAGCTAATACTATTATTTGTATATTATGGTGTCGTCCTCTTGTAAATATTTCTGATATGTCTTTTTGTTTCACTAAACTAGTAGCTACATCATCTAACACTAGTAAAGATTTTTGTGTATATGTACCTGCAAACATACTCATATCTTCTAACATACATAAATCATGTTCGTTATAAACATTAGAAAACTCTGGCCATTCATCTTCCTGTAGACAAAACACATGTACGTTAGTTTCATCAGGATAATGTTCATTGATATACTTTCTAAGAAATGTAGTCTTTCCACTAGCAGTCTTTCCATAAACTATAAAATGTAAGTTCTCTTGTGTAGTAAGTCCTTTCTGTTTATTCATTTGTCGTCCAGGTGATTTCCAACCTTTAAAAGTTTTAGTTTGGTCTTTATAGAACGCAACCTTCATTTGTTCTGGAGTTTGTAAGAAACCTAACCAATTTACAAATCTATATGTAAGATAAATTATGACACATATGAAAATAATTTTAGCACAATGAAATGTTAGAAACCCAAAGAATCTTCCAAGATCTGAGTTCTCCGAAAATAAAGTTTTTTCATTAGATGGATGGTACTGATTAAGTAAAGGCAGTGGCTTGGGCAACACAGTGTACGCATTGTCTCAAAGGTTCATATACAGTTATGGCCAATGATTTCCGACCACCCATATATTTCTAAGATAAAACGAGTTCAGAGTATTAGTTAACAAGTAGTATTTAAGTTATAAACAAAAACATGTGTAATTAACACATGGGAACAATTGAACTTACATTTAAATGTCTTTGGTCAATTAAATTGCAAAATCTCAATGTTTCATAAAACAATTAATATTTAGTAGCAGTACCATGAGCCGCCAGAACAGCGTTGATTCGACGTGGCATTGAATCTACAAGAGATTGGCAATACTCAGGAGTTATTTCATGGGTCCAGGCATGAAGAATAGCACCATTGAGTTCTATCAGTGAGGATGGATTGGATTTCGACACTTCTAACTTCAGCTTTTCCCAACAATTTTCTATCGGGTTTAAGTCTGGTGACGATCCTGTCCACGGGCTGAGTACTTCAATATTATTACAATGAAGCCAAGATTTTACGGCACGGGACTGGTGGCATGGTGCACCGTCATGTTGGAACACATCGCAACTATGAAGTTCCATCCACAGTGGCACCTTTTCTGCAATGATTTTCAAATATTCAGCCGAATTGACCGTCTTCCCTTGCTGTACAAAGTAAATACCTCCGCGACCAAATCCAGATATCGAACCCCATATCATGATTGACGGGCATTTTTTCACCGCTGGTACAGTAAACCTTGGATTGAAACGCTGATTTGAAGGACGTCGAACCAAGGCCCTGTGTGGTTGAAACTGCTTTATTTGTGTTTCGTCGCTGAAGAGTACTCTCCGCCATTGGTCAACTGTCCAGTCTTTGTGAGTTCTGCAGAAGATAAGGCGATCTTTGATATTCTTTCGAGATAGTCGAGGTTTTACAGCTGGACAGTAAGAGCGAAGACCTGCATCGATAAGGAGGCGCCGTCTGATGGTTCGAGTGCTGACTACCACATTTTCAGGTAATTGCGCTCTGATTTCAGAACTGGATATAGATGGATTCCTCACAGCAGCACGGCGAATCATGTTATCAGTTTGACGGCTGGTGATTCTTGTTTTGCCTGGTTGTTTTCTGGGAACTGTGGATCCAGTCTGCTTGATAACTTGGATAATATCATGGACTGTTGTCTTTGACAAATTTAATCTTACTGCGATCTGACGTTCACTCCATCCATCATCAAATAAAAGTTTGATATTAGCGCGAGCAGCAGGACTTGTAGGCATAATTACAATGAGACGCACAAATTAACTTTGGCAAACAATTCTTGGAATTCGTGTAATTCTGAGAATTCCACCGATTTATACATACTCAATGGTGGTTGGCTGGTGCCTGATAGGTAAATCAACCAATTATAACTAATATAACGTATGTTTGTAGAAATAAAATAAGGTTGTCAGAATGAAAATAATAGTGGTCGGAAATCAATGGCCGTATCACTAGTGGTCGGAAATCATTGGCCATAACTGTAATTTACCGGTGGATTTTCCATTTTTTAAAGTGAGAAAAGTACTTCGGGCACCGTGCACCCCTCCACTCCTTTGGGCGATTAATCCCTCTCTAGGAGCTCTAGACCCGCACGGGCACCCGCGTCCGGGGCCCAAAACGAAGGCGCACCCACTCCCCCGGGCGTATGGGGGGCTCTAAACTACTACAGACGCAAAGTTACTTTCCCACACCCAAAGTTACTTTCCCGCACAAGTGACTGAATGTCGTTGGTAGCTTTTCTTCAATAAAACTGTGTTACAGTTGGGGCATCTTACTTGTACCCTTAAACAATCTTTACATTGGTACTTACTTTCATAATATTCTGATTTCAGTTTGATCTCCCCACACTTATTACACTTTCGTGTGTTAACAGAACATGCATTGTTATGATTTTTAAACCCCTGACTAGTGAAAAATTTATTACAACACGTACATTGTCTAGCTTTTATTTTAGGGCGTGGCGGTAATTGACATGTTCTTAGGTGACGAGCGAAATTCTTCGAGGTTATACTTTTTCCACAGTCATTACATGTCTTTTTCTTCTTGGCTTGTGTTACATTCTGTTGTACTGGCTCTCCATGTAGGGGGTGCACTGGCTGGCCATGTGGGGGGTGCACTGGCTGGCCATGTAGGGGGTGCACTGGCTGTTCATGAAGGGGGTGCACTGGCTGGCCATGTGGGGTGTACTGGGCGTACTTGCTGTACTGAGTGTACTGCCTGTTCATGTCCCAGCTGTTCATCGACTGGGTGTGCTTGCTGTACTGGCTCGCCATGTGGGGGGTGCACTGGCTGTTCATGTAGGGGGTGCACTGTCGCATGAACTACTTTCATATGTTTATTTAATAATGCTTTATTACGAAAAGATAAATTACAGATTTCGCATAGAACCTTGGTTCCGCCAACTTTGTTGGTTAACATATTTTTAGCAGAAAAAAATAATCTAGAAAAAAATGATGTCAACAAATGTTGGCGGGTGTGCTTACATTCCGAATAATTAAGAATCAGAAATAGAACTGGACAACTATATCATGAAAACTGGAGACGTTTTAACAGGACCGTTACATCTTTCTATTCTTCCACAACAGAATACTGAGTTAGCAAATAAAGAATATGTTGATAAACAGTTCGATAGAATTGTGGCACTGCTGTCTCCACTAATGAAAGAAACAAAGCTTCTAAAGCAGAATGATGAAAGACTGCAAGAAAAGCTAACAGACCTAAGTAGCAAACATGGAAATATAGAAGCAGATATATCAAAACTTCATAAAAAAATAACGGAACATTCAAAACTTGTAAACCTGTTATCACTAAATTTAAAGTCTGCCATTGCAAAAAATACAAATCAAAATAAACAACTGAAAGAAGAGTTAGAAAAAGTTAGCAAAAAGAATCGAAAATTATTACAACACTTACAACAGCTGCAATCCACATTCCAAAAAAGTGTTGATGAATTAAGTAGCCGAATCACACAACTAGCAAAGCACATAAACAGAATGATAAATGAAGTTAAAGCACTTAAACAAAAGGTTAGTGAATTGAAGACCCTTAAAACGAATTTAGAACATGAAATAAAGAAAAATTCTAAAGGAAATAAGGAACAGTTGAATGCTACTAAAGTTCAATTGGCTGCTCTTAAAACAGAAGTAAAGAAAAGCGAAAAAAATTAGAAGTAAATGAAAAAGAAATTAAAGTACATTACACGCTGCTCGACGCAATAGATAACGTGCAGCGGAAAATTAATAAAGTTATCACAAAGCTGTTGTCCATTCACAAACGTTAATCTAAATAGAATTTAGCCCCCCCCCCACTTGGTTCAGGTTTCTAACCAATCACAAACGTAAATATTTTTCCCAAAAGTCAAATTTAAGCTTAAAAAATGCCTATAATTTATAAACACAATTTTAAACATTTTGCTTCAAATAATAAAATTGCTCATGAACCATCTATGAAACCTGTGTACCATTATAAAAAACAGAAGGAGCTGGCATCTTTTCTGGTATCAGAAGCATCGTTAACTTGATTAAAAATAATAAAGATTTGATTTCATCTGCTGCTAAAGGAGCAGCTGCTATACATGTAGGTAGTACAGCTAGTGCAATATCAAATGCTGTTAAGTCACAAAACGAATTAAAACAACTAGAAGCTATTCGCAAACTTAGGAATGATGCTAAAGAAATGCAAAAAGACAAGAAGCTTTCAGAGGAAACGAAGAACAAAATTGCTAAATTTGCGAAGATGGAAAGTAAACATGATGAAAAAACAATTGAAGAAATGAAAGGAAATGGATTAGCAAAATTCTAGTAGCAAAATTCTGGTAGCAAACTGATTTTTTCTAATAGAAAATATAATGGCAACTCTGATTGAAAGCAAATTTAGATTAGACGATCCCTCGTTCGTTAGTTACAATCAAAAAAGGAATGACTATATAAGAATTGCTATGAACCCCGGTTCTTCAGGTAGAGTGAATACTGGAGGTGATTTAATTTTTGAAGTTGACAATCAACACAGTTATTTATATTTGCCCGATTCATTTTTACACTGTGAATATTCTCTATATTCTGATGCTGATTTTAATACACCATTACCTGCTACGGATAATATTACATTAGAAAACAATTTCTTTCCAAGACTATTTACACAAATGCGTTTAGATGTTGCAACACAAAATATAGAAACCATTAGTGATTCACCTGGTATTATTGATTCAGTGCTTCGATTTGTTACAATAGGTGAAAATACTAAAATGCATGAAATCGAAGGATGGTTTCCAGATAATAATGATGGTATAATTATAGTTGATTTAACTCACGCTGGAATAGACGCAGCAGGAATTGCGAAAGATGTAGAAAACATTGTGAAACAGTTAAACAGTACACAAAATAGCTCATATCAGAAAAGACGTAATTTTAATAGCAAAAGTAAACAAACTGTTGATTGGTCATTATCTACATTATTCGGGTATTTAGATTACAATAAAATATCATATCAATTAAAGTTCAAATTAATGATTCATAGCACTGTAAATAATGAATCAATATTTTATGGAAAGACTGGGAAGAAAGCATATTTAAAAATTGATCGACTTGAATGGTGGATCAAGCATATTACTCCTAGTTTAGAGGTTGAAACAACTATTACGAAAAGATTAAATACGAACAAATCAATTCCAGTAAGTTTTATGAAGCGTACTGCGAGTTCTGTCACTTTTACTGAACAAAGATCTAACTGGCATTTCACAAGGACATCAAATACTCCAAGATATTTTTTACTCACTTTTCAAAAGAATGAAACTCCTAGTTTTGATAAGACCAAATTCTTTTTCATATTAATTCAATTAGAAGTTTACAAATTTCTTTAAATCAAACACGTTCTCCTATCGACCCATTAAGATTTGATAACACAAATAATCAGTTTATGGAAGGATATGATGCTTATAGAAATCTATGTCGAGAATTTGGAGTTGAAGCACAATTAAATCCTGTAGATTGGAAGAATTTATATCCTGTTTTCTGTTTTGATCTAAGTGCGCAATCAGAAGATATTATCAAGACTGGTTGTGATTTTGCAATTAATATTGAAAAGACAAATTCCACAACATCATTGATGGCTTATGGTTTATTGCTAGAAGATGTAGAATATGCAATTGAAATTCTTAATGGAAAGATGGCTAGGATCGGCTAAAGCCACACCGGTGGCGACATACAAAAAGCATTAGAAAACTTTCCTGGCTTTATTTGGAGTAAATATTCGAAAGAGAAACATCTACTTGGGCATAATTTTACTGGCCCCGGCACAAGATTAGATTTAAGATTAAACGATGATAATACACCTAGAGAAAATAGTAAACCAATAAATAGAGTAGACGCCGCAGCTTACAGACATGATTTAGCTTATCGAAATCATGACCTAAGTTCTCGACATGAAGCAGATAAGAAAATGATACAAGAATTAAATAGTATTCAGAATCCTTCCTTTAGAGAAAGAATTGAAAGAATGTTTGTTAAGAAAGCTTTACAAGCAAAAATGCTTTTTGGCCAGGGGATAGATGAAACCTACGCGTCCGAAATTCATAGGGAATACAGAAAGCCGAAATATCTATTGAAGGTAAAAGTATTTAATAAAGATGATATGTGGAGTGCATAGGGAGTAATTAATATGCCTAATGAAAGAGGGTTTAAGTACGCATTGACCGTTATAGATTTATATACACGATACGCTTAGGTAAAGCCTTTAAAAATCCAAAAGTGGTCTATCAGTTAAATATGCGTTTGAAGAAATCTTTAAAGAAAGTAAGAGAACACCAAAGAAGCTATTCGTTGATAAAGGGTCTGAGTTTTACAATAGAAATGTAAAGCCACTATTTGAAACTGTTTATTCCACAGAAGATGCTGGAAAGGCTGTAGTAATAGAGAGGTTCAATAGAACTTTTAAAAATAAAATATTTAAGAAATTTACAGAACAAGGAAATCAGAAATGGTTGAAGATATTACCAGGAGTTGTAGAAGAGTATAACAATAAGATTCATTCAGGTATTGAAGAAACTCCAAAGAATGCTTCTGACGACCCTGATTTAATACGAAAGAAAATATTCGAGTGAGAGTAATCCGAATTTACAGAAAGGTAAGCCGAAATTTAAAATTGGAGATAGAGTTAGAATATTTAAGTATAAGAATAAATTTGAAAAAGGTTTTGTTGGCTACTGTACTAAAGAGATATTTGAAGTTTGTAAAATAAACCAAACTTATCCGATTACTTATGAAATTAAAGATTTAGATAATGAGGATATCATAGGCCGATTTTATGAAAACGAATTACAATTAACCCAGCTTTAACCTTTAGGTGGCGCTTTAGCTAGCTTCGCTGGAACTTTAATTACAGTAATTGGTACTAACGTTTTTTCGGGAATTAGATTCCCTTAATCAATTCCTTTATTCAATTCTAACATAATATCAAGAAATGGTACTCCTTTTTGTAATTTATACAAAACATATAAACATAATTGACCACAGTAAGTAGTTCCTGGTTTTTGAATTTGAAACGTATTATAAATTCCATTTCCAAGTAATTCTTTGACTTCATTTGTTGGAGGCAATCCATAAGAGTCGAAGTAGTAATTATCCCCATTTTCATTTCTATGTCCCGCTGACCAATGTACCCCTTTTTGGTCTGAAGTGTGAAGATTTGTTATGAAATTTACAGTTGGCTTATTTTTGATCAATTGTAATTCGTCTCTCATTAGGACATGAAAATTCTTTATTTCTAATCGATTAGCGATCTTATTTAAATCGAAATTTGTCGTGGTTTGCTTGCCATATAATTTTAGGAACTCAGTCAGACTTGTCATTTTACATGAGATAAATTCTATTTCAGAAATTACACAAAAGAATTGCACAATCTGTATGACTCAGGGCTTTTGTTACCTCTAGCGGGGCGACCTCTAGCGCATTATGCATGACACCATTGTCTGCCACAAGCAGCAGCGGTTGCCATTAGGAGCAGATGTAGCCACGTATTGTCAATTTCATTCTTTCTGCGAGTGTTCTACGTGACTGTATCTTCCACGATTCATCTGCAAAGTTTAATATTATGTCTCGTCTTACTGAATTTAACAATTTGAGAATGGACATTTTAATAATCATTACAAACGAAAAAGAGAAGAGAAGATGTGAAGAAGTCTTCCAAGAGTACAGAAGGAGGAATATTTAGACAAAAGAAGAGGAAGATTATTTATACAAAGAATGGAGAATTATAGAAATTTTGAAAGATCTTTAACAGCGTCTTGTGAATCGTCGTCATCATTTAATTTCAAGGAGGAATTGAATAAAGAAGTAACTCTGCCGAAGCTACGTGTTTTCTTACAAAGAATTGAAAACTACGAAAATCCTCATGAGAACAGTAGATTGAAACTAGCTATCTTTAAGGGACGTGCATTCAAAATTCTACGTGCGGGAAATACATTTAGTGACTATTTCCAATATTCCCGGAGTTATGTCGCGTTTTTAAGAAGACTTTATAACTTTTATTTACAATAATCGTTCATCGCCGATTTTCATGAATCCGCAACATTCTTTAAAATCAATTTTCTAATAATTTCATTGCACATCAAAAATGGACGACGCCGAAAAACATTTGAAGAAATAATGCAAACCCCAAGAATGGAAAGCCCAATGGAGTTCTGATATTATAAAATGTAACATTCTCACCATGACTCCTAACGAGGAGACATTTCTTGACATTTTATAAGTGTGTCAATTCATAGACACTACTTATATCATTATATAGTAATGTAAATGTCTCCTTGATAGGAGACTTTTCAAATTTAATTACAGAGTGAAATCTCTCCTAACCAGGAGACATTTCTTGACATTTTGTAAATTACTGTTGAAAATGTGCAAATATTGTGTATGTAATTTCGCGTCAATTTTGTTGAATAAGAAACAATTTTGTGCAAAAATGGTTGATTTTACATAACGGATATAAAGAGGCTGATGGTGTCGCTGACGGGTTTTCGCCTTTCATCACTTTTGGGTTTTCAGCGGAATTGTGTTACATTACATTCTTAACTATCGTCCATCTCTTTCTTAATTCATTATAATGTTCTAATCTTAACAATAGTTGCGCTTCCTTATCTTTCATGTACCTGACTCTATCTCTGTGTTTTGCTATATCCATTTCATATGATAATGAAGGATATAAAGGGGCTGATTGTTCTTTTGTTTTTACATCTTCCATTTTTAAATGAATATTTTTGTTCATATTCATTTTGTTTTTGCTAATTTCAAGAGGGGCCTATTTGCATTTTGATTTGCTAAATTTCAAGAGGTCCCTATTTTGCATTTGTATTTGTTAAATTTCAAGGGGGTCTAATTTAGCTGTTTTTTTATAAATTTCAAGAGGTCCCCTTTTTGCAATTGGATTTGCTAAATTTCAAGAGGTCCCTATTTTAGCATTTTGGAGCTGATTTTGCAGCTAGGGTAGTTAATTTTGGGCATTTTGGGGCTGATTTTGCAGGTATGTTAATTTTCGATTTTTTCAAATTATTGGTGCGCAAGCCGGGTCATTATTATACTACTAATGGAGCTGTCAATAAAACCAGTTAACAATCTTCAGATCAAAAGACTTTACAAGAAAATCAAATCAAATGAAATCAAATCGTTCAAGAAGGGTCATAAAAAGAAGGAGCTCGCAAAAAGGTTCCTCTAAACATCCAATTGACGTCCACAACAACCATTCACAAGAATGTTGCTACTTTCACTTTTACTTTAAAGTCTTTTGATCTGAAGATTGTTAACTGGTTTTATTGGCAGCGCGATTCATATTTCTATTATCTTTTGCTGTCTATTTGCTTGTCTTCTGACACTGTCAATCTGAGTGACACTGCGGCGGAATGATTTAGCGTCGCTTTCCTGGCCATCCATTCAAGCTGTACTTGACAATGGCTTCAGCCGAAAATTTGAACTTCATAATAAAATTTCGAGGTCACCAAAACCGTTTTCTTGACCTATACTTCATCTATATACTAATTAATTATACGCATTGGAATTTACATTGATTGGCGTGACGAGGGTATCAGTTAACTTCATATAAATGCGGACCTCAGGAGGCGACCCCGTAACGGTCTTGAATAGATATTGCTGTCGAATCCTTCTTCTAATCATAACGTTTGTTTGGATGCAACCAGGACTGTTAAAGCTGGCAATTCTATCTCATTCTGATTCCTATTATACATGTGAGTGATAGGAAGAAGACCGTTCCAGGACAAAAATTACAGGAAAATTAAATTTGAAAATATATTAACTTTTTTGTGGAATCATTTATGAAACAGTATGTATACAATTACATGAGTAATGGGAAGAAGACCGTTCCAGGACAAGACAAATTCAGAAAAATTGGTATTTTTAAAAACGACATAAATTCATGAATTTGAACCCTTTTTCAGGTTTCTAAGACCTAAATTCATAAATTTAGACCATTTAAAAAGTACCATTTTTTTGAAAAATTGGTATTTTCAAAAACGACTAAATTCATGAATTTAGGTCATTTTTCACGTTATGAAGACCTAAATTCATAAATTTAGGCGTTTTTAAAAATACCCAATTTTTCAAATTTTTCAAAATCTCAAATTTGAGATTATGACATTTTACACCCCCCTTAAAATCATAACCGTTCCAGGACAACGAAAAAATCAGAAAAGTCAAGAAATTTAAATTTGTGATTATGACATTTTACACCCCCCTTAAAATCATGACCGTTCAAGGACACAACATCAAAGAAATTGGTATTTTTAAAAACGTCTTTTAAATCCATTTTCAGGATTTAAAATATGAGATAACTAAAATTATGCGACTAAAAATATTTCTTTAAAAATGGAAGAAACAAAAGTGGAAGGAACTTCGAGAATATATCCTTCGTTATCTCAATTAAAAATAAGTGAAATGGATCTCAATTATTATTAAGATTAGAGCATTATGATAAATTAAGAAGACGCAATTATTACTTAGACATACTTCGTTATTGTATTCTCAACATTATTTAAAGTACTAATTGTGTGAACTAGAAGATCATTGTAACTCATAAACTCAAAATTATTCAATGAACCCGTAGACTGGCTGATAATTGAAGAGAGACAGAGATTGAAGAGAGACAGAGATTGGAGAGAGAGAGAGATTGAAGAGAGAGATATGTATTGTTCTAGCAACGGAAAACATCTAACAGCTTTCCTCTAAAATTATCGTGGAATCTCTTGTCATTTCAATTTACGCATCGGTAAACTTTTGACATTTCAATTTACCCCTACGTAAATTTTTTTCAGAAACAGTTTTCAAAATCTGTTTTTCAAATTCAGTTTCAGAAATCCATTTGCAAAATTCATTTAACGTTTTCCAAACACATACGGGTAGCAAAGTACTTCCCATTGTGAAGTCATGAATAGTTTAAGCACATAAGAGTGCAGTGACAATTAACCAATTCTTATTGTGTATTCAGAACGCATAAACACCGATATGCGGGATGGTTGTTATAGCAATTTTAAACAATCATTTTAACGATGAAACATATTAACAAATGAAGTTCATGATGAAAATGGAAATATGTAAAACAATGTAGATTAGAATAATTATAATATAATCATTTCAAAATCGAATAAGTAGTAAGGAAAGTCATCATTATGAGACAGTTTTAAATCAATACCCCCCTTCTGACTTCTAGGGGTCCCTATAAGAATTTTTTTTTTTATTATAAAATGTCTAGCATTACCGAATTCTTAAAATTATATGGAACACAAACGACTGCGAATTTTGATTTAAATAGAATTTCAGAAGATTGTATTCAAAATATTTATACAAAATATTTCTTTAAAAAAATATGAAACAAAAGTGGAAGAAACCTCAACGGGGAAGAAAATGGAAGAAACCGCAAGAGTATATCCTTCGTTATCATATGAACGTAGTTCTACTTTAATGGACATTGAAAAAAATGAACAAAGAAAAACACAAAGATAGAGTTAGGTATATGAAAGATAAGGAATCTCAATTATTATTAAGATTAGAGCATTATAAAAAATTAAAAAAGAGATGGACTAAAGTTAAGAATGTAACACAAGGAATCGGCATATTCTTAACAATAAGTTTAGGTGCTTTAACAATTGTTATATCTTCAGGTGTTTTAGTAATTCCAGTAGTTGCTACAGCTTTAACAGGTACGGGTGTTTTTGCAACTTCACTTGTTACAATGTTAGATAAATCTTTAACAACTAAGAAACGAAAATCATTAAAAACTAAGCATTTACATATTAAAGAAGTCTATGACAAATTGCATTACTACTTTCAAAGAGTATGTGATGATAATGTTATTACGTTAGATGAGATTGAAAAATTTGATCAAATAGCTAATAAAGTAAATCAAATATCATTTCAATTACAGTCAGAAAAAGTTGATGATAAGAATAAACAGGATGGCAAAATTTCTAGTGATGGTAAAATTTCTAATGAAGAAAATGATAAAGTTTTTTTAGAAGAGCTAAAGACTTTAAGCGAAAATTTAAGCAAAACTTTATTAAACAAAACTTAAAACGAGAAAACTTTAAACGAAAAGATGTCAGACAACAAAGCAATAAAAAAATAATTTGTTCAGTAAAATGTTTTTGTTGTATTCCAATGTTACGACAAAATTCAAATACTATATTCTAAAAAATGGATAAAATTAAAGCTGATAATCAAAAAAAAATATATAAAAAATATAAAAATATAATATAAAAAATGAATAAAATTAGAGCTGATAATTTTAAAAGAATAAAACAATTAGAAGAGTTAATAAAACAAAGAAATATTATGAAAGAATATCATCTTCAACATAGAATGATAAAAGCTGGTATGCAATCTGATATGTTTCAAAAAATGCAGCAAACCGAGCAGGTATAAACTGATTTTGAAAAAACTATGAAACCATTTGAAACTCTTGAAAAAGAACTTACAAATAATGATCAACACATTGATATAACAGATCCAGAGCACAAAACTATATTAGATGCCTATGGATTACTAGAATCAAACATTAATAAGAAATTACCAAAATCTATGCAATTTGAACATTCTTTTTCATTTATAGATGGAAAAACAATACCTAGATTTTATCTCCGACAAAAAGAAATATTTCCACAACTTTTTCGAGGTTTAATTTTTTCACCAGATAAATCTCCTTTTAATTTAGATAGAAATTTTGTTGATCTTTTAAGAGGAGCAGATTTATAAAATTATGCTGTAGGAGATCTCATAAAATATAAAGCTATGTTAGATAGAGTTGGTGCAGCAAAATCTCTTAGACGTTATAAACAATTAGAAAATGTTTTATCAACGGGAGTTAAAGTAGGGAAAGGTTTTAAAACATAAACAACTGTATTTTTACCAAATGATCCACAAGAATTACTAAATATATTAAATATTTTAATATCGGCAATAAAAGAAGGACATAATTTTAGTTTCAATGAAATTCATGCTATATTGAAAAGACTGTTAGAAAAGAAGATTCTAAATGAAGAGGATTATAAAAGAACAGCTGAAATATGTTGTTTCTAATTTTTATCTATGATTTTTATTTATGATTCTTATCTGTGATTTTTATCTATGATTTTTATCTACGATTTTTATCTATAATATTTATTTAAATTTTTTAGTTAAAAAATGTCTTCGAGAGAATTATCATCAGTAGATTTTGACAAAATTAATAATCATTTAGAACAGTTAACAGAGATTTTGGGTTCATCAAAATTTAGTACGACGTTAAAAATTATAATAACTACTTCATCACACACTTGTAGTTTAGAACCCATTCTACATTTAGAACAAAATAAAAATTATCAAATTGCATTGACTAGTTTCTCCACATTTAACACTATTCAAAACGTTATCAAAGATGTGAATGACCAATTTAGATATTCTACTGATAAAGGCAAAACATGGAAAATACTAACTTTTCTTCCTGGTTCTTACGAAGTTGAATCAATATCAAATGAAATTAAGAGACATTTAGGTATACCATTTAAAGATAAGAAACAATTACATTTTGCAGTTGAACCGGCAGTTAATAAATTTTCTCTTACTTTAGACGAAAATCATCAAGTTGATTTTAATCATGATAGATCATTGTCAAAGCTATTAGGATTTAATAAACAAACCTATAGTCAACCTATCATTTAGGTGAGAAGATTCCAAAAATAACTGAAATAAATTCAATTGTTGTACATTGTGACATTATTGAAGTTAGGATATATAAATGGTAAATTGTCAAGTTTGATATTCAGTATTCCAGCTTTTACTGTACCCATTATTTATAGATTAAATGTATTTCCCGAAACATAAATGTATTTCCCTATTACAAGAAAAACTATTAACAGTATAAACATTAGAATCACTGATGAGAAATGACAAGAAATAAATTTTGGAGGTGAAGAGGTTATGATAGATCTTTTGGTTCGGGAGGTATAAACTCCCACGCGAAGCTAGAGAAGTTTAATTTTCTTATTATTCTTCTTCTTCTTCTTATTCTTCTTCTTTAAAAACAAAAAATAAAAAAATTAAAATTAAATTTTTTTATCAAAAAATGACTGAAGTTCCCCCATTCAATAAAAAAGAGCTTAAATCCAATCATCATCCAAATTTATCTAATAAAGTTTTGTCAGTTATTTGTGGAAGATCAGGTTGTGGAAAAACGTATCTATTATTTAAAATTTTAACGACACCAAACTTTTTGGATTATAATAATCTTATCATTTATACAACAACAGCAGAACAACCCGTCTATTAATTTTTAAAATATGGATTTGAAAATAATCTTAAAAAACATCAATTGCTTCATTATTCAACGAATATGAAAAATCTGAATATGAAGAAGAAATAAGTTCGTGGTGTGAAGAAGCAGCAAAAAATAATCAGTTAGTTGAATCTGATAAAAATAAACACATAAAGATTCAATTAATAGATGATAGTGGTAATATGCAAGATCCTAGTAAACTAGATAAAAGAATGAAACAGTGTGTAATTTTTGATGATTGTGTTAATGATAAAATCAGTCAGTTCAAAGAAATTATTTCACAAGAGGTAGACATAATAACTGTAGTGTTTTTTATTTAACACAAAGTATGTATTCATTAGATGGAAGTGTTATTAGAAAGAATGCAAATATATTTATACTATTTGAAATAAATGCAAGAAACCTAAGTGATTTGTTAAGAGACTTATGTATAAGAGATAAAGATGAATTTAAACAATCGTGTAACAATGCTTGGTCAAAAGATTATGGCTTCATTACAATTAATATTGATAAAAAAATTCATGATAGAGTTATAGAACATTTGTTTACCGAGTGATAAAAAATATAGAAATATAGTGTTATAATATTTTATTTTTTTATTTTATATATGTATCAAATTTGTCTATCTTAGAAATTAGAAAATTAGAAAAGTAAAGTAGATATTCCATCAGGTAAAATTTTTCTTTTATCATCAAGTGGATCTAATGCTAATTTATGTTCTTCTTTTAAATACATTTTATGTTTCTTTGAATTAAGTCTATAATTACATGCTGTTTTTATTTCATTATTAAATAACACATTTTTATAATCTTGAAATGTTATTTGGTTAGCCACTGATGCCTTTGAAATTCCTTTTAATGTTTTATGTGTTTTAATACTATTAGTTGTATTATAACAATAACATTTAGATTTTAAAAATATAGCTTCTGTTATGAAATCTTCATTTCCTTCTAGTTCATCTTTTACTTTGCATAAATCAGAAGGATGAATGATATCTTTTATTTTATTAATTTCTTTATCAAGTGAAGAATTATACGGTATTGTTAATTCTAAGAAAACAGAATCGGTATCTGTAAAGTGTAATTTATAGTTTTTGCCATAAGCAGGTGCTAAATAATCATATATAAAATTGTACATAAATAGTTTAGCTAGTTCTATTATAGTGAATCCTATAAAATTAAACTTATCATGTTTTACTATGCTTCTTCTTAGATGTACAGCACATAGATTATCACTAAATCTAGTAGTTCTTTTATATGTAGGTTTCCTAGTTAAATTTTGAAACCTTTCTCTATCATAAACTATTTCAATATTTTGTCTATTACGCACATTTTCTAAAGTCTTACCATAAAATGCATTATTCATTAATTTGAAGAACACGTTTCCAAAATCATCTTCATTTCTTTTAGCTATTTTACGTTTTTCAATATTGAAGTCTATATAATTTTTTAACCACCTAGATTTTCTATACTCTAGTTTTCTATGTATTTTAGTGAGAATCATTCCATGTTCTAAATACCAATCTAGCATTCTTCCTTCAACAACATACTTTCCTTTATTACCTTGTGTTAACATAAGGTTTTTTGTTGGTCTTTATTTCTTAGGAATTATAGACTTTTGATAATCTGAAAAATCTTCTATATTGGGAATTTTGTTTTCGGGACAGGAAGGATAATATTTTGTTGCGCCTTTTATATAATCGGGGTATACTAAATCAACTTCATATATATATATATATATATATATATAACCAAAATTATAATTTCCATCATGTGTTTTTTGATAATCAAGAATATTACACCATGACATTTCACCTGTTGGTAATTCTTGTATCATGCAAGAAGAATATAAGCTATTAAAATCATAATATAACAAATAGTTTTCTCTCATGATTTCATCAACTGCTGCTTGACTAACTTCATTTGATATAAGTCCTTCTATATTTTGATTAAACAATTTTATAAACTGATCGCTTTCTTCTGGAGATAAAGGTTTCATTATTCCATAATCAACAGGATTTACTTTTTTATTATAACACTTAACATATCTATTACCTAAAACTGATGAAACTCCACCTCTAATACCAGATTCAAAAAATAATAATTTATCATATGTATTTTCTTTATAATGTTTAAGTTTAACACCAGTATGTTTTAATCCTGCTAACCATGTTAAACCTGGTGTAGAATAACAATAACATGGATCTATTCCGTAATATTCTAAACACATATCACGAAAGTTTTCAAAAAGATCAGTAAGAATTAATATATCTATCTGAAGATATTTCATTGTATAATCATACATTGTTTTACAATTTAACTCTCTCCAATTTTTTTCAGCTTCTGCATAGTCTTCTTCAGATAATTGTGATTGTTTTAATGTTGATTTAAATTTATTTATTGGAGGAATGTTTTGTTCTTTCATTATTTCATTTATTCTATTTATATCTCCAGTTATATATTCATATGGAAACATGCCTTTTAAAGGTTTTAAATTATATTTATTTAATATTTACATTGTTTAGGCTTCAAAGTTTTTCCCATAATGTCTAATGAATAAGGAGTAAAAAATCTAAATGCATCCAAAATTCTAATACAACCTAATTGCATCGAAAAATACTCTTCTTCTTGTTTACATAGTACATTTATTTGTTGTTGTTGTAATTTTTCAGATGAAAATAAATCTTTCATTATTAAATGGAAATCATATTTAGAACCATTGTAGAAATATAGAGGAACAAAGTTATATTTAAATTTATTAGCATTAAGATTACAAGAATTATGTGCTGCACCTCTATATAATCCATTTAGATGATCATGATCTTTTACTTTATCAATATATCTACCTCTGCCAGTTTTATATTTATTTGTAAAACCTTTTCCACAGTAAAAACATTTTATTTCATCGTTAAAATGATATTTTTCTTCGTCCGTTTATGGAAGCATTGTTATATTTGTTTCAAGCAATTGTGAAAAACGTCCTTGTAATTCTTCTATTTTCTTTGTAAACATTTCTGAACTATCTTCACCATAGTATTGATAATATTCTGATTTATATAATTCAGAATAATTTGAGTGAATGTACATTCCCCAACATAATGGTTTTTGTTCAAATAAATATTTTTCTTTACTTTGTTCAGATACACTTATTTCAGGTGCACTTTTTTCATATTTACCATTATCAGAATTTTGTGTTATGTTAACATTATATGCTTCGAAATCACAATAAATAGTAAAGGGTACTTTATTTTTGAAATACCATTTGTTGTATTCTAAATAATCATCTTTTAGAAAAGTATTTTCAACTGCTTCGTTTTGTTGACAATTCTCCAAATATCTATTCATTTCTTCTTTAGTTCTAAAGCTCGTCGTACATAGGAGACAGGGAAAATTAGCATTATCTGAAGTTTTTGTAAATATAGAAACATCTTTACACAATATAAAATGACCCTGATAATATAATATACTTGCTTGTGCTGATTGTTTTGTTTGTTTTAATTTTTCAAATTTATCTTGATATATTTCATGTGTTAAATCGATGTATCTTTGTAAATCTTTTTCGGACTGTTGATAATTTTGATTTAATATTTGTAGCTGATAATTATATTCTTTATCATATTGTTCCTTATATTGTTGTTGACATTTTTTTAACATTCATTCATTTTTTGATTGGTTTCATTTTCTTCTTAATTGTCTTCATTTAATTTTTGAATCGTTTCTATCTTATTTTGATATTTATGGTGATATTCTTGTAGTAACATTTTTAATTGTTGTTGATAATCTGTTTTACATTTTTGTAAACTTTTATTTGAATTTTGCAATTTTTGTTGATATTCTAGAGATGAAGATAAATAATCGGAATCATAATCATAATTATAATTACGTCCTTTATAATTATTATGATTAATCATTATTGGTGATAATGTTTTTATAATTTCAAATTTTTCAGTACATATTATATTTCCTTGGTAAAAAATATTATGATGCATGTAATTTCCTCTATCATTATATACTATTTCTGATTGACATAAATTTTTATTATTTAAATAAATTTTTTTTGAATCTGAGTAAAATGGATTAATTTTACCAATAGAAACATAATTCACATTTAATTGAAAAACATTTACTTCTATTAAATTTTTATTCTTTTATGAAACTTTGTTAGCTTATTATAATGGAAATTCATCTAAACCATCAGAGAGATCAAATTCCTTTATGTATTCTTCTTTATTATAATTAGTTAGTCTTTCTTTGTGATATTCTGCAGGATGTAAATGTGCTATAATACTTCACAGAAAACAATAATCATTTTCATTTTTTATGTTAGTTATTTGTGGTGAACGGAAAGGTAAAGGAACATAACTACCACCAGTATTATTTTTATATTTATCAATTACTATTTTCTTCGATAGTATTTTAACAAATCTCCAACCAGATTCACGTAACTGAGCTTCAATTATACAATTTTCTAATTTAAGTATCATTTGTTCAAATATGGGTTGTATATCATTTACACTATGAATTTCTTGTGAATTTGTAAAATGTCCTTGTATTATTTCTTCAGGAATTCCATCAGGTCCATTTTTTGTATAAAGTACTTCTACATTCATATAACATTTGAAAGATTTCTTAAATATTTTGAAAAAGTTTGTTAATACATTATAAAAAGTTTCATCGGTTTCATTATGTTCAACAGACTCATTAAATAAATATTTTATATCTGTTACTGGCGAAGCCCTAGAACCTTCGGTTCGTTCCGCTTCATCGGTTTTTTTAGTTTCATCAAATTCATCTATTTCGTTAAATTCATCAGTATCGCTAAATAAATATCTTCCATCTGGTACATGTTCATCTTTACTATTAAAAACTTTTTTATATTCCGAATGTGAATAATCATCAAATGTTTTTTTAATTTTTATATCAGTAGGTAATGTTTCTAGATAGTTTTATAATTATTTAATTTCAATATATTTCCTTCATCAACTCGATCTACATATTGTAAATGCAATTTACTTTGTAAATGAGATTGATAACTTCTTTTTGTTTGCAACTTTTTTACATAAGTTACAATAAAACTTGGTATTTTCCATTTTTTGATTTTTTAAAGAAAATTTATTTTTTAAATATTTATTTTTTTCTCATTATATGAAAAAATTACTTTTTTATTGTTAAAAAATGATGTTACCAAATGTTGGTGGAGGTGCATATATCGCGAATAATCGTGAATTAGAAATAGAAATAGAATGGTCCATTGCATCTTTCTATTCTTCCGCAACAAAATACAGAGTTAACAAATAAACAATATGTTGATACACAAATCAATGACTTAAAAGAAAAATTAATAAACGATGTTTTGGTTCCACTAATGAATGAATTAAATTTACTTAAACTTAATGACAAATCATTAAACGAAAAATTATTAAAACTTGATAAAAAGGATAGAGAGCTAGAAGCAGATATAGCAAAACTTTTTAAAAAAATTTCAGAACAATCAAAAATTTTAATATTACTTTCTATAAATTTAAAATCTGCAGTCATTAAAAATAAACATCAGATAAAATTATTGAAAGAACAATAAGAAGATGAAATAGAAAAACTACCTGAACGAATTAAAAAAAATTTAAAGCAGTTACAAACTACATTCCAAAAAAGTGTTGATGAATTAAGTTCTAAAATTACTCAACAAATGAAAAAGATGAATAGAATAATAAATGAAGTAAACTCACTTAATCAAAAAGTTGATAAAATGAAAAATCTTAAAATCAATTTAGAAAATGAATTACAGAATAATTTACAAGAAAACTCTAAAGAAAATAAAGAACAATTAGATTCTGTTAAAAGACAATTAGATGTTCTTAAAATTAAGTTAAATGCTCTTAAAACGGCATTGAAGATTAATCAGCAATTAATAGAAAAGAAATGAAAGTACATCACACGCTGCTTGACGCAATAGATAACGTGCAACGAAAAATTGATAAAGTTATCTCGAAAATGTTGTCCATTCACAAACGTAAATCTTGATCGGACCTTGTCCAGAGGCTTTAGCCGATGACGCACGTAAATCTTAACGTAAATATTTTTCCCAAAAGTCAAATTTTATCCTAAAAAGTGACTGTAATTTATGAACACAATCTTAAACATTTTGCTTCAAATCAAAAAATTGCTCATGAACCATCTATGAAGTCTGTTTACCATTATGACAGTGTAGAAACAATTCAAAAAGAAGGGGCTGGCATCTTTTCTGGCATAGGAAGTATCGTTAACTTGATAAAAAATAATAAAGATTTGATTACATCTGCTGCTAAAGGAGCAGCTGCTATAGGTAGTAAAGCTAGTGCAATATCAAATGCTGTTAAGTCTCAAAACGAATTAAAACAAATAGAAACTATTCGTTAACGTAAGAATGACTCTGAAGAACTAAAAAAATTAAAAAAACTTTCAGAGGAAACAAAAAAAAAATTGCTAACATAGTACCTGATAGTAAAGAAAAGAATAAATCAGGCGTAGCCATAGAACGTTCAATTGAAGAAATAAGAGGTAATGGTCTAGCAAAATTCTAAAATTATATTTTAGTAAAATTTTTTAGTAAAATTGTTTTAGTAAAATTTTTTTAGTAAATTTTTTTAGTAAAATTTTTCTGTGTGTGAGAAAAACAAAAAGTCAAATTATTTTTTATAAAAATGTCTTCTCTTATCGAAAATAAATTTTGATTAGACGATCCTCCGTTCGTCAGTTACAATCAAAAAAAGAATGACTAATAAGAATTGCTATGAATCCCGGATCTTCCAGTAGAGTAAATACTGGAGGAGATTTAATCTTTGAAGTTGATAATCAGCAAAGTTATTTATATTTACCCGATTCGTTTTTACACTGTGAATATTCTTTATATAGTGATGCCAATTTCACAACACCATTACCAGATACTGATAATATTGCATTAGAGAATAATTTCTTTCCAAGATTATTGACGCAAATGCGTTTAAATGTTGCAACTCTAAATATAGAAACAATAAGTGATTCTCCAGGTGTAATTGATACAATGCTTAGATTTGTAACAATTGGTGAAAATAATAAAAAGCATGAAATCGAAGGTTGGTTTCCTGATACTAATGATGGTATAATTGTTGATGATTTAACTCACGCTGGAACAGATGCAGCTGGAATTGCGAAAGATGTAGAAAATATTGCAAATCATTTAAATAAAACAAACAATAGTGCATATAAAGAAAGACGTGAATTTAACAAGAAAAGTAAACAGACAGTAAATTGGTCATTGTCTCCATTATTCGGATATTTAGATTCTGATAAAATATCATATCAATTAAAATTTAAATTAATAATTCATCGGACAGCAAATAGTGAATTAATCTTTTTTGGTAAGACTGGAAAAAATGCATATTTAAAAATTGATAGACTTGAATGGTGGATTAAGCATATTACTCCTAGTTTAGAGGTTGAAACAGCTATTGCAAAAAGATTAAATACTAACAAACCAATTCCAGTAAATTTTCTAAAGCGTACTGCGAGTTCAGTAACTTTTTCGGAGCAAAGATTTAACTGGTAACTGGCATTTTACTAGAACTTCGAATACTCTTAGATATTTATTACTAACATTTCAAAGAAATAATTCTCCAAGTTTTGATAAGAACAACAATCTTTTTCATGTTGATACAATTCGAAGTTTACAAGTTGCTTTAAATCAAACCCGATATCCAATTGATCCATTAAGATTCGATGATACCAATAATCAATTTATGGAAGGATATGATTCTTATCGAAATCTTTGTATAGAATTTGGAGTTGAACCACAATTAACTCCGGGAGATTGGAGACACTATATCCTGTTTTCTGTTTCGATTTAAGTGCACATTCTGAAGATATTATATCAAGACTGGTTGTGATGTAACAATTAATATTGAAAAGAAAGATTCCACAACTTCATTGATGGCTTATGGTTTATTGCTAGAAGATGTAAAATATTCTATTGAAGTTCTTAATGGAAAGATGGCTAGGATTGGTTAATTAAAATTTTTGATAACTTAAATTTTTTTTATGACTAGAATAGATTAGAATTTTTTTCATAACTAGAATAGATTAAAATTTTTTCATAACTTAAAATTTTTCATAACTAGAATAGATTAAAAATTCTTAACTTAAAATTTTTCATAGGTAGAATAGATTAACATTTTTCGTAACTTAAAATTTTTGATAACTATAATATATTAAAAAAATTCTTAGATTAAAATTTTTCATAACTATGTATAATAGATTAAAATTTTTTCATAACTTGAATAGATTGAAATTTTTCATAACTACAGTAGATTAAAATTTTTCGTAACTTAAATTTTTTTATTAAAAATGTCGGAAGCGAAAAGTAATAATAATAAAACTGTTGAATTAAAATTACGTAACATTGTTGACAAAAATACACCTAAAACTATTACGATTAACAAAAAAAAGTATTACATAAGTAAACCAATGATAGAGAATATTCAATTACAAGAAGAAAAGAGTGGCGGGATTCTCCCATTAATTCCACTAATAATAGGTGGTATAGCAGCTGCGGGAAGTGTCGCAGGTGGGACAGCTGGTATTGACCAAGCTGTAAATAAAAATAAATCAGAGAAGGCAGCATTAGAAGAACAAAAACGTCATAATAAAGAGTTAGAGAAAGTTGCTAGGGGTGAAGAAGTAGTAGATAATTTTATTAGTAAATTAAAATTAGTTGATGAAGGAAAACGAGTTCTCAAAAACCTTCTCCACAATGTTGATGATTTAATTGAAATTAAAGAAACAAAAGATGGTTCTGGAATATATCTAAGTCCTAGTATGATTAAGTAAAACATTTATTTTATCTTTTAAACTGAATTCTACAAATTCCGAAAGTTTAATTGAATTAAAAATTGCTAATTTAGATTTATTGAATTATCTCTTAAAAGTACATAAACCCCTAAATTGTCAGCACACCGGTCGACTGCACAGCGGAGGTGACATACAAAAAACATTAGAAAACTTTCCTGGATTTATTTGGAGTAAATATTCGAAAGAAAAACATCTTCCTGGTCATTCATATACTGGTCCAGGAACTCGATTAGATATAAGACTAGATGAGAATAATAATCCAAAACCAGGTGAAGAACCAATAAACAGAGTAGATGAAGCAGCTTACAGACATGATTTAGCTTATCGAAATCATGACCTAAGTTCTCGACATGTAGCTGATAAGAAGATGATTCAAGAATTAAATAGTATTCAAAATCCTACATTTAGAGAAAGAATTGAAAGAAAGTTTGTTAAGAAAGCTTTACAGGGTAAAATATTATTCGGTCAGGGTTTAGACAAAATTCATAACTCTGAAACCAACGTGTCTGAAATGTCGAATGACCAAGGAAGCTATGCGTCCGAAATTCGCAAGGAATACAGAAGGCCTAAATATTTATTGAAAGTAAAAGTATTTAATAAAGATGATATTTGGAGTGCTGATCTTATTCATATGCCGAATGATTCTGATTATAAATACGTATTGACCGTTATAGATTTATATACAAGATACGCTTGGGTAAAGCCTTTAAAAAATAAAAGTGGTCTGTCAGTTAAATATGCGTTTAAGAAATCTTTAAAGAAACTAATAGAAAGAAAAGGAAATTGTTTGTTGATAAAGGATCGGAATTTTATAACAGAAATGTTCAGCCACTATTTGAAACTGTTTATTCAGAGGAGAATGCAGGAAAGGCTGTAGTAATTGAGCGATTCAATAGATCATTAAAAAATATAATTTTCAAGAAATTCACTTGAGCAAGGAAATCAAAAATGGTTGAAGATATTACCAGGAGTTGTAGAAGAGTATAACAATAAGATTCATTCAGGTATTGAAGAAACTCCAAAGAATGCTTCTGACGAACATGATTCAATACGAAAGAAAATATTCGAAAATACTTATTCGAATGAGAGTAATCCAAATTTACAGAAACTTAAGCCGAAATTTAAGATTGGAGATAGAGTTAGAATATTGAAGTATAAAAATAAATTTGAAAAAGGCTTTGTTGGCTATTGGACTAAAGAGATATTTGAAGTTTGTAAAATAAGCCAAACTTATCCGATTACTTACGAAATCAAAGATTTAGATGATGAAGATATCAGAGGCCGAATTTATCAAAATGAATTACAACGAAGTGATTTTTAATTATCATTATTGTTATTCAATTCTAACATAATATCAATAAATGGTACTCCTTTTTGTAATTTAAATAAAACATAAAGACATAATTGCCCACAATAAGTTGTTCCTGGTTTTGAATTTGAAAGGTATTATAAATTCCATTTCCAAGTAATTCTTTGACTTCATTTGTTGGAGGGAATCCATAAGAGTCGAACCAATAGTTCTCAGCCTCCGGGCGGTCAAAATAATAATTATCTCCGTTTATATTTCTTTTCCCGCTGACCAATGTATTCCTTTTTGATCTGACGTATGAAGATTTGTTATGAAATTTATAGATTAATAAATTGTAATTCGTCTCTCATCAATATGTGAAAATTCTTTATTCCCAATTGATTCGCGATTTTCTTTAGATCAAAATTCGTTGTTGTTTGCGTTCCATATAATTTTAAGAACTCGGTAATGCTAGACATTTTATAATAAAAAAATTTCTTATAGGGACCCCTAGAAGTCAGAAGGGGGGTATTGATTTAAAACTGTCTCATAATGATGACTTTCCTTACTACTTATTCGATTTTGAAATGATTATATTATAATTATTCTAATCTACATTGTTTTACATATTTCCATTTTCTTCATTAACTTCATTTGTTAATATGTTTCATCGTTAAAATGATTGTTTAAAATTACTATAACAACCATCCCGCATATCGGTGTTTATGCGTTCTGAATACACAATAAGAATTGGTTAATTGTCACTGCACTCTTATGTGCTTAAACTATTCATGACTTCACAATGGGAAGTACTTTGCTACCCGTATGTGTTTGGAAAACGTTAAATGAATTTTGCAAATGGATTTCTGAAACTGAATTTGAAAAACAGATTTTGAAAACTGTTTCTGAAAAAAATTTACGTAGGGGTAAATTGAACTGTCAAAAGTTTACCGATGCGTAAATTGAAATGACAAGAGATTCCACGATAATTTTAGAGGAAAGCTGTTAGATGTTTTCCGTTGCTAGAACAATACATATCTCTCTCTTCAATCTCTCTCTCTCTCCAATCTCTGTCTCTCTTCAATCTCTGTCTCTCTTCAATTATCAGCCAGTCTACGGGTTCATTGAATAATTTTGAGTTTATGAGTTACAATGATCTTCTAGTTCACACAATTAGTACTTTAAATAATGTTGAGAATACAATAACGAAGAATGTCTAAGTAATAATTGCGTCTTCTTAATTTATCATAATGCTCTAATCTTAATAATAATTGAGATCCATTTCACTTATTTTTAATTGAGATAACGAAGGATATATTCTCGAAGTTCCTTCCACTTTTGTTTCTTCCATTTTTAAAGAAATATTTTAGACACATAATTTTAGTTATCTCATATTTTAAAACCTGAAAAATGGATAAAATTCATGAATTTAGACGTTTTTAAAAACACCATTTTTTTTGATTTTCGGTGTCCTTGAACGGTCATGATTTAAGGGGGTGTAAAATGTCATAATCACAAATTTGAGATTCTTGACTTTTCTGATTTTTTCGGTGTCCTGGACCGGTCATGATTTTAAGGGGGTGTAAAATGTCATAATCTCAAATTTAAGATTTTGAAAAATTTGAAAAATTGGGTATTTTTAAAAACGCCTAAATTTATGAATTTAGGTCTTCATAACCTGAAAAAATGACCTAAATTCATGAATTTAGTCGTTTTTGAAAATACCAATTTTTCAAAAAATGGTACTTTTTAAATGGTCTAAATTTATGAATTTAGGTCTTAAAAACCTGAAAAAGGGTTCAAATTCATGAATTAATGGCGTTTTTAAAAATACCAATTTTTCTGAATTTTTCTAGTCCTGGAACGGTCTTCTTCCCATTACTCATGTAATTGTATACATACTGTTTCATAAATGATTGCACAAAAAAGTTAATATATTTTCAAATGTAATTTTCGTGTAGAAGTCCTGGTTTAACTTTAAGAAATGATATACCATATAAAACCTTATGTTCAACTGATTATTTTGGTATACATTTGGCTTTCTTAAGTGGTGGTCAGGAGTCCTTCTGAAAGAAAATTGAGCGTTTTCTTTGATGCAGGACTTTTAAATGAAGACGACAGAATTCTTTAATGAAAATTGACAGACGGTGTGAGCTATCGCTCGGCTTCATCATGATGCAAAGATTTCAAGATTCGTTGAATGTACAAAAAGATACAGTACGGATAATTTTTTTTGCCGAAAAAATGCTGCTAAAAAAGTCTGACATGATTTTTTCATTGATGAAGATGCTCAATTTCAATAAACTTTATACCATGTGTTATACCATTCGGTTGTGCCTGGTCAGTTGTGGTCAACAGACATAAAAGTCTGAATTTTTGGTCAATTCATTCACCGTAACAGACTAAACAACGCAAAACAGAAAATTATGATTATCGCTATCCAATCAGGCTCGTGGTAAGCTTTCGGATGATATAATTTTTTTCGAATAAAGGTCCATTCCCACTGGACGCGGCGTGGCGCGTCTCAGGCGTCCAGGATTTTCGTTCAGAACCTTAACAAACCTATGGGACTGTTCCCACCAGACGCATGGGACCACGCGTCCAAGAAATTTCAGAAAAAGGTTCTGTAATGAGGCGCGGTTTGCTTACGAGATATGAGAGAACGGCTTGTTCTAATCCCCCGCACTGAAACCTGACACCACACGTTGTCAGATGGTCGTGCAGAGAAATGACTGACTTTCGGCATAGATATCCGACAATTCTGACCTTCTGTGAGGACAATTTGACCAAATGAACATCAAAATCACTTATCAGTGCACTTTCACACTTTGTCAACCATGAAATCGAATTCATGAATGCATTTGGAGATGAATGGTATTTTATTTACTGCAAAACGAGTATCGGAGACGAAGATGAGAAAGTTGTTATTGCTCTCAACTTATCTGATAATCTTCGATAGAGTAACACTCCCGATTACTATAGAATAGACGATGTAAGTTAGTAAAGGTCGTTTTAGTGAGCTAACTTATGGCAAAGTCAACCTGTGCGTCAATTCTATTTCATGATCTGTCACTTGTCTTGTGCTTTGTTGTCACCCTATGAATGAAAATGTGTAAATGATATGTGCGTCCTTATAAACCGTATTCCCCACAAATGTGAAGCATCAAATGATTAGTTTTCGCAAAATTATGTCTGGAAAATTTCAAATTCGTAATTTCCCACACTCAGTCATCGGGTAAGTTATCATTTCCAGGTGTAGATCAGGATTTCGAATTCTTGATCTGCGCGCACACAAAGGCTTGGCGTCAGACAGACTCGCCACCTGTTCACAAACAATAGCAATCTCTTCAGTTGCTGCGCCCGATAAGTGAATCGACAAGACTTTTGGCAACTCATTCAATGATGACAGGAAACGGGGCAGTTATGACATGATCAGCTATGATATGATCATGAATAGTTTTTCTAATCATTAATTGCTTCATTTAATTAGGCACACCACACTGTTTCCTAAACCAAGCAAGTGTCTCGGCTGACCAAATGAATATGTTCAGGGATCAATTACATGAGTTTAAGCAGCAAACGGTTAAATTTGATGAGAATTAGCAAGTGATAAAAGAGCTTTTCGGGTTGTGCAACGATTTAGGAAACGGACTGTAATACTGAATGTGGAATTCTATTGTATCAAATATACACGACCATGAATTGGTAATAATAGTGGTAATTAAATTCCGCCAACCTATGTGAATGTTAGTGGCCGAGTAGGGGAGACACAGTGGCCATTATTGCTGGTGTCATTGTGATTAATTCACGTCAATTTTGATTATATTCTGTGTATAATAAGGTCATCTCGTGGGTTTTGTCCGTTGCTATACACTTCGTATATAAGTGTCTCTCTGCTCAGATGTTGCTTTCATTACTTTCTCTTGGAGTGTTGCCGTTGATGTCGTAAAATTTCACCTCTTTGTGACAGTGTTATTGTACCCATGCTGGAAAAATGGATGTCCTTATTGTTAATCACAATTTTTGTCAATAGCTGTAATTAGCATTTTTATGCTAAGGATCCATTTTCTTTGACAACTGCATGTACAGGCGTATGAATGTGGAGTGCCAAGACACTTCGCTTCTTTTGTAATTCATTCCTTCCATAACCTCTGCCAGGTGTTGAGGATAGCACCTAAATGAAGGGGTGACATATGTGACAGGAAAGAACTCTGGACTAACTGACTTATCATTTTTGGAATTAAATTCCATTTTGTGCATGTTATTGGAGGCTGTGAGTACATCAGCGTAAGAAGTGGATGATGACCAGTTGGGAGGCATGTGAAGGCCATCATGTCATAGCATGAATCAACGGGTGACAACATCGGGATGGATATATGGACTGCAATCACGAGTACAGGAGCGTGACTTCAAATCCGCATGCTTGCCCTCTGTGGCAACAATTATGGACATATACATATCCAGTAGTTCAATCATCAATGTCACCGAACTGATTATTCTTACAGTTAACGTATTGTAAACTGTTTTCTCCATTGGCTCTCCCTCAGTTAGAATACATATATTATTTACATTTGATATTTTCTTTTGTTAGTATTTGGTTAAGGAAGTGATAAGTGAACTGTCGCAGGGTGCGCAATTAAGAATTGGTTGAAAGCACTCTTAAAGTCTAAGGAGTGCTTCCAGTTACAATATCATTCACCTCAGTTAAGCTAAATAAAAACATCTCCCGCTCTCAGCAAGTTGGGAAAATGGCGAAAAGATAAGCCATCTGTCACTCTTCTAATGTAATAATTCATCCATCTAATGCTTAAAGGGTTTTAGAAGTAAATGCTACAGTGTATTTCTAGTAACAAAAACTTAGTCGCAAATATCTTTATTTGGAACACTAACGGACGTTTTTCATTATTGGATATTTAACTACTCACTGGGATAATATGATGTCAATCTTACTTTATTTCGAATTTGGACATAGAATTTTGAATGCGGAGTTTGATTCAATGATTATAACTAATAAATTGTTCTGACTCGGTATATTAAACGTAGGATTATAAAGCAAGTAATCCACTAATGATAAGCTAATGAAGCAGTAATAATCTGATGAAGTTATATCAAGAAAATAACTATTTTACATCACTAAAGTATAATTTACGTGGTATAGGCATATGTTGTATGTTGTAAGTAACTATTATGTAAATTTGACCTAAAGTTGCATTGTTTTCTAATTGAAGTCAAATACTGTGCCTGCCTATGACTCGTGCCTGTGAGGCGTTGAGGCCGCTCTTGACACCATTCGTCTCCAAGATGGTCGATCCAGGGCCAACTGCGATGCGTCATCCATGGAGATACCGAGTTGATTGAGATCTTCGACAACCACGTCCATCCATCGTGTGTGTGGGCGCCCTCGAGGTCTTCTCCATCCAGAGGCTGTCGGATTGAAGTCGATCACACGTTTCGTTGGCAGTTCACTAGGCATGCGGGGCACGTGCCCCAGCCAACGCATGCGCCGTTGAGCTAGAAGGCGTGGTAACGGCGGTTGGAGTGTGCGTCGGCGCACTTCGTCGTTGGTGATACGCTCTTGCCATCTGATGTTGAGTACTCGGCGTTGGCATCGGTTGTCAAAGCCCATAGTTCTTCTACCTTGCGTTGCGGAAAGAGGCCAGGTTTCGGAGCCATAAAGCAAAACCGAAAGAACACTCGCGTTATATATTCTCATTTTGGTCCGGTTGCTGATATTCCGATGTCTCCAAAGAGGTCTCCAAAGTCTTCTGAGCACATCATTTGCTAGAGCTCTTCTTCGAGCCAGTTCTTCGTCAATACCACCTCACCTGCTAATCTTCGACCCCAGATAGATGAAGTTTGGGACAACTTCCACTAGGTGATTGTTGACCACTATGGACTGTGGGGGTGTGCTCTCACTTATCATCATTAATTTTGTCTTAGAGTAGTTGAATTGGAGGCCCAATTTCGAAGCTTCATTGACATAGATGTTGATGGCTTGAATGAGGGTATCCATATCAGGAGCGAAAAGAGCAGTGTCATCTGCAAATTCGAGATCCGTTAGTCGGTAGCTACCCAGCTGAACTCCCTGTATCTGGTCGTCAACTTTCTTCATTAGGTAATCAATAAGACAATTGAACAATTCTGGTGCAGCTGTGCAACCTTGTCTTACGCCACTTTCAGTTTGGAACTAAGTTGAATCTTCCCCATTGACCCTAACGCAGCTATGGGAGTCTGAATGCAGGAGTTGTAGAAGCCGAATGATCTTTTCGGGTACACTGATTGAGCGAAGAATCAGCCAGCAGAATCAAACGCAGCCTTAAGATCCATAAATGCGATGCACAGATTTCTTCCACGACGATACTCGCGCGCCAGCTTGTTGGGGGCGGTGGTGATGATGCATGGCTACCTTTGTACGGTTGATTAGGATACTGGTGAACAGCTTCCCTGGTACCGACAGAAGAGTGATAACACGATAGTTAGAGCATACTCGAGCGTCGCCTTTTCTCTTCCAGAATGGGAGGATCACGCCCTTCATCCAATCTTCCGGAATGGATTAATTTTCCCACACAGCGTTGAAGACGTCAGTGAGCCATTGGATCATGCAGTCGTTTCCATGCTTGAGGATTTCCGCTGTGATATTGCATATACCGGGTGCTGTTTTGTTGTGAAGCCGTTTCACATGCAGCTTTACTTCTGATGTGGAAATACAATCTGTGTTGCACCTTGGAGAAGGTAAGGGATTGTCAGCCGCGTTGAGCAGTGTCAAATCGGTCTGTCTGGACGTACGATTGAGAAGATCACTCAAGTGCTCTTTCCATTGGTTGAGGCACTCTTCTTTGCTTGTAAGGACCTCTCCATGCCTGTTCTTAATATGTGTGATTTTAGTCGTCGGTTCATCGCGAAGGTCACGGAATAGTCGATAGACCGCGGCAGTGTCATTTCTGTCCGAAGCGATCTCGAGAGCGTCTGCCTTCTCACTCCAGTATCTTTCCTTGTCCTCTTTCAGTGACAAATTCCTGAGTCGATTGAGCCGACGATACTCTTGGATGTTCCTATCGAGTTTGGCCTTTCGCCTCTTTTCAACTAGGTCGAGAGATTCCGGTGAGATCCAAGGGCGTCGCGGTGGCGCTCTTTCTTTACGAAGAATAGTGGTTGCTGCGTTTTGAATCTCCGACTTAAACGTTTCCCAATTTTCGTGATCGAGGTTAGCAAGAACAGTATAATGATTTGCTATTTAAATCGAGAAGTTCTCAGCAATCTCAGGATCCTTAAGCTTTGTTGCGTCGAATCTGATATCACGCCTCTTCATTTGGCCTGCTTTGAGTCGCACACGCATCGTCATGACAAGCAGTCTGTGATCAGTGTTTCCCAAGTGTGCTCCTCTAAACACTTTACAGTTTGTAACTGAACTGCGCCATCGTCCTGAGACGGCAATGTGATCAATGGCTTTTTTGGTATGTCCGTCGTTGCTATACCAAGTCCAATGATGGATTCTGCGTCTGGGGAACCACGAATCTGCTATACAAAGACCATTTGTTTGGCACATGTCAAGGAATCTTGAGCCGTTGTCGTTTGTTGTCTGGTCAATATGCACATTGCCTACTGTTCCTGGTCAGGTTGTCCGCGCGTCTTTACCGATGGTGGCATTCGCATCAGTAAGAAGGATACAAATATCATGCGGGGCACTGTGGCTGATGTCGCTTCGAGTTGATTGTAATATTCTTCTTTAACGTCGTCATCGGCAACTTCAGTTGGTGCATAGGCAACCATGACTGACATCTTGCCAAACCGATGCCTGAAACGCGCCATGAAAATTCTATCACTAACTGGCTGCCAGCCAACAAGGGCATTGCGGGCTTGGCAGGATAGAGCAAGGGCCACTCCCCGACGACCATGCGACTCGTGGCCAGACCACAACATCGTATAGCCGTCTACCAAGGTTTCTCCGCTACCAGTCAGTCGTGTTTCACACAATCCTGTCAAAGTGATGTTGTACCTTCTCATTTCTCTCATTAAAAGTTCGGTGGCTTCAACATTCTCATTAAAATACTGTGACTAACTGTAAATATATTGTAGTAACTTGGATAACCAATAGAATGTTGAATTAAAAAGATGTAAATAATGATGCCAACAGGAATCGATTTCAAAATATTTACATTTGTCAAGCAATGAAAATAGTGATGGCTGTAATCTCAGAAAAGTAATTTTTTGAATATGTTCAAGCAATCTTTCAAGAAAAATTCTCACAACGGCAGATGAATCAATGATCGAATGCTTTGGGAAATACGGAAGATCTCTGAAACAATTTACTATAGAGGAAAGCCAACTTGTATGGATACAAAGTCTGGTGTCAAAATTTCCCCGATGGATAGAGATATAACTTTTCTGTCTGCAACGGAACGAGAACCGAAACTCTACAAAACGAGCAACCAACTGTTGAGAGCAAGCTGGTCTGGCAACCTCAAACCTTAAAAAAATGGAGGAAATGCAATAGGCCTACATTTTCATTGACAATTGTTTTATTTCGTTACCCCTTCTCGAAGCAGTGATGGAAAATGAAAGTGGTTGCACTCTTCGAAGTAATCGAATGCGGGACTGTCATCTGTCCGGCAAAGACGATTTTTCATCAAGAGAGAGGGCCGCTAGATATAAAATGTGGCGAAAACGATGTTCAAGTTTTGAAATGGAATGACACCAGCGTCGTAATTGCTGCCTCTAACTGTGGATCTGCTATGACCTTGAAGGAAGTGAAGTGTTGGTCGAAGGCTCAAGGGAAATACATCTCGAAACCTCAGCCATTTATCAGATCTGCCTACAACATGATGATGGGAGGCACAAGCGGAATGGACCAAAATGTATATAAAAAGTCGGATCTATGTTCGTATGAAGAATTGGTGGTATCCAATTTCTTCATGGGTATCGATGTAGGCCTTTAAAGCTGATGACTTCTGTTCCGTAAAATTGGCATTGCTATTGATCTGCTACACTGTAATAAACACAGCCTATGTGTGGGTCTAATGATGGAATTAATCCTATTTTTAGAGGAGCACATGCCGTCTGTGTTATTTTTCTAGTCATCATACATCAGATGGCAACTATGATCGCTATGTCTCATACATAGATATCTGAAATAATGAAGTCAATTTATAATTTAGACCGACATTTAGACCTTTTTAATTTACAGTGTAGCATTCAGGCATGTATTTACAAATGCACATTTGTCTCTCAGCAGATGTGGACCCTAACAGGGTCTTGCTGTGCAGGGACGCAGAAATGCGTTTGAAGTGAGATTGTCATTTGATAGTGATTGATACCATATAGACCGCCTCCGCTGCACATTTTTCATTATGACAACCAACCGCAAGTGTGACAAAATGCCCAATCAATAATAATTAACAAATGAAAGTATTTTTTTCAGTTACTGAGGTCGTTTTGATATCAAGGCACTCAAATATTCAGAAACCATAATTTCATCTATAATATTCAGATAGAATTATGTTAAGGGTTATTGGTGTTGCACTGCATAGGGAATGTACATTAATCTTGAACTTTTCTTGTTTTTTCTAAGAGAAAAGGGAAAATTTCCAACTTTCTTGGCCACTTCTTTTTAATTCTGCAATCAATAAAGATGAATTAAGTAATGTACAAGCTGCACAGAGTTCATGGCTGTTTGCATCTAAGTGGTGCGGTGAAATGAAACGGGTAAAATGAAAACGGGTTTACCGAGAAAGTTGGTATTTTTTGTTTTTCTCTTGGAAAAGGCTATTGCATGAACTCCTGAAAAACCTGATGGCATTGCAACTTATATCGTTATGACAATGCCAATTCCAAAGCAAGAATGTTTCTTGATGACTTGAGAAAATATTTAATGACTTAAGGATTTTAACTTGAACTGAAATAGAAGAATGCAAAATCAGTGAATTTCATGACATCTTTCAATTATCTCAAGTCAAAGAAGAGAATTTGTGAGACATTTTGCTATTGAATTGACAATTATTTAGTCCGGCAGCCAGCACGAGTTTGTGCAGGGAAAGAGGCCGACAATGAGACTTTCACAGAATGATGTACACCTCATAGTCCGGCAGCCAGCACGAGTTTGTGCAGGGAACGAGGCCGACAATGAGACATTCACAGAATGATGTACACCTCATAGTCCGGCAGCCAGCACGAGTTTCTGCAGGGAACGAGGCCGACAATGAGACTTTCACAGAATGATGTACACCTCATAGTCCGGCAGCCAGCATGAGTTTGTGCAGGGAACGAGGCCGACAATGAGACTTTCACAGAATGATGTAGCCTACACCTCATAGTCCGGCAGCCAGCACGAGTTTCTGCAGGGAACGAGGACGAAAATGAGACTTTCACAGAATGATGTACACCTCATAGTCCGGCAGCCAGAGCGAGTTTCTGCAGGAAACGAGGCCGTCAATGAGACTTTCACAGAATGATGTACACCTCCTAGTCCGGCAGCCAGCACGAATTGCTGCAGGGAACGAGGCCGAAAGTTAGACTTTCACAGAATGATGTACACCCTATGCCTACTGCGAATGGGCACGTCTGCCGAGTTCTAGTGAGTTTCTCTTCTTGTCAGACACGATCAAAGAAAAACACATGTAAATCCTATGGGACGCAGATTACAGTTTTTTTTAAATGAAATTTTGTATGTTTTCTCTGATTACAGGAGAAGTACTAAGGCCAGAGTCATTATTTTTTGACATGTAGTGTCTTCAGGTCATTTCCTATGATATGCATGTGCTTTTTCATGCATCTAATCGCAATGTATGTGAGAATGTGGTTGAATGTGAATAAAGTAGCTCAAAATGTTTGTGTTAACCGACATTAAGAGAGTCAACAAATCAAATGTGTTTAGCTCTATAGACAGGGCTGCATGAAAATGAAAGGAAATGACCTGAAATCATTCCATGCCAAAATTATGACTCTCAGCTTAGTAGTCTTCGTTTAATCAGACAAAACATACAAAATTTCATTTTAGCCAAAAACTGCAATCTGCGTCCCATTGGATTTACATGTGTTTTTCTTTGATCTTGTCTGACAAGAAGAGGAACTCACTAGAACTCGGCAGACGTGCCGATTCGTAGTAGGCATTGGGTGTACATCATTCTGTGAATGTCTCACTTTCGGCCTCATTCCCTGCAGAAACTCGTTCTGGTTGCCGGACTATGAGGTGTACATCATTCTGTGAAAGTCTCATTGTCGGCCTCGTTCCCTGCAGAAACTCGTGCTGGCTGCCAGACTATGAGGTGCACATCATTCTGTGAAAGTCTCATCCTCGGCCTCGTTCCCTGCAGAAACTCGTGCTGGCTGCCGGACTATGAGGTGTACATCATTCTGTGAAAGTCTCATTTTCGGCGTCGTTCCCTGCACAAACTCGTGCTGCCTGCCGGACTACGAGGTGTACATCATTCTGTGAGAGTCTCATTGTCGGCCTTGTTCCCTGCAGAAACTCGTGCCGGCTGCCGGTCTATGAGGTGTACATCATTCTGTGAAAGTCTCATTGTCGGCCTCGTTCCCTGCAGATACTCGTGCTGGCTGCCGGACTATGAGGTGTACATCATTCTGTGAAAGTCTCATTGTCGGCCTCGTTCCCTGCAGAAACTCGTGCTGGCTGCCGGACTATGAGGTGCACATCATTCTGTGAAAGTCTAACTTTCGGCCTCGTTCCCTGCAGAAACTCGTGCTGGCTGCCGGACTATGAGGTGTACATCATTCTGTGAAAGTCTCATTGTCGGTCTCCTTCCCTGCAGAAACTCGTGCTGGCTGCCGGACTATGAGGTGCACATCATTCTGTGAAAGTCTCATTCTCGGCCTCGTTCCCTGCAGAAACTCGTGCTGACTGCCGGACTATGAGGTGTACATCATTCTGTGAAAGTCTCACTTTCGGCCTCGTTCCTTGCAGAAACTCGTGCTGACTGCCGGACTAATTCCTCATGGATTGGAAAAAGGTATAAGATGCGCGCTACATGTAAAAGTGTACACTTGTGCGTCCATAGATACATACTTCGTTGAAGTTGAAATATGAAGATGTCCTCCGGCTGAACATTCTAAAGGACTGCACAACAGTTTGCTCTGCGTTTATTTATCCTGGCTTTGCCATGCGGTTGATAATCATTAAGATTGCACGGCAAAGTCAGGATAAATAAGCGCGGAGCAGCTTGTTTTGCAGTCCTTCAGCTTGTTCAACCATCCTAGATATGTTAAGCTAGTTTAGGCCATTCCGAGCCGTCTTGACGAGCCCTTGTAGGACAAATACATCGTCTACTGCTGTCAACGAATTTTCATGCTTAAATCTTTCAAGTCTGAGGACATCTTTCTATTTTATGATTTTATGTTCCGGTAAACTGACACTGCAATCTTTATGTTCCTTGATGTCAAATTCGTGCTACATACATGAATAACAAAGAAACATTTACGTAGAGGTTATATCATGGCTAAATCTAGTTTATCAGGTTTCAAAAGACAATTGCCCGCAAATCAGCCTTGCTATGAACTAGATTTAACCATGATACAGTGCTGCGCAGTAAAACCGCCCACCCATCAAATTGTAAAGACGCTCGAATATCTTCATTGCATATTCAGTTATAGAAATTGATATTGAACAAGCATCTTAGTCTCGAAAGAATGCTCAGAAAATATAAAAATAAGAGCCACCTCTAGAGGAAGTGCACTTGTATTATATCCTATTACATGGCACATCAGCACTATCTAATGAATTCTCATACGATGATGAAAGTCATCCCAGTAGCCATTTATAATAGAATATAATGCTTACTAATTTAAGTTATTAAAGTAGTCCTAAGGAGGACTGATGGCGTTCTCCAATCCGCAAGTGTACAAAGGCAATGCTGTAAATATTGGATTAATCAGTTCTTAAAAGAACTCAATGTACCTTTCTCGTGGCAACGAATTAGCTTCATCTCGCAGACTTTATGTGATTAAGTGTCTGAAGCCTTTTTTGCCATCTCGTACTCTGATAAATGTATGTCATTCTCTGATAACTCAGTACTTTTTATATGCATCCCCGTGTACGGTTGTCTTCCTTCAGCCCTTTGTGGTCGATTGGAAAAGTTTCAAAGAAGAGCCAATAGACTTACTTATCTGTAACTCTAACTGCTTAAGTGACAAATTTCCTCCGATAGATCTTCAAGACATCAGAGTTAAACATTTCGCATCCTCTACACGACTTGGTTCTTGGAAGATTAAGTATTACCATGAAATTAAGAGTGCCTATCTGCAACACGACAAGTCGATTAAATTCATTCTTTCCGCGGGTTTCATGCTATTACTTTTTTGCTCCTCACGCTTTATGCCTGCCTACTGATTTCACTGTGTTCATGTCACTTCTTTATTTATCTTTTCTGAACCACATGTCTTGATATGAAATCTGTAACATCGACTGTGTAACTCTATGATTATCAGTTTATGAATAAACGCTACTACTACTACTAATTAATGAATTGAGGCATTAATGATGAAGATTACTGTACAGTGTCAGTTGGCATAGAATGGAAGGATGTCTGTCCTCAGACTTGATTAAACCTTCAGAGACCTGAGCCTTTTCACACCCTCTGAGACCTGAGGGGGGGGGTCCAGTGGACCCCTTTAACATATTCTTAGTTTACCTGCTTAAATCGATATCAAAACATAAGGAAAGTTGATTTTAAGTAAAACAATGATGTTTGCGTGTAGCAGGTCGGTATAACGAATTCCTTGAGTGACTTTCAGCCTTCTCAGTAAACACGTGCGAAGATATGGTGTTTTTGTAAGTCAACCACATTTAGTACAGCATCATTTGTACTAGGAGGCGGCTTTACGATCTTTTGTTTCACCATAAAGCCTCAGGTAGTTGATTTTGATGAAATTGATTTAATTCATGTAGCTAATCCTTTCCATTTGTACATTCCTTCAAATTTATCCAAAGCTATCAGAAATAGACCTAAAATGAGTCAAAATTGCTGTACTTCTAGAACCAAAAACAGCTGTGGAGATCTCAAACTTATCATTACTGCTGTGAAAAGTTTGTCATCAATCAGTTTTTGGTGCTCAACTATGAATATAATGATAGCTTTCATTTCGGACATCGATTTATGTCGAGTTGTTCATATAGGCCAACCAGTCACGCGAGATCATGTGCGAAAGCAAAATATTCACATTTTGCGATTTTCCAACACATTGCACATCTACGAGCATGATACAAACAATGAATAAATGACTTTCACTCTTTATACACCATCGTGGACATGTTCGAAATCATTTTTCATCAAATTACAAAAACCACCACTTGTCTCTGAGGGTTAAGCATGAAGAATCTGTGTCAGCAGTAGCCGATGTTGTTCGCCCTACAAGAACTGTTCACTGCCTTTGGGAATGACCTAAGTGTACTGACATGACAACCCAATGAGGGCGAAACACAGCGTCTGTGGCTGCGAAGGAACTTACGTGTTTCAGTCTTATAAATTTCGTTGTTCAAGTCTGAGAACTTTCTCTGATTGATAAGGATTCAATACTTGAATAAAAATTTTACGGAATTCAAACATGTGAAAGTCACAGAGTCTCAGTATATAAGCCTGTCAATCAGCACGAGAATTCTCTCATTTTTTGCTGTTGATTTTCACATATTTTGGCAGTGCATAAGTTACATACATACCTGACTATCCTCAATAGTTGAGAGTATCTAAGTCAACAGTTCCACAGTTTTTGAACTAAAAACCTTCCAAGTGAATTGAAACACCTACCAAACGTCACGCAATCTCTCGTGGAAAATATATCTCATGATCTAAACTTGATCTGAAACACTAGCTTGTCATTGAGGACGACAAAAAGGATGAACCAGCTGAAACTTTCTTCAAATGTAATAACTTTAGTTTCCTGGAAGATAGGAGATCTCAAAAATTCCTCGCTTCTTCAATTGCAAATATTTATGTTCAGTTTGTCATCAAGCTTATCTGTCGCAGTGCTATATCAACTTTTGTCTCGTATTCCTTCCAATACGACAATATCAAAAAATATTGAAATACAAAATTGACTGCCAAGCGGATTAACTTAATTTGACAGAATTCCTAACTACATTTTCCTACTGAAAACTTAAATGAGAATTGGCGCCGATGAAAAAGTTTAACGATAGGAATTTGGAAAAAATTGAGATATTTGCTTGTCTGGACATGTCAGGAACTCTTCAACTAGAGAAAAGGAAAAGATGGAACAAAGCGAGAACGAAAGAATGCTGGAAATTACTTGGCCAACTCGCATCCCGTCTGTAATATTCTTCAAAAATGCTCTGTTAGTGGCAGCAGACGTTGATCAGCGAAATTACAGATCAGCTTCAAATGTGATTATAGACAAAAGGAGGAAGAGCGACTTGCAGGCTGCCAAATTATTCAAACGTTTGAAAAATTGCTACTGAATTTTGTCATTCCTACTGCTTTTTTATAAGTAGTACTTGCAAGACATTCGAATTTCCAATGTTAAATTTCTATTCAAAATCTATTTTAGATGATGATTCATACTCCTGTATTTGTAAAATATGCTTATATCTGCTTCGTTGATAGCCACCACATGATTTTTTGTAACATAATTCAGACATTTTGAAAGAGGTTTTCTTAAAAACAGTCCGTGAAGTTGGCCTTCCATTCTTTCAAAAATCTTTTTATGAAGAGTTTGGCAATACATAAAACTGCAAACTTAAAGTCAGAAAAGGGGAAATCAACTAACGTCTCACAGGTTCCCAGCAGAAATGTGACCATGTAAGTGTGGGAGACGAATTGTTCCAGAGTAACTTGGAACTTGGAAAATCAATCGAAAACTCTCAAAGACTCGCAAAGAATGGTGGAGATAAGCTGACTTCTTGTGACCATTCCAGGCAACGTAAACCTGGTTCGTTTCGGGGAAGTATTAAAAAGAATTTAATTTAAACACAATCTGTAGAATGAAAATAACTCGCAATTGGAGCCTGCGTGCCTCGTTTGGCTTCATCCATCTTTAGAAGAGAGTAGCTGGCTTTCCAACCAGATTTCCAGATACTTGTGAGCTTATTGTTCATAAGTATTTCGCTGTTGAGTTCCCATAGAAAATAAAAGTCATTTATTTACTGCACTGTTGTAGTTTCCCCATCATTGCCTACATGTGTAATAGACTTTAATTTCGGTATTCATCACTATATTTTCCTCATTTGCATTCTTTTATAGGAATTATCATAAGAAGGCAATGATTTTAATAAAAACTAGAAATTTTTGATGATGTCAGTTTACAATGGAAGTACCTAAAATTGAAAAAAATTTTCTTGATATCAGTATTTGGAAGGAATAAAAAATCTATTATGAATACTACAGCAAGGACATAAGATCAGACAACTTGTTAAATAAAGACAGTTGAATTTCCAGTTATATTAATCATGATTTCATTCCCAATACCTTGAATACTGTAGAAAGCAGATGCAACACTGACTTATTAAAGAAAAAAAATGACAGAAAAATAGATTTAGGAAGCGTGATATGAAAAACAAGCGCAAGTGTGGAAAGGCATGTTTAGACAAAAAATTATGACGCTAACTTAGTGCTCCAATACCTCAATGATATAACCAATAGAAAAACTAACTCGTTCGCTTGGTTAATAGAAACAATCAATAGTTGAGGATTGTTTTGCACTGTAAACTGTAAACATCCGTTAAATTTAACAGCAAAAATTAGTTTCACGGTTTCTTACAGTCTGAACTGTAAATATCCGTAGAAACAGACGCTTGCTTTATCTGAAATGAACGGATTTTAACTGTCACTCATCACATTGTGACTTCATCATTTTAACAGATATTTACGGATATTTTGTGAAGTTTAACGGTTATTTTAGCTGTTTGCAACAGTGTGCAGTTTACAGTGTACTAACAAGAAAATGAATAAGCATGATAACTGTAGATACTTTCTCTGATGAATATAAATGCAACGTTAAGAATATTATTTAAGAATTTAAATGCAAAATGTGCAACAGTAGTTATATTGGTAGATAATCAAGGAGCTGTAAAGTTAGATATGAAGAACATTGTCGCAGTGTAAATAATGGTGACGACAAGAGTCCTTTGAGAGCGCATGTCCGTATGATATCTTGAAGCGTGCTCAGGACAGTGTTGAGCGTGCGTTGTGGGAAGTGAGGCTGATTCAAGCTCGGTCTCTGAACCTGAATCGACGTCACGAATTGTCGCTACTTGGCTTACATGTTTGAAGTTGTGCAGCATCCTTCATTCTCTATAAATATGCATTTCATTTATTCTGTAATTTCTATCATTTAAATTGTGATGAAAAAATGTCTGGACCCGAAACGCCCGCTGATACAAAAGGAGATCTTGATTTGTTGGCATTACATAAAAGGAAGAGAAAATCTACTGTTCAATATCGAAAATCATTGCCGTAATGTGATCAGAGCCCGTTGTTTCATGCTAACAAAGTCTTACTGTATCTGAATCTTCATTCAGCTAATTTGTGCTTTACGGAATTGATCGAGCGGTCGACAACTTCTGAATTGTAAGTAAAGTAAGTTAAATTTTCAATGAAAATCATTCATATACAAATGTGATTGAAGACATGCAAATATCATTTCGAAAATTTCTAAGAACATTACAGAACATCATTCAGACCAAGAGTTTAGTAAGTCCTATAAACAACCAATGATGGAGATCCACGAGCACTTTTTGAGATGGGGACAAATAAGCGTCCACAGCGGTGACTCTTCTGGGGGAAAATGTCATGGAGGCAATGATTTTGCATGGAGTATTTCTCAAAGAGCCTCAGAGATTGCTGCAATCTTCTCATTCAAAGACTCCATATAAGAAGTCGTTAACATACGGGATCAACTCCCTTTTGTAGTTACTAGAGAAGTGGAACAAAGAATTCATCGAAAGGATAATGTGGTTATTCGTGGTATTGTGGAGAAGAAAACAGGTGATATGAGCGAAAGAAAGCAGCATGATGAAAATGAAGTTAAAAAGTTATTGAATAATATCAAGATGGACAACATCGAAATAAAAGAGATCACTCGCATCGGGAGGATGAACGGAAAGGATAGATTGATGAAAATTAGATTAAAAAATGAAGAATCAAAAACAAAGCTTCTACGATCTTCTCGACAGCTCAGATATACTAAAGAATATGAAAGAGTTTTTATTCAACCTGATAGGACTCTTCTGCAGCAGCAAGAAAATACAAACTTGCGGCGTGAAGTCAAGCTCAGAAATGAAAATGGAGAAGATGTTATGATTCTTAAAGGAAAGATTGTGAAAAGATCAAGCTTAGACACTGTGAAACATTTTCATTGAATTTTTACCCTTTTTCTCAAAAATGTCATCAGAGTACATTTTTTCGAAGTTATCCGACTATTTCCTTGACAAATATACGTTCTTTGTTACCAAAAATAGATGAACTGAAAATTGTAAGTCAACTTAAACGATCAGACATTATTTGTATAACCGAAACGTGGCTGCATTCAAACATCTGTGATGCCCTCATTTCAATTAACGGGTTTTCTGTCTACCGTGATGATCGAAATGAGCAGAAAGGTGGGGGAACTGATTTTTATGTACGTAATGATTTTGTACAGGCAATTGTTGACATAGATGCAGCTTGCAGGAAACCGGCTCACTCTAAAATGTCATACACTGTGATTGAGTTAGCAAATTTTTCATTGTACTTGCTTTGCATATATATACCACCCTCTTGCTCAGCTGCTGAATTAGACGAAATCAATCAATTCATATGTACCATGTTTGATTTTTGCATCTGTGAGAAGCCCAATCATAACTTTATGATCGTGGGAGACTTCAATCATTTTAATTGTGAAAAACTTTGTACTGATATTGATGCCGTTGACATTGTGAAATATGGTACGCGCTTTGAAAACATCTTAGACCATATTATTATCTCAAGAGACCTTTCTTTGTGTTATTCCCCTGATCATGTTGATTATGATGCTCCTATTGGCAATGCTGACCACAAGTTTCTCACTGCTTATCCATCAGTATCTATACCAAAGAAAGAGTCTGAACATGCAAAATGCAAAACAAAAAAAGTTTATGATCTGCGAGAGAGTCATATCATATCCTTAAGCAGTACTATAGCTGATCAAGATTGGACTGATTTGTATTCGGCTGTTGATATCAATCAGAAATGGCTTATTTTCCGACAAACTATAATTGAGCATATAGACCGGAGCATACCTCAACATTACGTCGTTATGAAATCAACGGATAAAGAATGGCTCACACCCATAACAAAGCTCTTAATTAACGAGAGATGGAAAGCCTATCGCTTGAGAGATTGGAGCAAATACAACTATTTAAAAGAAAAAGTCAAACTTGAAATTCAAAAGTGCAAACAAATCTGGGCTAAAAAGATAAAAGAAAAACCGAATGGACTTTGGAATCTATTGGCCACAGTGAAAGATACAAAAAGTTCCAGCAATAGTTTTGACAACTTCATTGAGAAAAACAACGGAATCGATAATACTTTGGAGCTAATTACTCAACAGTTCTCCACGAGCATGACTCGCGATTCCACCTGTACCCAAGTGGATGTTGCTGATGATGATTGGAACCCTTTGATATCTGAACTACAAGTTGCGAAGCTACTTTCGGAAGTCAAACCCAATAAGTTTTCGGGGGATCCTGAAATCTCATCATTGATTTATAAGACTTTATCTGTCTTCATATCATCGCCTCTTGCTCATATATTTCAAGCATGCATTAACCAGAGGAAAATTCCAGAAGAATGGAAGAAGGTTTCGATCACTCCAGTGCCAAAAGAAAAGCCAATAAAAGTCACAAAACTTCGTCCCATTTCTCAATCCTTACTACCAACCAAAATTTTTGAACGCATACTTTTAAACGAACTCAGATTGAATTTTGAACACATGTACGGTGAAGAACAGCACGGTTTCCGTAGAGAATGCTCCACTACAACAGCTCTAGTTGCAATCACACATCAATTGCTTCAGAATCACGATGACAAAAATTGCCATGGATCTGTACTAATGACGTTCGATATGCACAGAGCATTCGACAACTTGGACCACAAATTGATAATTGAGAAATTTTTGAAAATGAGCGTCCCTAAGGGGTTTGTCCTTCTTCTGAAAGACTATTTATACAATCGTTTTGCGCATATCAAGCTGTTCGACAAAATATCAAGAAGCTTCCGTGTAACTGTTGGTGTTCCCCAGGGTACTGTCTTGGCACCATACATTTTTGGAGCGTTTTTTGGAGATTTCCATTGTCTCTTACCGACTACCAAATCGGTTAAATATGCAGACGACTTGACTGTAATTGTACCAGTGCATTCTGTCGACAAAATAGAAAATGAAGTAAATTGTGAGATCGAAAATATTCAGCGTTGGTGTTCGGAAAATCGCCTTACACTGAACTTGTCAAAATCAAGGATCCTTTTTTGTTTTGCCAATAACAATGTTGAGTTTTCTTTTTCTCTTCCAATTGAATGTGTCGATAAAGTCACTGTTCTTGGTTTTGTAATCAATAAAGATTTGTGTTGGGATTCCCACATTGACCATATTGTGAAGATAGCTAATAGACGTTTTTATGCTTTGAGAAAGTTGTGGCTACATTTGAACACTGATGAACTGCACATGATCTATACAGCATATATTCGCACAATTGTAGAATATGCTTGTCCCATTTTTGCTGGCATCAACAAATCGCTAACAAAGAGGCTGAAAAGCATCGATATACGAGCTCATAAAATCATATATCGTGATGGAATACGGGAGTGTCGTTGTGCAAGTGATGAACTGATCATACGTCGAAATCAACAGAGTATTGACCTCTACCGAAAGATAGAGAGCAGTGACAGTCATATTCTGAGTGATATTATTCCCAACAGGCTTCTGCATTCCGGATACCCTATTATTCCCCTTTGTCGAACAATAAAGACCAAACAATCCTTCGTGAACTACACTGCACGCCTACAAAGCAATTTATTGTGAAATGTTTTCCTTCATACTGTAATTATATGACTTGTGTCATGATCTTTTGTGTATTTGCATATGTTACTTCTGATTATCATTACTTGAGAAATAAACACGTTACTTACTTACTTACTTATAAGCACAAGAAGCATCGATGCCACAGATGATACGATGTGCTTTACGTTGCAATTTTTCCAAATGATTCCTCGGTAGGTTGGCATGCTGACAAACAGGGGCGAACAGTATTCCAAAAATGATCTCAGAAGGGAATTATACAAACAAAAAATACTTCTTAATGCGAAGACAATGTAGACGACGGGCGAAGGTTGTAGTTACAAGATCAAAATGTTTGTCCCACTTTAAATCAGCTAACCAAAGAACCCCCCAAAATCTTGTGCGCCTGAACAAAAACGACGCCAGGTAAAGTGACAGGAGAAAAATTGCGCGAATTTTTATTGGTAGGCACTTACTCTTGCTATGATTCACCGTCAAATACATAGATCTAGCCCATAAAAGAAAATTTTCGTGTTTAATTGCAACATGAAGGTTGTCTATACTATGGTAAATAGGAACTACAATAGTGAGATCATGAACAAATTTCACAAATTGTACAGAGGCTGTTGACCTACAGAAATTACCCGTTGCCGCATTGAATAACAAAGATGCATAAGGTTTTTCAATTCCTCTATCGAGAGTATCAAAATGTCGTCCGTCCGTTTTTACGGGCAATATTTACAAAGGAATCAATTGCTTTGATATCATCTAATTGAAAGAGAAGCCAGTCTGCTCATTGTCTTTAATAATTGAAAACTTAGTTGACAATTATTGAAACAAACGTTTGGTTTTCCTATGGGAGAAGACCTTTGCCCCTCTCTAGTTGATTCTCTGATCTTTATGAAATTGTTTTTTCATGAAAGCAGTGTGTGGAAACAACTTTTTCACATGCATTTCGTTACAACCGACTTCCGGATTGCTGTTCAACGTTCTCTTGTTGATTTGCAATTTCACAACTAGATCTTGGTCTATTCTTTCCAAACTTCGTAATTAAATTAAGTAGATGTCGTCGTGTTATAAAAGTTTAATACAACCGGTTTGAAATAAGAAATCTCTTGTCAAGATTTCTGTCTTTAGTCATCCTCTTATGTATCTATTAGCAAATATTCAAGCAATAATAATTCGACAGGCAGAACGAGTTTCTGCAGTGAACGAGGCCGACAATGAGACTTTCACAGAATGATGTACACCTCATAGTCCGGCAGCCATTACGAGTTTCTGCAGGGAACGAGGCTGAAAATGAGACTTTCACAGAATGATGTACACCTCATAGTCCGGCAGCCATTACGAGTTTCTGCAGGGAACGAGGCTGAAAATGAGACTTTCACAGAATGATGTACACCTCATAGTCCGGCAGCCATTACGAGTTTCTGCAGGGAACGAGGCTGAAAATGAGACTTTCACAGAATGATGTACACCTCAAAGTCCGGCAGCCAGCACGAGTTTCTGCATAGAACGAGGCTGAAAATGAGACTCCACACGGCAATTCTGCTAATCGGGCTTGTGTAGACAGATATCCACTCCATAGGTTGTTGTCTAGGAAAATCACAATTTGTACATAGGAGCGTGGTAATTTTCTGGCAATTTTATCTTCGACTCTTTACTCTAAGACTTTGAAGGACCGGCTGACTGTTAAGCATACAAAATTTCTGATACGTGAGCAAACTTGAGATTTTTGTCATTTTTTAGGAAATAATGTTCAAAGACACAGTTACTTGGAAATGCATTGTTGTGCAGCAAAACTGACCACCGTTAATTTCGCAAGAAAGCTAGTCCCCTAGGGGTGACTACACACGCTTTTTGGATGTGTTTCTTTTTGCATTTTTCTGACCACTCTTATGAGACTAAAGTGCTTGTTTAATTCTGACTTGTATTAGTAAATGTGCAATGAAGATCGTACTTTTTTCAAATTTGATTGAGTGAATTTTGCTACACAACACTGCAGAAGCGAGGTTAGGCAATACGTTCATTACTAAATTCTCCGATTGTGACTGAAGTTACCTGTTCGTAATGCGCACTTACATGTGCCGATTGACACAGTCGCATTAGTGGCTCATACCTCTGTTGGTAGAGCACAGGCCTAGTTAACCTTGGTCGTAGGTTTGAATCCGACCAGCCGCACATCCTTTGCATGGCAATTTGATTTATCGCTAATTTAATTTCATTGTTGTTAATTGCATTTACGATGTGGTTTAAGATGCTTTCATATTCGACCAGTCGGTTCGGGAGTTTCATTCGATAACAGCAAAAGCAAGAACACTTTTCAGTGTGAAAGATGCTTTGGTGGACAATCAGTCCCCGCTACTTGCCTTAATGTCGGCGGTCACAATTGTGATGAGTTATTTACTCATTGATTACTATTGCTATGACAACTGGTGTGTGGTGGTGAGGGTTTGATCCTGCCAATTGACACACTCGCGTAAGTGTCTCATAGCTCAGTTGGTTAGAGCACAGGTCTAGTTAACCTTGTTCGTAGGTTCGAATCCTACCAGCCGCACATCTTTTGCATGGCAATTTGATCTATCGTTTATTTAATTTCATTGTTGTTAATTGCATTCACGACATGGTTTAAGATGCTTTGGTGGAGAATCGATCCCCGCTACTTGCCTTAATGTCGGCGGTCACAATTGTGACGTGTTATTTATTCATTGATTATTATTGCCTTGACAACTGATGTGTGGTGGTGAGGGTTTGATCCTGCCAATTGACACACTCGCGTAAGTGGCTCATAGCTCAGTTGGTTAGAGCACAGGTCTAGTTAACCTTGTTCGTAGGTTCGAATCCTACCAGCCGCACATCTTTTGCATGGCAATTTGATCTATCGTTTATTTAATTTCATTGTTGTTAATTGCATTCACGACATGGTTTAAGATGCTTTGGTGGACAATCGATCCCCGCTACTTGCCTTAATGTCGGCGGTCACAATTGTGACGTGTTATTTATTCATTGATTATTATTGCCTTGACAACTGATGTGTGGTGGTGAGGGTTTGATACTGCCAATTGACAGAGTCGCGTAAGTGGCTCGTAGCTCAGTTGGTTAGAGCACAGGTCTAGTTAACCTTGGTCGTAGGTTCGAATCCTACCAGCCGCACATCTTTTGCATGGCAATTTGATCTATCGATTATTTGATTTCATTGTTGTTAATGTGCTCTGACGGAGTCTGCTGGTGATCAGCTGATGTCAGCGGAAGACAAACGAATGGATGTGACACAAAGTGAAAGTGCTAAAGTATAATAGACCACTAGAGACCACTAGAGCAGAGGGAATGCGCAAAGCAAGCGCAGTGGGAGAAGAGACTCGACAGCTTAGAGCTGGCGACGATTCAAGGCGAAGTGGAGGGACGATGGAGGGGAGTAAGACACAAAAACGTGGATTGACGATGTACAAACATGACAAGAGTAGGCCTATTTGTGAGTGTTGAATTGTTTGTTTTTCCGTTCTTCATTCTTCTCTTCCATCACACTACTGTATGATTTTTATTGCAACCGGTTCTCGCTGTCCGACCAGTTTGTGCTTAGTGACCTTGATTCGATCACGTATCTTCTATGACATGACATTTTCATCAATTTGTTATGACTGATGTGACTGATATGTACTCATTTCTACATTTAAATGTCGATGTCCGGTAATAATGCGCACTCTTGCGACTTTAGAAAATGCTAGAAAGATGCACTTCTGTAGAAAATCTAGATAAGGTCCGAAGTAACAAATGCAGTCCGTGTTCTGGATGAATGCGTATTTGTTCGACGCCATTTTACCTTCAAATAGACCCGAGAGTAATACGGATCCTTGCTAAATACGGAGCACATGTTCCCTAAATAGTGACTCTCCGCAGCTATGGGGACGACCCCCTTTCGTACCTTCAATACAGACCATTTTGCTTAGCAGTGTACATGTAAGTTGCGATCACGCTGACCTAGCCTTGGCAACCGAAAGCCTGGCGGTTCCACCCGCGCTGTAAGATGGCGGTCGACATGCTTCGCCCCTAAAACTTCAATTTACCGACGAGAAGTGACAGACGCGCTCCCAAGATGCGTTCCTTATTGCTCTTGCGGCGAGTCATTGAATCATCAATCAGTTGGAAGTTTTCTTATTTGTGATAAGATTTGAATGAAGTTATCAATTTCGTCTGCGTCTCATTACTGAGACAGTTTTCTTCCAAAACAAATAATTATTGGAGCCGACTATAATGCAATCTCAACTATTAAACTGATCAACATCTTTCAAATCGGATAAACTCTTATCTACTGATGAGAGCTTTATATTTGATGTCGCCAATGATAAACTATTATGGACGAGAACACAAGATCTAGATAGTGCAATTAGTTTTATTCAAGTATGAAAAGTACTGATGAAGTCTGGCGATATTTTATATAAAATGAGGATTTTCAATTATGTTGTCAAATTATTTTCGTTCGAATTTCAACCTTAGTGATTTTAATATCTCGTTAAGAATATGAAATGGCAATGCAGAATGCAAATTGCAGGAAATGTTTGGAGAATTCAAATGATGAAATTATTGAAAATTATGTGGTCTTATGTAGCTATTTGAGTTTAAATAGTAAAAATGATGAATAAGCTCGATCTCATATAAAAGTGCTTAGCAAAATTAACCCTAAATACGCGCATGACGTCAGACTTGTCTGTGTCTGTTCAGTGCACAGAATTAGATTGTTTAAGCGCATCTCTTTGCTAGAAGTGCAAACTGATACAAAACGATGGCACATGCAATAACTTACTGAGTGGGCAAAAAGAAATTTTTAATACTTTACAGAGGTAGGAAAACAGTCGTGCGCCACTTGCGTATTGCTGTGAATTCCTTCAAAATGCTCCGATCGCCGCGATTCCTTCAGATTCGAATAATTCAGATCACTTCGCAAATTTTTTCTCGATAATATTGGGCCCTCCGATCATTATTAAAAAAGTTAGCAGACGCGCAAAATCGTTCACAAACTTCTCTGTAGAACTTGACATCGTCTGTGTCCACAGAATTAGACCGGTCGTCTCTTCTTCTATTTGACAAGACAGGAAACATTGGAACATGTAACGTTAATGAAATGGCACAATCTGCTGACATAATACCATAGAAATCGAACAATGAGCAGCCGGTTTAACGTTAAACTCGCAAAATTGTCTGAAGTTGACAAGCTATCAACCGAATCACACAGCAAAGAGACACAGTCGATGTCAGGTTCTACAGAGATGTTTGTGAACGTTATTTCGTGCGCCTGCTAACTTTTTGAATAATGATCGGCTGCCCAACACACAGAATTAGATTGTTTAATCGTATCACTTTGCTAGAAGTGCAAACTGATTCAAATAGATGGCACATGCAGGAACTGAATAAGTGGGCAAAAAGAAATTATTATTACCTTACAGAGATAGGAAAAATAGTCGTGCATCGCTTGCGGATTGCTCTGAATTCTTTTAAAATGCTTCGATCGCTACGACTCCTTCAGATTCGAAGAATTCAGATCATTGCGCAAAAGTTTTCTCGATTATGTTGGGCCCTCCGATCATTTTAAAAAAAGTTAGTAGGCGCATGAAAAAACATTCACAAACTTCTCTGTAGAACTTGACATCGTCTGTGTCTCTTTGCTGTGTGATCCGGTTGATAACAGTCATTGAAACTTTGCACAATTTGGCGTGTTTATTGTTGAACTTGCGGCTCATTGTTCGATTATTATGTCAGCAGAATGTGCCATTTCATTAGCATAGTATGTTCCAATGTTTCCTTTCTAGTCAAGCAGAAGAAGAGACGACCGGTCTAATTCTGTGGTTCAGTATCTGCTAGCAGCACGAGTCAGCTTCCTTCAAAGCTTATGATTGAAGTAATTAATGCAACTACAGTAGATGAATTAAATGCAACATTGGTCAATTTTCACCCGAGCAAAAAATGCAACACATGTAAGATCCTACTGATGACAACATCGTTATAAAATTCTGTAATTACGACTTTTTTAATCATGAATGAGTAGTTGTAGAAGTTTGTGAATAAAGAAGATAAGCGTGGAATATTTTTGTGTTACGAGCAGCGACAGCGCACTTCGGGTCAGAATTGACTCAGGTTGTGCTTTGCTTGCCAAATTCAAGTCTTTCAACATGCAAGAAGACCTTCAAAGCAGCTGTTTTAAGCCAGGTAATGTGACACGTAATGCAATGAAGACAAAAATCAATTAAAAACTGTTTAATTTTAGACACTTTTTAATTAAAAGCATTCCTGTTATCAACGTGAAAATTCTGCTTGCAATACGTTTTGAACATATACTTAGATGTTCATAGGTCACAACAAGGGTTCTGTCTATTTGATAGGTGTATCATAAGTTCCTCTGGCTTATTGGTTCTGTAGTAATTTCAAAATATTTTAATAAATATAACAAATAAACGTCAAGTTCCTAACTATCATATAGATAATTTTTAGAAATTCGATGCCCTAAGCCAGATGCGCTACAATTTTCTGATACCACTATGAGTCTTCATTTCACTGTGAGAAAAATAGCGATAAATATTAAATATCGAATTGTACAGGATTGGATGTTTAGCCTATTACAATGAAAAAGTGCTTAAAATTAATCTAAATTAATCTATATAACCGCATATCACCTGTGAAATGACCACATTGACTAACTTCATGTGATCGACGCTCACACAGATCTTCCATTTTTTGAGTCAGTGAATGAAAGCTTTCAAAAGGCTTTATGTGTTCTGGAGATCATCTATGTCTCGACGAAAGTATTATCAAATCGTTCCACATAAACTTAAATGGGAAGGTGAAAATTATGCGAAAGCCTAGACCAGTTGGCAATGAAAGAAAGGACATGTCTGACGCTCGTACTGACATAGTTATCTGAATCGAATAGAATGAAAGGCAAATGGAAAATGAGAGAAAATGATCACGTCCCTGAATCGGCCTACGGTGCTGCTACAGCAACGGATACTTTGTTTGACAAAAGAAGTGCAAGCAAGTGGGAGAATAGACATTGCAAATTCCAGGTTCGGATGCGTGAAATCTGCCGTTGAGCTTGTGAAAGTTGGATTGCACTCAATCATGTTGGTGAAAGACGCACATGAAAACTATTCAAAAGAACGCCTAAATCAGTGTCTTGGTTGAAGAAAATGGGTGGGACGTGCGGGAAATATACAGGATGCTCCTGTTCAAGTCGTAATTTTTCAAGATCTAAAATTGAAGCTGTTTGTTGCGACGTGTCAGAACATCAGAAACGTATATTTCCAATGAATAGAAAACACGTATAGAACATGCTCAACAACAATAGCTGGCAACCCAAGAAAAATGAAACATCATCGTGAGGTTTCAAGGCCTCACATTGAAGTAGGCATCATCAATCGATACTTCTAATCATTATTGGACAGGAGCTAGAAGCCTAAAAGATGTTGCAAAGACTCACTCGCCTCATCTCCGAGAAGCTAGCGGGATTCTTGGATGTGCTTTCAATAATGCTGATCTCGCTTGTCGATCGTTCAAACCCAATCAATAAAATTTGCAACACGGACAATTTAAAATTAAAAAAAAATTATAATAAACCGTTAGGAAACGTCTGATCAGTTTTGTAGAAGAACGAGAAGCCAAAGCGAATACGAGGCGATCTGGTAGTATCTCAGCAAATATCTAAAATATCCTAATTGAAAATTCTCATCGCCCTACTTCTTTATCTTACCCAAAGCCATTTATCGACACGGATACCAGAAAAGTCATCGAATAACGGCAACATTCAAATGCTTTTCCTTCAACGTTCCTATTTTCAAACCCTCTTCAAACCGCAATGCCGGTTGAAGAATATAAATGATGATGCTCCTCCGAAAAGACACAACAAGAAGAAATCCTCATGATCGACAGCCGCTTATAATGTCTATGAAGGACTTGTGTGACTAAAAGCATGTAGACTTCATATGTAGGTATTCGTATATGTATGTACGTACCTATGTGTTTGCATCAGTGGCGGCTCGTCAGAGGAGGCGAGGGAGGCATTGCCTCCCCATGATTTTCTGCGGCAAGATATTGTATATTCCTTACATTTTTCTACTCTATTTTGTTTAATTCATTAAAATAGTAACATTGATCACACGGCAACACCCCTCAGACGAGCAGCGCAGATATCAAACTGGCTGTATCACAACACAGGGAGGCGTGCCTCACCTCACAGTCTTATACGCGGTAGAGAACTTTGATTACACGTGATTGGCTGATTCATTCAGCTGCTTGTTTACAATGTGAAAGGGAGGCATGCCTCAGCCATTGTTCGCGTTCGACGTTCGGTACTGCTGCTTCGATATGGCGTCCGCTACGAATGAAATATGCACAGCAGAGGAGGTTTCCTGTGTGGACAGCATTCTCGAGAAGCCGTTTTCACGTTTATCTATTCAGGAAAAGTTGGACATCAAGAGGAGAGGAAGAGAAGCACCAAACCTATCTTCGGAATCGGGAAAAAAACGTACTTTCAATGCTGCTTATTGGTGCGAAAAAGTGTCATGGCTTACTGGAAGAGTAAAAAGACAAAAGTTACTTTTGGGAATTAATTGATTTTAAAATATCCATTTGTGAAGCGTGTCAAACTTCTTCTGGCTTTTGCTTGATAGTTAAAATCTAATTTCTTATTTTTCATTTTTTGTCTCCTCATAGAAAATACCCACGAGCTGCCACTGGTGGTATCATATGTAATTGATGCAGGGATTGCAAATACCCGGGTTTTTGAAAGCCTCCGGATCCTAGACCCAGGTACCCGGGCGAATTCTGGATCCCATTATTAACGGTTGTCCTACTTTACGGGTATACAGCACCCGACGCCATCTTCAACGCAATATATTTTCGCTTGTACTTATATTTACGAAACTTCCTTTCGTGACTTTTAGCGAATGTATGACCTCATTTGACCATGAGAGTCTTGAGTTACAATTCCACATAAACAACTAGAAAAAACAAGATAATGGTTTAAGGACGGATCTGGTGAGTCATACCCGTGTACTATTTGTATAGCTCGTTTTCAGTTCAATCTCGGAATTGCTAGTGATTGATGCTCAATAATCCACAAAATAGTACATCACAAAATCTTGAGCCAGAAGCCATAGAAAAACTGCGCAATTCAACATTGAAAAGACGCATAAAATTCAAAATTTTGAAAGGCAGTTCATCTCAATGTATATTTGTCATTCTAAGACAAATACCAACTTGGTACTATATGCAAAATGATAACTTGACTCGTAATAGGAAAGGATTTTTCAGTTCTGTGATGAACAGCACACCGCTGAAACACACCGCACGACCGAATAGTGTTGTATCAACCTTGCGGTGTCAAAATTGTTCGACATCATGAAGCGACCAATCAGAATCATTCACAGACATGAGGGAGTGCCATATGCTCTTATTTGACATAAGCTTATTGAACAGGAAAGCGGTGAATAAGCCACATTGTGTATCCTTTCTTCGGCTCGTAGGATGGCCTCTCGTCCCAAGCGTCAATGCAAAGACCGTGCCATTGAGGCTATGAATAATATTGTGCAACGACGCTTCGAAGATAGTGATGAGGATGAGGACCACTCCTCCATGCAGATATTTGACAACGTCGCTAGTGATGAACACGTTCCTGAGGAACAGTTCGACGAGTTGCCTGCGGACGACGAATCTCTACATGAGAATGATTTAGTGACCATGGACAGCGATTCGGAAACTGAATCAGGTGATGAGAGAGCCGATGTGCCTATCCACTCAGACTCATATGTATCTCCCTCCGGACGTGTGTGGAAGACCAATACAGGTGTTACTGCGGGAAGAGAACCTGCCAGAAACATTGTACGTTTTACGCAAGGGCCTGCTGCAGGTGTGAATCCGTCGAATGAACGAGAGGCTATACTGATGTTCTTGTCAAAGACACTTACAACCACACTGCTTTACTCCAATTTGCAAGGTCGCCGAATCACCGTCAACTGGAATCGAGCGAACCCCGACAACCAGAAGAAGTTTGTTCCTATTGATTTGCCAGAACTGTTGATAGCAAACCTGCCTTTATTTGTGGTTGCACATATCCAACTATTAGACTGATTAATAATTACAGCTATTAAGTATAAGTTAGTCGGATCAATACCATGTGTCTGGAGAAGAACAATGGATATTTCTTCATGCTATTAACTTTGGAGTTCATGGATCTCCATTCATTCCTTGGTGTGGATTAGTAAAGCAGGTGCAGTGGTCACAAGTCTACAACGGTAACATGACAATTAGAATGAACAAAGCATGAAAAAGTTACTTCATCTTTTTTGCACATTGATAGATGGTCATTCATTAGCGAGCTACAGATATTCCTGGATAAAACATTTCTACCAAGTTATATACTCGCATTCTTAACTGCCACTTCCAAATCTCAGTGAGCAACGAGGAAACCGAGTTTGAGGCTGTACAACTTTTATAACTTCTATCGTTAAATAGGATTTTCCACAGCATCAATGACCATCAACATCTTATCATAAACAATCTACGCTGGATCCGGGATCCGGGTGGATATCATACCGGATCCGCCGGATCTCTGATCCGGATTTTCACCCGGTGCAATCCCTGAATTGATGTCGTATACTGAAGATCACAGATTCAAGATGGTGTTTTTTCAAAACGTAAAGAAATTCCTTTTGTTTGTAATTCAGTAAGAAGATTAATTGAAGCAACATTTACTTTCGAATAGAAGCAGTTGGCACGCAATACCATTAGATATTGCTTATGACAAAAGTTCTTAATTTTAAGCACTGTTTCCAGCTTTTGTATAATAGAAATCAATGCATTTTGAAATGTCTTCGTTAATACATGCACTGTATTAAACAAAATAGGAGCACTATAACTTGTGATTTATCCTTTCATCTTTTTTGTTAGTACAATGAAGTCATAGGCAATATACAAGTATATGAATCAGTACTGTACTCCATTACTAATATACATGTATTTATATGAATTGTAGCCGTCTTCATTTTAACAGTCCCATACCTTCATTTATCAACGATTTCTGAGCGTAGAAGTTCATAATCATACACGTCCTTCTGATAATTATAATTACATAAAAGTGCTTAAAATGAAGCACTTTTGTTATTTTAGGGACAGTAGAAATATTCATAGAACTATCTTGCATACACAGGTCTTCTTTTGATCAGATAGTTTCCTTGTATTCAATACATGATTTAGCCTAAAACTTATCTTGGGAGTATCAAAAACGATTCGATTTTAACTTCTTGTAATTTATGACGACATTTTGTGAGCAGCCCATTTTCCGAAAAAGGGTCCACAAATATAAGGGTTGGAGTATGAGTAGGACCTTTTAATACATGTCCTTGTCTAGCTATCCATGGCATGTCACACGTTCGTGATAAACAGTACCATAACTTAAGAAATATCATATGATATGTTTGCAGCTAAAACTTAGATATTTTGTAATTTTAGTACTTTTTTATTTCAACTTCATAACACATTTATTTCAGACAAATAATGCTGAAATAATTAGAGCACACAATCTTACACCATTGTGAGGTGGTACTGTAAAAATTAATTCACTACCATCAATCCTGGACAAGAAATATAGGAAATTCTAAATAGGTGCGAAAGTCCTTAAAATCAACCACAAATTGATATTAAGCACTTGGTCAAATTATCATTAAAGTCCGCAAGTAAGGATCCAGAATGTCACTGTGTACGGAACTGAAAGTCCATGATGATATCAGCATTTTCGCAGATTAACCTTCGCTCGCCCTACGAGGTGTTTTTCCGGAAGCGCACCACTCCCCTGGTGATCTCTCAAACTATTGCACCAGTTTTGCCGAACCACACATCAATCGAAGCGTTGAAAGGGCATTCAGAACGACAGCATTATTTTTATTTATAACATTAGATCAGTTGACGAGTTACAATTTTTAAAGCGTTACAACTTTTGTTGGAGTAAATATTTTTTGGAAAGTTCTCGTGACTTTTAATATTTCCATGTTTTCATTAAATGTGAATGTATATTTATGTTTTCGATGGTTCTCTCCAATGAGATAAATTCAATTCTGGTAAGTTGACATTAGACGGGCAAAGTCAATCAATACGGCATGTGAAAACCAATGAAACAGATTAAGTTAACAAAGGACTTTCATTGAATATCTTTAATAAGTAGGAAGCCCCGTTGTACTCAGCACTGCGATTAATTTTTGGCTATCTTTGATTTTAAGAGCCTCAACAATGCTAATCTCATAATCTGTGTTACCTTTGTACATTATTTTAAATTGTTGATCAATTTCTGAGTTACTTCTACTACAGTTATGCAAATGCTCATTAATGAGCATGTCTAATGTCACGTTACCAGAATTGAATTTATCTCACTGCAGCGAACCATCAGATAGCGCCAACGCTGTGCAATGTATCATACAATGTTTTCGATGTTTTCGTTAAAGCAAAATAATATTTGGTTATACCTAGAATAGCGAAACCTGACAATTTTTGATAAATATTTCACATAATTATACATTACTTCTAAGTATAACAATTCAGGCAAGTGAAATTCTTGTAAGAAACAGCGCACTTGAAACAGAGCTGTAGATTGAAAACAATCTGTCTTTTACTAAAGTACACGTAATGATGGGAATAACGTTTGTCGGGGAATATCTATCAAATACAAAAGTTACTGAAATGAATAAAATACACAGAGAAGCATTTTAGAAGCAGCTCACACACAATTGCCTGGCATTTTCCACACGCATGTTTTCTGCAATTCCTACAGAGGTTCAGTGTGCGACTCTTTTAGCAATTGGCGTGGATGGCACCGGTCACTCGGCAAGTCAAAGTAGGACCGCACTCGCTTGTTGACGTCTCATCTGGTCGAAGCGCCCTCGACAATTGTCAAATAAACTGTGTTTGCGAATGAATTTTAGGAGGAAATGTGAATTTATCAAAAAGTGTTTGCATCATCAACTGACAGAGCTGAAATATTTTTGAGTTGGAAATTGAGTAATTAGCATCTCAAAAATTCCTGACTCTTTCCAACTCAAAAATATCACATCATGACCAGCCAGGGCATCTCCCAAGTACTGACAGAGCTAAGACAATAGATAAGAAAACGCTGTACAATAGCTGTCTCCAGTCCGCTTCACTTGAATGCGTATTTTGTGGGAAAATGACTAAATTGAGTAATGAGTTGACAAGCGACTGGATGGTAAAAGCGGCAACGTCTTACAGAGGCCGTCAGTTTGTAGATCATACAATGCCACTTCCTTTCCCCATCAGATCAACTGGACGCTCAGATCAAGTGGTAGCGGTCAGTCTCTGCAGTTGTTGCTGAGTGAGTGGGCGGTACTTTCCGGGGGAAGGAACAAACGGGCACGTGCCCTGCGGCGGCACTCAGGTGGTCCCTTGGATGCCACTCACGACAAGAACGTTGTTAGGGCCAAAATATTTATCGAAAAATTTTTGAGAAGGTAGCATCCATCAAAATAAATAAATTTTGCCTCAAAAAATGGGAAATATAGCAACCACGGGGGCGGCTTAAAAATCTTATTGAAAGATCTGGTTAAGTTGGTTAATAAAACGATGATTATTAATCTCTCTGAGATTACATCATTGTATCAGATGAGGTCAAAGGTCAAATAATTCAAACTATTAGTTCAGCTCAAATATCACTAAAATCGCACATTTTGGCACTTAGTCTCTGCAGGTGAAGAAACAACCCAATTTGGTGACTTTTATCGAGACACTGAGACTAAAAGCAATATGATCGTCCTGAAAACTTTCAATAATTGCTGATTAGATAAAGAACTAAAAAGTACAAAATTAATAAAGAATCATATTTGAGGCTTGAATTTTAAATTTCAAACGATTCTATGTGACCAAACGTTTGAAGACTTTCATACAAATACCTGATCTCATTCGACTTTATAATGCAACAGTTTTGTCTCTTCTAGAATACAATGCACCGTTATTTAGAGGCATGAATAAGAAAAACTCGAAAAAGCTTGACAGAGTAAGAAAGAGATCTCATAGAATCATATGCGGACTCGACTGTCAGTGCCAAAAGTTCACTCCATAAGAAGGCAGAATGCAGCAATGAAGCTGTTTCATGGCATCTCTGATCAAAGAAATCCTCTTCGTGCACTCTTACCAGAGACGTTGCCCCGATCTCGAACATATAGAGGTCCACTGTCTCGAACTGTTTCTCGTCAGTCCTCTTTCCTTCCTGCATGTATAACTTTGTGCAATGAAGTTTGTAAACATTCGTAAGATTTCACGCAGATCGTTAATTTGAATTTATATATTTTTGATTAGTTTTACGGCAACGATGACATAATTTGTGTTATTACAAGAAATAAACATTTTACTTACTTACTTAAACATGCATACAGCAGATGATTTCAAATTCAAAGATTTTGCATTTGTGAATATCTCTATATTAATATGAAGAATTCTTTATATGTAATCTCAACTTATTTCATCAAGAATTGATGTCGCAATATACATTAGAAGTAAATACGCACCGAAATCAGCCAAAATATTCCAAACATTCAAATTTTTAAATATCTCCCACGCCAGACGTTTTGAGTCAAATTCATTATCCTGTCAAAAGTTGGATAATACGTAGAAAGCAAGCTACTAAATCTGGTGGCGATAGCTTGCTTGGTTTGATTCAACGTAGCAAAGTCAAGGTAATAAAATCAAAAAAAAACAAGCTAATGACTAGTTGATTTTTAATAGGTGCAAAATATCATTTAAAAGAACATCATTATATCCTAAAATGTCTAAAAATTTTAAAAATAATAAAAGGACAATCAACAGTTCTCTTCTCCTCATGTGTAATGAATTGGCGAGTAAGTCGTTCTGTTCAAAATTATGTTTGTCACTTATATATTGAAAAGATCCTATTTAACAGTCTGCCCATTCAGATGATAGCAGGACAGGTCTGTTTCCAGTCAAAATACCAGATCTAGCTAACACAGCGGGAATACGCTATCTAAAATCTACCAAGTGTGTAGGAGAATTAATATTAGTTCCTTAAGCTAAAACGTGAAATAGAATTCTACAATTTGTGCATACAAATTATCTGACTATTTTTAATGAGGTCGGAATTTAGTCGGACGATCGCGTTTCGACCGCTAAATCCTGGACGCTAAAACCCGACCAAGCGCGGTCCTGCACATTTAAGATGCACAGCCTCAAAAGTTAAATTCATAATAGAGAAAGATAAGCATCTCTCAAAAAATAGAGTCACTATTGATTGAAATGTACCTCTGGCATTTGAAAGAAGGACAGAGTCCTGGTAATACAGTCATGAAAGATATTTAAAAATTCGCCAGGGCAGTGAAAAACGCACCCCATGCCCAGTGGGATAAAAATCACCTGTATCAGAATATTGTGAATCTTTCATTCATTTCGCTTGTTGCTGTGCGTCATGACCAATGCATCGATTTTTGTTCAATATTGTCTGAACTGGGCTTTTGGAGCATGGCATGCCACGGGGAATCAATTCACTCTCTCCTTAAATCGTTCCATTAATTAACCTCAATTGACAGATTATTCCGAATTCTCACAAAACAAACTCTTCAATATTCAGAAGAATGAATATGAGCATGGTTTATCAAGACGGGCAGTTTGCTGTACACTGGAGACTGAGATTGAGTGCACAAACGGACATTCGACAGCGTTTGCAAACTGATTTGACTGTTTTCGATTGAGTTGCTGATTCAAGACATTCTTTCAATGTAGATGTATTGCGAAATATTATTCAATTGAATATGTATTAATGATGTGGCATAACAAATGTGGAATTGTAGATTTTTGTGATTACATCACATTATCATGTAATGCACATGTGCATCATCTAACCAATGTATAGGTGCTTGTACTTTTACACACAAGCTCTGTACATCTTTAAATTTGATAATTCGAATGAGCTTGCAATCAACAGAATCTAAAAAGAAGAAATAAAAAGATTCTGGAATTTTGTCATTTCATTTGCAAGTACATTTTCATGGGGAATTTACAGGTTGCCGGTGGCCTGTGGTCAGTCAGTATATTTATGATTTTCATGTCACATTATTGAGTATGAAATCACATTGCAAAGCCTACAAAGTCTGAAATATCGGCATGGCAGACCGAACTATAGAAGCACCAGCAGGAAGTAAGGTCAAATAAAGACAATCCATTTGGAAGAAAGCTAGACATTCCAATTTAATTTTCAACCAAGATTTTCTGGTAATTTCTAATATGCACTATTATTTATGAGCACACTGAAAATATTTTTAATGACATTAATGCTGCACGCGTCTGCTGACATGAGAAAATACAAAACTGCGAATAGTACAACCAACTGTTTATTGTGCAATTCACCTTCAACTGAAAATAACAATTTTTGAAAGATAAGTATAAAAAGACAAATTCAAAACGAAATTTATAAATAAGTTATAGGTTCGCAGGAGCCTTCATCTTCTTTGCTTCTGCAATAATAATTTTTAGAAAATAATTTGAATTCATTTTATTTGTTGTTTTGGAAGGATCAAGTATTTGAAAATGTATTTAGATATTTTTGCCGAAATATTTACAGGCAAAATCAACATCTCATCTTCTGGGAACATGCAATCCTATGTTGTCAACCATGAAGATGGGATTTGGATTCGTCCCCGGATATATCGGTAAAAATATTTAAATACACATTTAAATACTTGGCCCATCCCAATCAACGAATAAGATTATGTCTATCTAAGGCATAATTAAAATTCATGTATCATGTATCATTACTTCACCTTGAGTTTTGTGACTATAAAACAATATTCTATCTGTTGGCGCAATTTTCCAAAGGAATTTATAAATCAAAAACCAGTTCTTCATGGCCTCGCTTGATCTCTATGTGAAAGACGTCAAGTGAATAAAACATCGAATGTTACGCTTAATAAAATCGGAAGATGATAAATAATGTTCAGCTACAATATCCGCCCAAAATCAAAACAGCCACCCCAATCAGCCGTTACACGACACTTATGTGAATGTACATTCAAAGAAAGCGCACTACAAGTCGAGAACTACTGTTTTTCGGTACACACGACAGCCAAGCAGCCTGCAATTCTAGCGCAGAGGCCTAGAAACATATTTTTCATAAATATACAAAGATGCTAGTGCAGATGTTTGAAGTACTTCGATGATATATTCAAATATTTGAATTCATAGATTTAATTGGTCTTGTGAAGGTTTCAGCTCCTTGAACGCATCAAAAGCGAGCCTGGTTGATGCACTAAGAAATCGCTACCTCATGAACTTACTTGCCAAGTTTTTCTCTCCAGACAATTACGATGCATCTCAGATAGCGAAGTCTGCTATTCAATTATCACTTTAAAAACCCGTCGTCTGCATTGTAAGAAGAGATTGCGTCCGCTTTTGTTACATCCAGTTGTTCTGACTGTATGAGAGCTTTATTGTTGAACTTGAAATGTAAAAGGTTTTGAATTTCAAGTCTGACTACGTTTTAATCCTGAAAGCAATCTTGTGTACAAGCATTGTGGATTTTGAGAACATGTCTTTAGCAAATATATCATTTTGGTAATAAATAATGCATGACAGCGTTGAGACTTCGACTTTGACGATCTAAACAAGGAATTCGAAAGATATTTGAGCCTCATTCCACCTTACATGCCTTCAGGCCTTTTCGGCTCCTAAATGTTTACATTTATTATTCTAACAACATATTGTGCAATTTCCCTCAGCGATTCGTCCGTTTTTCTAGCCTAGTCTAAGTGGGATGGTTAGTGCGCTGTCGGCTGTAACCCAATCCATCTTGGGGTAGAAATGCGCCCATGACAATTGCGCCCCATGCGCCCTCACAAATGTGACCCTTTGATTATGCGATCATCTTTCATATATCGAATAGAATGTTGGATATAAACTACTAGCACTTTTTGAATTAGAGACGATAACGTGAAGTGTAGCTATGTTAACAGCTTGATTTGACTTTGTCTGTTCACGCATAATTGTTACTGGTGCTGTGCATTGTTCTCTTTCCATCTCCGTTTCATCCACCGTTATTTGAAACCTTCCCTCGACCACTACCCTACCACACCTCTCTTAAGTTAAGCCTATTAGCCCATTAAACGCGGTGGCTGCCAGGTAACTTACCTCCGTGCATGCTTCTTTTTAACGGTGAAAACTCGTTTTTCGGATCATTTCTTTTTGACAAAACATAACTTAGAACGATGTTCAAAAATTGTGATGCGAAGCGACTTTTTCAATTTCGTCCATTTGGCGGGAAATTTAAATTGTTTTTCAAAATGGCGCAAAGAAATTCTTCGTTTTGGTAAGTTGAGCAAAACATTCAATTTTGAACTTTCATATTCTCTTCGTGTCCATGTATGTTTCATTTGGAATATTTTCTAACTCTGTGCACCAGTCTGATATTGAAATTCGATTTAGTTTAGTGGCAATGCAGCAATACTTACTGGAATATATATATGCCATCGCGTAATCCGCTACTGTGAATGTCAGAATAAGTACATCTTTCAGATAAAAAACCTCAGCGATTCATGCATGCGCTGTATGATCTAACTAACAATTGAGAGGATGAGATTATGATATAGCCGCTATGAGATGATGAAGACAGTGCAGAGACAGTGGTAAAGAGCACGAAGGTGGCCTTGACGATGATATATCAAGTAGGCCTAATTTGTACATGCACCTACAAATATGAACATGTCTCTCGAATGTCCTGTAGTGACACTTGTTTAACAGCTAACTTGTGAGCCATCAGTTTGTTTGGCTCTTCTACTATCTTGCATTAAGCAAGTTTTGTGCAAAGCATTGTAGGAAGTTAGTGACATGTGAGATCAGAATCTTTCTCAGTATAGGCCTACCCATGGTTTGAAAGCGATGAACACACTCTGACCACTCTTGCACCACCATTTGCTGAGCCTCGCAGTTGCTATTATTATAGCTTTCTGCTCCCAGTGTAAAACAGAATGTCAATATTTTGAAGACACAACATTTTATTATTTTCCTCTCTTGTGATGCAGGGTAAGAATGATTTTGAAAATTACACGATACATACGAAAGCTATTTTCAATAATTATATTTTATTTCAGAATAGCAACATATGGCGTCCACTGAAGTCAACGATCATGGTATAGATGAGGAAGATGATTCTGAACTATAATAAAGATAAAAAAATAATTGCATAGGAGAAGCCGGACGTCAGAATTTATCGGTGGCAATGCGCAACGATGGTAGGCCTATAAACCATTGGAGAGTCACACCTAAGCAGCTGCGGCGCCTTGGTTAAAGGTCTTTCAGGAACGAAATGCTACAAATGCGTAGCGACAAGTGTTTCAAAGCATGCCACATTTGGTGACTTATTTCATGACGACATGAACTGTTGAGCAAAAACTCGTAAACAAGATCGTCGTTTTACAGAGCAAATAAGGCCTACTCAGAAAATTACTGATACAAGAGCATGTGTGCAATGCATGTGTGTTTGTATGAGAGTTTTTGAAGCTATTATACACTGCTGTAGGATCTGTTTATCATGCAACAATAGAACAAACTACTTTTTGAGTAAAACTACAAGTAAATCTTATACGTATATTGTTCTCATCTGAATTCGATTTACATGTAGCCTACATGTAGCTGAATAATGCATCAAGGCAGTTGATATGAATAAAAAATGTGTAAAATGAAATCTGAAATGCACAAGCAAGATGTTCGCACCAGAAAAATAGTTCTTATTGCAGTTTTATAAAGTTCAGTGCTTCAATTTTGCCTTTTATTAACATATCCAAAATTTACTACTTTTTAGCAGTGGTAGGACGCGATAGCATATACTGTATATTAGCCATCTTCGAAATCGATCCGAAATGCTCGTATCCATCCTACGTGTGAAAATATTCATTTTTCGTAATGTTTCAACCTGTGTTCATTGACGTAATTTGAAATATGCAAAGAAATCACAGCCGCGTTTAATGGGTTAATGGAAAGGATGTGGTCTGGGTCATTATCACTTCTAGAGGTGGCGCGACATGACTTTGTTGACGTAGTGCTGGTATCTGCTCAGACGATGAGGTCAGGCAAAGTCAGATCAAGCTGCTGACATCGCTACACCTCATGTTATCGTCTCTATTCAAAAAGTACTTGTCCGATTTGCATGAAATTCCACATGTAGGTAGAAAATATACTCAAAGTCTCTGAAATTTTGTGATGATTGATTTATTTCTGTGGATTGTAGATAAATTTGAAAACGTGGTGGGAGGTAACCCATAAGGACCAGACTATTCAATAAGTAATAACTACCAGTCATTTTACTTTTATATGAAAATAAAGAACGTCTTTTAAATTTTGGATATATTATTCAACTTCAACCAGTTTCGATTGGAGGACAGTGAGATGAGCTACTTACTGGCCACAATCTTCGGCAGGAAGCGGTACATTTTAACAATTGTTTGGACCTATGGAAGTCGATTTTCTTCGCAATATTCGCATTTGGAAGTACTTTGACTTGCAAAATATCATTTCGCATGACGTAGGCCTCTGTTTTGCTTCTTTCATGTGCTTCTTTTCAATAGAATTCCCTTCACAAATGATTTTTTTAAGATCACCTTCTAGCCATTATCGCCTCTATGAAGTGAGACTCCGGAATTTGCGCACAAGTTGCTGCCATAATAAGCCTGTCGGAATGATAAAACAAAATGATTCATCACAGGGCAGGCTAAAATGGCAACTGTGAATGAAACTCGTAATAAGTAAAATTATCCATGTTTGTCAACTTTTTTCCTTAGAAACGATTTATCGCAAGGAATTAAAGCGCTGACAAGGGAATTTTTCAACATTTCTGCAAGGCCTGTAGAGAATGTAGATATGATCCGATTGAAACTAAATCAGAATAAGGATTAACCGAAACTGCGTCTCCTTAGAATCATTTTGTCGAATATTTCCCAGCAAGATTAAAGAATGACATTCCGCTAAGATATTTCAAAGAATTTTCATTGAGAATGGGAAGATGATGTTTTTGTACTTGAGAAACCGGCAGTTACACTTCATTCCACTTTCCAAAGGAATCAGAAATGAGAAAATGACAAATTCTACTCACGCGATCATTACAACTGAAGTTTTTTATTGATCATCAAATGTGAATCTCATTGAAAACTAATTCTGCATCATTATCCAACAATTTATCATATTTTCCATTTAATAGTTATAGAGGATGCTTAGACAAGTAACCTGGCAATTGGCCTGCGTGAAGCGCCTCAATCTCGGATGCGGTATTAAGTGATTGCAGAAAGCAGTCCGCCCTCCACGTGCCTGCGTTAAAGCAGTGCCTTCCTGGCTAATTCACGCTATCAACAGATGGTCCGGTGGCCTTGTGGTTAGAGGGTATGCTTGCACGTCCTCTAGCTCCAACGTCGCTGGTTCAAACCTACCCACGACTGATGATGCCCAGCAGGCCGAAACATGTCTCGTGGTGGTTGCATCTGTTGAGATTTGATAAAGTTGTAGAGAAATGATGTGATCTTTTGTTGGAAATTTTATTCCTGAAAACTTCCATGCGTCATCTTAACACTATTTGCCTCACGGGAGGGCTTCTTATCTCATGCTGAAAAGAATAATGGTTTGAAGGTCTCCTTCAGTGACTTTCGCATGGAAAGGCATTTACTGAGACAAGCACATCATTGCGCTAATCTGACCATGCTGCATGAATCCATGGAGATCGCTTTGCATTGTTCAGAATAATAAAAAAGATCACTATTCGCACACTTCGGCATTGTTCTTTGCTTGCATTTGCATTGACCTGTAATTTTCTTTCCCATAAAGTTTCTTGCTACCTGAGCATGTAAGATTGACTTGGCTACTTGAAGCCAATCAAACTTCATTGATTGTAAGGAAAACGAGAGTAAATATTGTACATATGTGATGTATATGATGCATAACAAATAGGCCTACTATGAAATCAAATAAAATGCACAGAGTTCATACTGCACCACCAATTCAAATGTCTGTTAGAGAAACGGAGGCGTTGAGCACACTATTCTGATAAATCTGAATGCCGTTTCGTGAACATATACTTATAGATATTTTGACGATACCGTTTGTCCAAACGGAAATCCGTCAGCATATTCCGAATCGGCGTCTCTTGTTGAACATATCGATTGGAAAACAGCCTTGAACGTCGTAGTCTAATCTTTCTTCGCAAGGATTCCTCGCTATTTGACAATATGGCGGATTGCTCCCCTTTGAGACTTATTTCCTTTGCTCTAGGACGCTGCACCTCATTTAGATTCAATTGATCACTGGAGACACTTGCTTCAAATAGCGGAGTATCGATATCAAATACAGATGGGAATGTTCCCTCTTCACTGTGTACAACGCTCATGCGAGTTTTCTCTTTTTCAGTGTCGATGGAGGCAAAGACCAAATCCTCCTCGGAGTAGTCCTTAAACTGAAATTTGCCAAACGTCAGAATGAACAGGACGATGATGATGCCACCATATACAATAACAAAGAAATATTGATTTTCATACATGGTTTGCAATGCTCTGTCAGTGATCTTCCCTGGAATCTGTATTTTTATTCAGCCTCCATGTTGGATCGTGGATGCCAAGTACACAGACTTACAGATTTCAACTCATTAAGCAGACTTCCATGACCATAGGCCTCGAAGTGTCTGATGTTGAGATATCCACAGAAGTTCTCTACGCCGCATAGGTTGCAGAGTATCCACTATAATTGAACGTATGAAAGAACTATGTTATTTGAAGCACGAAACAAAATGCTATGATATGAAAAATGCCTCAGAGCTCTTCTGAAGGACAATATCATAGAAATTAACAAAACCATAGAAAACCATATCTACTTCTATGGACAAGATACATTTTCGTGGATATAATTACATTGGTAATAGGACATTTGCCATAGATTTGGAAAAAGGCTATTTCATGAATCCAACGGACAAGAAAATCGTAGAAATCAGAGGCCGCGAATGTTTCATAGAATGTCTATTTACTGCATAATATTAAGTTCTTGCTCTAGTGCGAAGAACTGTAATGATATGTAATATTATCATATAATAATATAGTATTAATATCATGTTACTATTTTATAATGCTAATCAGGATTGGAATTAGCCGATCGGTCATTCTAATTAAGCCCATGTCAACGATTGACGAAATTTATTTTAGAATCAGTTATCTAGTCAGTGAAAATAAAATTGCAACATTTTAGAAGCATGACAACATAATTTTTGTGATGCAAATATTGCGAATCACTTCTTGAAAATTATTCATCAAATCATTGTCAAAGCGGCTGGCAGAATCAGCATTTTAGGCACTTGGAATGACCGCTGCATCGCATGAGGAGAATTTATTAATTTTTGTAATTTCTGTTTTTCCTAACAGACACAGCTATATGGAAGTACGAGTACATTTATAAGTTTTAGATGTAAAAGTCAATTCATCACTGAGTTCACATCTGTATCTGCTTGGGGATTCTGATTGTAGATTAAATTTGGTTCTTCGTAATGAGTACCTAAAGTTTTCATAGTTGCTTTTACGACAGAAAGGCCACGTCGATATAATGATCATGCGCCAAATTCATAGACAATCATCTATTCAGTCTTAGTTCTAGTTTCAATCATCACTCGATCTCAAATAAAGTTTCCGGAATCGCATGCTCTCGCATAAATGAATTAAGAATTATGTGGTCGCTAGACTGTCAATCGCAAAAGTATTCCATAGCTTCAATTAGTTATTCTTAGTCAATCTTTTTCATACACGTTCAAATTATATTATCAAAGTACGAATATTTGTCAAATTATCTGATAGAGGATCAATTTGGACTGAAATTCATGAAAATCAGCGTCGTTGCGCTTCATCGGAAAATCGAAGGATGTTCAACGGTCTAGGTTGAGCACCTGCCAGTCTTAATAAATAGGTTTCAAAGATGCTTAGTTCCGAACGCCAACGCTAAAAACTTGGCCGGTTCCAACCCTTATATGTAAAATATTTATAATGATATAGTATAACATAATTTATAATATAATGTAATTTATTATAATATAATACGATAATAATATAATACAATGTGATGTAACATGATATAAAGTAACATAGTACAGTGTAATATAGTGTAATATAATGAAATGAAATAAGTATAACATAATATAGTGTAGGACAATATAATGAGAAATATAATTTAATGCAATGTAATATAATGTAATTTATTATAATATAATACGATAATAATATAATACAATGTGATGTAACATGATATAAAGTAACATAGTACAGTGTAATATAATGAAATGAAATAAGTATAACATAATACAATATGATGTAATATAGTGTAGGACAATATAATGAAAAATGCAATTTAATGCAATGTAATATAATGTAATTTAATATAGTATTTTATAGTATAACATAGTGTAATATAATATAATGTTGAACTCAATGAGTTCAATACATGCATGTAGATTGTAAAGCAAGAACCACTTTTTTGTAAAGCAAGAATGGACTGCTAAAAATGCAAATAAACTACATTATCATTCATTCACTTGCCGGTGAACTCATTGTCTTGCTAGAGAAGACATGAAACCCTTCGGTTGAGTCCTGTGTTCAAAATAACAGAGAAAAACCGCTCAGCTATTTCCCAGCGCGTTGGGAATTGAGCTTCAGTTGAAATCGATTATCGACTGCTGAAGGTTTTATGAAATTGAACATCAGAGTCTTCATTTGGATAATGTATTCTCAGTGCATTGACTTCAATTACACTGTATGCTAAACCGCAATGTACTAACTGCTTCACATCCAAAAAAGTATATGAACTATTCAGAAGTAAATAAATATTTCAAAAATGGTAAAACCAAATGAACTCTCGCAACATAGACTGGACAGAAGAGAAAATACGCGACTTATGTACACCTAACACAATTGATTCGAAGGAACAATATCTAAAAAAGTTCAACAATAAATACACTAAAAATGAATCAAATTAATCGATATTCTCGACAAAGTAATTTCATTCATTTTTCATGCTGCGATTTTCATAATTCCGCTTCTTTTCAGCTTCGTGTTGAGCTATTATATCATGATAAATCTTCTTCATCATGATAAACTTCTTTTGTTATTGCGCCACTTGACAAAGCGGCTAATAATTTTGCCGCTATTTCTAAAGAAACTCATATATGAATATCATGTTAGAAGAATTAGGTTTCGAATTGCAAAGTTTGACGCCTGTGGGCAATATAACATATTCTGTTTCTTCGGAAAGATTGTGGAAGTTGTAGAACGGCACTGTTCTTTTATTAAGTCTTTTAGCATAAATTGTTGTGATGATTGTAAAAAGTTTCCGAATTTGTTTTGTATCCCTAAGTTTCACAAATCTCCTTATAAGTTCAGGTTCATAGCTGGAGCACGCAAATGTGCGAGTACGCAATTGTCTATTGTTCTTAATAATGGCCTGTCGTTGATATGAGACTTTTTTTAGACTTTATTGTGAAACCATAAGAAAGAATATTGGTTTCCGTTGTTTTTGGAGTGCAAAGTCGACTGAAGAATGTTTACATGCAGCAAATAATAGTGATGTCTTTTCAATAAAAGTTTACGATTTTTCTACGTTGTATACCAACCTCTACCATGATGATATTATTGTACATTTGTTTGAAATATTGGAGTTAGTTTTCAACTCCAAGCCAAGAAAATTCCTATGATTTGGCTTTAATGACATTTTTTGCTTGTAAAACATGAAATTATATTTGTTTTAGTTTGGGAAAGTTTAAAGCCGCAATTAAGTTTGTTATTTCGGAGGTTTTTGTTGTTTTCGGTGGCTTAGTGTTTAAACAAGAAAAGGTATACCTATGGGGGTAACTGTAGTCTATTATTGGCTGATTTGATTTTGTGTCACTATGAGTTTGTTCTCATGAAGTCATTGTTTTCGGATAAGTTTGGACTAGCTACACTGTTGTCGAACACCACACGTTACATAGATAATATCTGTTTGTTCAACTATCAACATTTCGATACTTTGTTAACTAGAATTTATCCCCCTGATTTGAAAGCAGACAGAAATGAGACCAATAACACGTCCGTTCAATACCTTGGTGTTAAGTTGAGCGTTAATCATGATGGATTGCACACATTCGTTTTTCATAGAGTGGAACAATTTTCTTTTAATTTTATAATATTTGCTTTTACGGAAAGTCTTCTTCCTCTTCATATCAGTGCGAATGTATTTGCCAGTCAAGTTTTAAGGTATCTAAAAATTTTTTCGGATCTGCAGTATGCCATTGCCACAGTTAAAAGTACTTTTGATATTTTCGTGAAGCGTGGTTATAAAGCTTGTAAACTTATAAAGTGTATTGAGAGATGGTAAAATATGCACATTTTTGTTTTATTCAAGTTTGGTTTACATTCTGCCAATGAGTTATCTATCCTGTGTGGCTTTGGTTAAAGTTGTTATCGATAGTGTTACTGTGTATGGGGTCCGCCAGCTAGGGTTTGAGCGTACAATATGTTAAAGGACCCGAAACGCGACCTAGCTGGCCATCTTGTTGATGAGCCTCTTCTTTTCGATTTTTGTTAGCCTTTCTGGACTGTTCACATCTTGTTTATTTCGTTTTATTGTTATGTGCGCCTATTGTTTTATTTTTTATATGTACACTGTAAATCGCTCAATACCAATCACATGCATAACAAAAAATTGAATGATGTCTAAAGTATGTTGATTTAAGGCCTTTGTCAATAAAGATCACACTAATGTTGCATGGTAGGCCTACTTGCTACTTTTTTGTAAGTAGTGAGATAATGACATTCATGAGTCAAACTTATAATACTGATACATGTAAGTCTACGGCATTTCATTAATAATCAATCACTATTAAACCATCAACAATTATGAATTATGTAATCTTGAAATTAAGCATATTATCAATCCGAAATAGAAACACATTATAATTCATCAACGCAAAAATGAGTTGATATTAATCAACTTGGTTCATAAAGTGGATCTAACCAAGCGTCATGCTAGGCAAGTAGTAACGACGACATAACCATACTCGTAGAGTCGTACGAATGAGGAAGAATTTGCATCGGATCTCGTATATAAAACATGCCAACAACTCGTATTTCAGTGTAAAACAGCCAATCACATTTAGAAGAGTTCGTATCGCTACATGCCAATCACATACGAAAGTAAGTGAGGCTTCGTATGAAAAACATACCAGATCTCTGTAAACGTACGATAATCTCGTATCAAATGTTAGTTTCAAATTGTACTTGAATTTGGTACATGTTTGTATGTAATTTTCGTATCCAGCGATTTACAGTGTAGGAGTGTGCAAGTATCTAATTACCCGTTGACCGGCGTGAACACCTATCAGTCCTTTGTAGGACTAACATTATTAACTATTGTGTATGTACATTAACCTGACTTTTTCCTTGATCAAGTATGATGAAGAGTGGGGATTGGTTTATGTCAAAGAAGCATCTATCAAATGCTGTCAACGCTCCTCGAAACTGTTTCATATCCCGAATCACAAGCTTACCCACAAGAACAAATGCAATGATGTTCAGAAACGTCTACATTTGAAGCCTCTTTCTCAGACGAGTGTTAAAGAGAAACGCTTGTCGGTATCAATGATTCATAGATCTTCCGGGAGATATCAAGGATTGTTTATGACAGCAGAATGCTCCTGCACTGACAAATCTTGGAATCATATGCACCTTGTCTTCACTTATTATTGAGATTAATTTCTCGCCGATCGACTGAAAATGAATTATGGTTTTGGCATGCCATGCACAATGATTTGGAGATCTTTGCGAAGGATGCTTTGAGTGCATGTGATGATAAACAATGGTTCTCCAATCATCTTGGGATCTACATGTACCTTCAATGCCGCTTTCTCTTTGGGGAGGAATAGCATTGTCTTATAGCAAATCAAATTTACGCAAATTTCCTGCAATCCTTTTTGTATCGGTTGTAAAACATCGTGGTCAGTTTCAAGCAATGTGAATATCGTTCTGCACATCATTTTTCAAGTCCCTTTCTCATTATACTACTTTTAATCACTTTGTTAGATGCACTGTGTGCGCAGTATGAAGCATCATTCTATCACTGCCATCCACTTCAATGCCTTCCATGCAATTGAGTGCCAACAGAGCATAGGTGTGAAAATGTGCTAATTTTAGGCTTACATGCTTGCCCAAACCTCTTTGTTGATAAATAATGTGAGCAATATCAAACAAAATTTTCGAAGTTGTCTGTAGAAGATATCCATCATGTGTGTTAGATATTCCGTTTAATACGCTTTCCAATGTACAGGAAAATTATATCACTATTTCCGCTTATTGTTCTATGCCATCAAACAAGATGTTTATTTTCCATGATTGGCTACTAAGTCACTCAAGGCAACCATAATTTCGGTACACAATGTCACAAAATGCGGAATGGTTTATTTGAATACTTTCCTTTGTTTGAGTATTTTTTAATAATGTTATCCTTTTTTATCATCAGAAATTAAACTTGCTGGATTTCTTACAAACAACTAATTTCTTAAAAAAAGATAGTACATCTTTCTAGACATAAAGCCTGAGATAACAAAGGCTATGCCTAAGCCTGCGTGACACAGAAAATGCAAGATAGAAGCAAAAGAAATTAAGACTCAAAGTAACGCGGTGACCCAGCCAGAACCAACTCATGCCTGCTAATCTAATTTCCTTGAATATATTCATTTCATCGAAAAAAAGTGTAAAATAGCCGGAACAAGGTTGCTTGACCGTTGATCATTGCTTGCTCAATCATGTACAAGTTTTGAGCTGTTTATTTCCTCTATTTTGAAGTTGTCGTCTCTTTCCAACTATTTAGACTGACATTGTAGCGATGCGATCTTCTTATCTGAAATTTCGCTTCAAATCCACCTACATGACTGACGATGATGTTCTCTTAGAGCTCAAGCGGATGCTCTCTAACCATAATGGAGGTCAAGTGGTTTCATCAGCATGGTCTGACAGCAGATTCTGACAACTTTATCCACAGAGGTTTTCAATAAGTGAGACAATAGTCTGACAAAATTGACTTTGAACTGCAAAAGATGAATGATTTAGAACTTGATATCTTTTAACAGGTACTCATAGGTACGAAATACAGAGTCTTAATGATGATAATTTGATAAGCGATTTGTCAATCTTTTTGAAGAGATCATCCAGAGAAGTCAATCATTAATTTGACACTTCAGTACTGATTATTTCAACTATTGTGACACTCTAGAGAGGATTTTATGGCCTAGGTTTACATCTTTGTGCGAAATGTGGCAGCGTATTCAAATGCCAATTATACTTGACATTTTTGGAAGTTCCTGCGGCAATGAGTCCTCCTTTGTTAGCAATTGTAGGAGGATAACTAAAAATGTAGTTATGAATTGAAACAATTATCTTTTTAAAGACATTTGACAGCCACCTTTTCTGAGTAAACTTTTCTTTCTGTGGCACAGCACAATAGTTACAGTAAAGTGCGTTTGTTTGATAATTGTTGGAATCCACCAAAACGCAGTATGTACTGCAGGGTTTGAACCAGCCGGGTTTTTGGCGGCCTGCGTCATCAAGAACGGCCGGTCGGGGATGGGACGTTGGTTGACATCTCTGTACCGGTTGGTTAAGGCATTGATCGTCAGATATTATTTGGTAAACTTATGCCATTATTCAATTTCCACATAGCATGCAAAGAATGCATGAATGGTGACCCTACCGTTACTCTGTATAAGCGAGAGTTACCTTTTGCAACACAACATTACACAATGCAATTATTCGCACTTTGATAATATGTTTTGTGCGATGAGCAGTAATACTCGAAATGACTTATTTGCTAGTTTAATGAGTTGTAGGCCTAGGCCTACTTCATATGTTATAGTAATGTTAACTGCATTTTCAGTGTCAATCAAACACAACCGAATTGAAAACAGATCATCAAAATAATAACCCAAACGGGCATTGATGTAATAATAGCATTGATACAATGCAGATATGATATGCGTATATCTACATGTATATCCCGCCTCCACAAGAAAGCTTTAAGCGGTCAACAAGTTCCAATAGGCTATAATAAGTTTTCAGGCGATAAAATTTCCGAGATGAATAATTTGATCACTGACTGTACTGATGTTGCGAAACGTTTTGTCTGCTACGAGCAAACTTGACTGATCGTGATTCACTAAATTGACATTTATTTCTTCAATTCTGAGGGAATTCTACCCCCCCCCATCGCACGAACTCTCGTTGAGCGCTCGTCGAAAGTTTCGGAAACGAACCTTGAAATGTCCATCACTTAGGCTCGTGCCCGAGCTTTCGATGAGCGCTCAACGAGTGTTCGTGTACGAACGTTCATAATAGTCTTTTTAGAAGCTTTCTTCATTTACAAAGATTTTGACTTGATTCGTTTAAAAGGTCAATCGGCTGTTAAGTTACTGTCAAACTAACTAATTGTCTTTAATTAGCTATCAGTTTCTTCAATATATTTGATATCTGAGCTTGACTATGTATCTAATTATGATAAAGCACATAGGCCAAACGTTCGACGAGCGCTCGCGTACGAATGCTGAAAATAGTCAGAATCTCATTCTGCGTCTTTGTACTAAATTGATGTATTCTATAGCAAGTCAGGTAGCAAATTACTATAAAATCAGTATGATTAACCACTCCTCCTAATTTGAAACTATTAGTACAAAAACATTTTTCAAAAAAAGTTATAAACAGAACTCTGCCTATATTTGCAGCTCTACATGCATAATTGATGTTCAGTAGAAAATTGTTCTCCTCCTGGTAATGGCTTTTTAGTTTTTACGACAAAGTGTAAGAGAAAAGATATTCAAAATAAAATTTACTAGATAAAATCTTCAAAATTATAAAAAGCAATTTAACTCAATGCCATAAAAAATCATACAGCATGGAAATATTGAAAAGTATTTGAACATATCAGAATACCACTTCAGACAAAAAATTATAAGTGCGCTTAACAAGAAACGTTGCTAGCTGCACAATGGTGAAATTATTATAGAAAAGCAGTTGATGCTCAATTATGACAATGTAGATCAATTTTGCATGAAATGTGCATGCAGGCCTACATGGTATCTAATTGTTCATCACTGAAAATAAATGTGAGGCAAAACAACACTTTTGACATCTCGAGGCCTATCATACCGACTATTTTCAAGAGACGACGATTGGAAGAGAAAGTAGCACTGGACAGCATGCAATAAAAGCATCAGATAATAGAATGAGAGCCAAAAAAACAAAGCAGAGTTACCGTCATGCGCTCGAAGTTGGTCGAGAGATGTTGATGAATATCACCCAGACGTACTAGCACAAAACTGAGTGGCCGTCATTCTATTGAAATGTTCTTAATTTAATGACATGTTATCCAGTATACGGACATCGACATTCAGACAACTATATGAGTATCCAGTTTTACATCTTCTCCTAATGTATCACTTAAAAAGGATAGGTAAAAGCCCTCAAGATGTTAAAAGTTGTTGTTTTGTCTGCAGTTCTCCGCGAAAATTTTAATGGTCAATCGTCATTTCAATTGATCATCATTGGACAAGCAATATACGGTACATCAAGTAGCAAGTTCATGAACAATATCAGGAAGAATAAAAAGGATAGTCTTCGATCACAAATCATTAGTTTTTTTTAGAATCAGAATCATCTGAAATTAACACATTTTAATCACAAGAATCAGAATCATCTGAAGTTGACACACTTTTATCACTATCTGTCTCGGCATCTGCGTTACAAAGCAAGTCAATGTCGGGATGATATGTTATCGAATCATCAACAAGGCCAAGTTCTGGATGCCTTGATCGGAATGTCTTGGACTCTGCTCGATTTTTGAGGACTTTATTGCGTTGGAGAGTGAAGAAATTATCTCCTCTTGAGATACTCGGGTGACGTGCGCGCTCGTTGTCAATATGGCGCGGTACATATTTGGAACGTGGTCCAATAAATTGTATTTCTTACAATGTGTCCTCCCCTGACCAGAAAAATATTGCCACAAATATACTGGAGCTACTGCATATAAGCACTTTCGAATCAAACTTTTTACATTTGCCGTCATGGTCCGGCTGGGAGCAAGTTCACACATGCAGTTGACCAACGCTCTTCTGCGACGAATAACGGTCTTCGAAGACCCAGAAAATTCACGATCCTTTGCAATCATCTGGAATTAAATCAAATCTGTTTATCGGATCTGTTCATTTATAAGTGAAACAGCATAATGAATAATAATGTATTCAATAGGACTTGGTTGTTCATTAATTTGTTTTCTTTTGTTGGGAAACCAAGTAAACAAGATGGTAGTAGTTTCAGTTTCATTACATGTAGGCACCCTACTTTATTAATTTCGTCCTCCTCTTATGCCATCATCAGAAATACGATGATGGCCCAAGGGGAGGCCGAAATTAATAGAGTATTAAAACTGGAACTATTACCATCTTGTTTACTTGGTTTCCGAACAAAAACATTATATAACAATGTAGCACCAAGTTCAACCAAATGTCACCGAAATTACTCAAGCATATTACTATATTGGTAAAATCTAGTTCAATATTCAAGATTGTAATCTCTAGGCAACATTATCCCGTATTTTCTATTCGTATGTATATCTACAGGTAACTTTATACACTGCAGATAAATAAGATAAATTTGTCATAGAAAAAGCAGTCAACCGACGAGGATATCGTATTTCACTAGGTACTTACATGTATATGAAAGAAATCCCAGGAGAAAAAATAATTTTATATGTCGTCATAATAATTTTTATACACTTACGTCGTCAATTCTGGTTAGGATTGGTAAACCCAGTGCTGCCATGCACTGCTGGTAATTAGTCTCTTATCTAATTTCCTTATTGCTGCTTGCCATACGCTTTATACATTTTATTGTAAATTCGGTGTCAGGATCCTCCTCGACTTCACCAGTTTGTTGTCGGAAGAGGCAGTCGATATTTGATTCTAAGATATCCTGTCGGGCAGCCAACGCTCAAACTGATTGAATATTTCATCCGTTTTTGCCTGAGATGATAAATTCATTCGTAACAAAACATCGCTGTCATTAAAATCAGCTACAGAAGATGAATGAAATTAGCCGAAAACACAAATCACACGTTTAGACGCAGAATCTTTATCGCATTTTTTATCAACTGAACGCACAATTGGCAAGCCAACTTATTCTGAATTTAATTTGTACATTAAGATATACTTACTGGTTCAATCCAACTATTTGACGCACATTGAATCTGTAGTTAAATGACACAATTTGATGAACAGCTGACAGATACAAATGCTTTCCGAAGTCTACTTACACTTATTGACTAGCCAATTTTACACCTACAAATGCTTGAGTCACCACCAATGACCTAGAAAACCTACTCTACACTTATTGAATTGTTAGTTAATCCATTTTGCAACGCAAAGGCGATTCTTTGATTCTATTTTTGCTTCTCATTATTTACATATTATAACGATTGCAAATTTCCTAATTTTTTCAAACATTATCATCAAGTAAATAATTGACACACAAAAAATACGTTTCTACAAGCGAAAGGTCATCGCACACACTTCTATATTATATGTAGGTGTCTGCTTGCACCTTATATATATGCATAATATATCTTCACGGCAGTTACCATCAAATAAATAGTTATTTCACACAAAAACGTACGTATATGTGTGCATAGATGCGTGCACATGCATGGATATATGCGAAATGGCCTTGAAATACTCCATTGCTTTCCTACATTTCTATTGTCTGTGCTAGACCCTTTGATGATTTATATGTATTTATAGAATTTGAATCAGTTATTTCGTATAGCATCTTCTGTACTATATACTTTTCTCTCTGTTTAGTATCGTGAACAGGCCGGTTGGCAAAGCTTTTGAGTTTACTTTATAGCATAATTCTAGCAGCAAGGGTTGCTGTTTTTCTTTTTTCTAGTGATTGATTTAAATACATGTAGTACCACAAATTATATGAAAACTTACTTTAATTTGATTCAGCAATGTTATCACATCCTTTTTGTCATCGTCGGGCTCATTTCGGCAGTGCTCATATGTGGAAACACATGCGGTCTCAAATGAGTTAGCACACAATAATTACTTCGTGTCACCAGTTGGCAATATGTTAGGAATAGGAGGAGATTCGTTGTTGTCCATTGTTACAATCTTTTTGTACTATAAAAGGAGCGGCAGTCGATATCGTGTCGATGTCTGTAAATAAAACATAGTTATATTGATCAAGGATGCGTAATGTGAGTTTGGTGCGATTTATATAAATGTAAGCCTAAAGCCGTTGTAGATGTCGTCGTATGAAGGCATGTACTGAGAAAATCCTAACCTGTCATAACAATTTTCTAGTCAAGTTTGGATATTTCTCAGCCAGGCAGCTGACATCGCAGTGCGCATTTTAAACAATAAAATGAACACCGTTTTTTTATTGGTTATACCATTTCAGTATTTCACACACATATTTTAGTTTGTTTTGATTGTATCCGTCTTTTGCGGTTGTTTTATTTTTGTTTTTACTATTACTATCAGTATTACTTATTATTACACATATCACTACTGTAGTAATTTTAGAATGCCAGCCGCATATAAGTTTATGCGGGGCCCCGCCCGCCTGGGCTTGAGCGTTCAGGTAGAGGGGCCGAAACGCGACCAGGCGGGTACTTGCTGACGACTGGCTATTGTTTTATTTGTTTTAACGTTGTTTTTTATCGCTAACTGCCCTATTGTGATGAATGGACTGTGTCGGTTTCTGATCTCCATGGGGTTGACATGGTGATTACTAAGTGTCTATTTATATATAAGTTCCTAATCAATCGAGTCTGAAACTTTGACCAAGGAGATCACTTGTTAAGCGGCCTTGTACGATCTCGTACACATAAGGGTGAAGTCCAGCCCGTATAGCGCTATGTTATGTACCCCCGGGAAAGTCCGCCCGGCACGCAATCAGATCCTTCAAGTCTTTGTGCTTAAAGACCTTCATGCATTCATGCATTTGTCGAGGATCACAAGTCAAAGGACCATTAGGGGTAAGGTCCAGCCCCGCTTTAGAAGCGCTGATTGAAAATGGACTAGTGGGAAGGTCCTCCACACCGATCTCGTCAGGTTTGGCTCTAAAATGTAGTACTAGGATAGTTAAAAATTTGACGCGCAGACGTTTAATGTCTGCCGGTGGGAAATGAAACATTTAGACGTCGTTATGGGAATGTCCCAGCTTCAATGTATATATTCGTTGCTATATTGTCGCACATATAATTAGGCCTATAATCGTTGAGGCTGTTTCAGTAGCTGTCTCACTCAAGTAAGGGCCAAGAGCAAATGACTCTCAGTGAATCTTGGCATGGTTTTTATAAATGATGAGATTTACCAGACTCAGAAAGTTTGTGTAGTGCAACCCCGATGACAGGAGAAGGAGTAGCACCTTCCCGCTGTAACAAATCCCGCTGGTATTCCTGGTTTCCACTCCTGTCATTGAAGTGCAGGTCCCAAGCAACTCGGCGGCGTAGACGGGTGATGGCTGGCGTCGATGAGAGAAAGAAGAGTTACAAATCGGGTAGGCTGAGCTCGATAGCCGCGGTGAAGGCAGTCAGCCTAGGAGATAGATAAAAAATGTTCCCCAGACAACTCTTAAAATGTCTTAAAATCGAGGTTGAAGGTAAGCAAGGGTATCTCCTCGTATAAAACAAAACACTAGCAAAACCTCATGAATTGTGCAGGAAATAGGATGGCCCCCAGTTCCCGGCAGCCCTTCATTGGGCAGGGGATGCGATTAATCTCCGGTTCGAAAGACAAAAGTTTAGGTGTGAGATTCGGCAGTTGGCATGTCGGTAGCTTCTGTGGAAGAGGAACTGAAGTCTGCCAAGAGCTATGAAAACGGAATGTATTTTTACAGAACTTTTTTTACAGTGCGTACACAGGAAGTACGGTAGAGAGGTTATAGAACTCGGTTTTATGGGCGCCAAAAGCCAAAGAAGCAAAGGACAATGAGGTACATCCGGCCACCCTCGCTCACACAAAACCGGATTGAAACTGGTTTAATAAGCAGAATTACACAATGATCAGATATTTTTAACTGACACAGCCTTAGAGAAAGAGATTTAGCGGTTAAACAATCTTATCCTGTACATCCTCTTCAATTGTACAATGGTATTATTATATTTCTTTATTTTAGTTTGGTAGACTTTTTTAACACATCTAGAATTTCTGGTACTTTTTCGTTGAAATTTCTGAGTAGGGAACATAATGAAGAGAACTAACAGAATAAACCTGAAAAAATTATGGGAAACATCTATATGTAGTAAAGAAGCCATCTCGCAGAACAAGCGTGAATCAGAGAAAAAAATGAAGCGAACAATTAATAGATAGTAGTTTGCATGACACTGATGAATATGTTAACTTACTAAAGGAAGCTTTCTTCGTGATTGAAGTATCTTCACTAGAGGAGGACATTTGCTTCAAATATCCTCTAAGAGCTGCATGCGCCTTTTCGAAATCATGGAAATCATCATATATCAACCCGACATACGGTCTCCACAGCTCATAGTTAGGTTCCGAACAATTACTGATCAACATTATTATTCGTAAATTTGTCTCATCTTCACATCCAGGTGTTGGCCACCAACAGAAAATATTCTCTCCTCCACCCAACTTCTCCCCAAGATTTTCTTTGACCCAGCTTGAAGGTACAACGAACATCGACTTATCAACTTTGAAGTAGAAAACTGTCAATTTTCTCTAACAGCAGCGAGTAACTTTGAGTTACCACTCTTCTTAGGACCTCTTAAAATCCAAAGTAATAACTTTTTCATGATACCTCCACCCCGGTGCATAAAATCGGGAGGAAATGATTGTATCATATCTATGGGGAGTGACTCAACAGACCTAGTACCATCGATATTATGATGAAGTTTTTGAGATCGATCCCGGAAGTTATCATCAGTTCTTGGAATACGTCCACACTGTAAACTGTCACCTCCTAAAATCGAAGAAATCTGCATCCTAAAGCGCGACACACTAGAATTTTAGGAGGTTGCGTGAAATAGAATGCTGACATACTAAAGAGAACAATAACACTAGTGCGCTAGCCTCCTAAAACGCTTTGCTTTAGGATTTTTTTATTAGTTACGAATAGTGTCTCGCTTCAGTGTGTGATTTAGGACGTGCTGGTTTAGAGTGCATAGGTACCTATAAAAACAGTTCGTTTGCCGTCATGAGTACCAGCTGCCTTCATGCACATGTCACATCCATACGTGGCACTGAACTGCTTAACATTATTTATCACAGCGCGTGCTGGTGCGTCTGATACGCATGCTTTCATGCGTATTCCGAATACTTTCCATTCAATTTGAATTCCAGATAACATAAGTGATTTCAATTCTGAAAGAAATTCTTTCGTGAAGTCTAAATTGGTTGGTTTTCCTTTACCAAGTGTGATGGCAACTTCAAAGACGATACGTGGGAGAATGTTTGAAATGTAACATAAAATTGGCCAGCTTGTCAATCGCTTACTGTTGTAAATCTGCAGTCCGTCTAAATTCCACACTATATCTAATGAGTCTAAACAATCTGTATCCTTTTTTGGAAATTTTGATAAGTAAAATTTTAATTGCTTTTCTAGTCCAAAGTAGTAGTAAGAATGACCAGAGATTTCTCTAATATCCTTTTTCACTGAATGTCTGGGTGTGTACAATAAACCTTTGTACGATTTAGGTAAATCTGTGGAGATGACGTCTTTGTGATTATTCAATATTTCAAGTAAAGCATCTGTCTGGGTTGTCAGTAGGTTGCTACTTTGCACGAAACGCGCAAGGTCCAAAGTGACGAACTGCTTCCAACATCTTCTACTTCGCTTATTTCGGAATCCTCCTTTTTACTCAGTTGGACTTCAGCAGAATCAATCATATCAATGAGAAACCTTTCATCGCTATCTAAGTTTGATTTCCTATCGTCGTATAATGGAGCAAATTCATTTCCCTCTTCTTCTGAAGAGGAATGCTCACATTTCAGGAACTGATCACTATCCACTTGAAGTCTTTGATTTCTATACCTTTTCCTATTCTCCCTCTTCCATGTCTTATTATACAATTTACGTTTCTGCTTCCTCTTGTAATGAAGGGGGCAATTTGACTAACTCTGTCAGATCTTCCAAAGAACTGTCACTATCGGCCATCAGTGGCGTGCGGTCAATAGATGCGGTGAATGCGGCGAATGCCTCAATTATATTCTGAAAATTAACCATTTTTATCCTTCCCAAGATTGAGGACAGTTTGGGCTCAGAATATCGCATAAAATCCCATAGAAAGTCATTTCATTGAGGAAGATGACATCTAAAGAGCTTTAACAACGGTGAGGCATCGCCGCATTCACTGGTGCTATCTTTTTGCATTGACCAACTCGCAGTCTGTGCACGCTGTCTTCTCGCACAGCTCCTATACAAAAGCCTGTGAAATGATGTAGTGGCTACATTCGGCAAAATTGTCGCATTGCTCACTTTAGCGAAAATGATACAGATAGCCCAGATCTCATCAGACTGACTTGTGTGCATGTGTATGCATTGCATGAGCCAGTCCGATGTGTTATATATTGGTCATTCATCACCAGAAAAGAACAAAGCGTTGTCTGGTGTACAATGTAGAACTGTCTTGGACATTTTATGCTATCAATTGGTTTACCGATCTGGCAGAATATTTACCGAAAAAATGTTGTTGAATCTGGGCGACCGATGCCCAAAATGAAGTTCAAATGAAGACCGAAGCGCTGAAAGACGAAAAGGCGTACATTCGTCGATACGACGATTTTTCCATGGTAGTTTTGAAACCCAAGTCTAAATGTCCATTGAGAAACCTTCACTTGTAGCCTTCGAATGATGTAGGAAGGCTTTTTCTATCATAATGTCATTTGATGACTTCGTTAAAAAGTCAAGGAGGATGGATTTCAATTTTAGATAATTTCGTGACTATTCGCGTTACGTGTTAGCGCCATTTTCAATATCGAATATGATACATGCCATAGCGTGCAAGGACAATGTCTAATTTTGAACGCATGGGCATTTAGAAAATATCAAATTCTGATTCTGCACATCGCATGCCTATCGAAAAGTAGCACCGCACGCAACTGTCGGCCATGCAGGTAAAAAAAGATTTACTCGTACAGTTGATGACATGTCAACAATTTCTTGGATCTATTCTTGGCAAATTCTTTGGAACAAATTCTTGTCAGGCCGTTCGATGAAATTTCGTCCGTATTTTCGATATTTTCGCGATTTTTTCAGCTTATTTCTTCAATAAAGTGATTAGCAATGAGTCCAGAAAGCCTGCAGTCCAAAAAACTAATATTGTCTTTGATTTCAAAAATAAAATCATGGACAAGGTTGACATCTCTAGTATTTTACACGATAAAAGCCTCAATCGTCTAGTACCTGACAAAGTTCGGAACAGTACCCGCCTAAAACCTATTTTTCTCTGAATACCCTGTCTCATTGAAAATTTGCAACTATAACAAATTCCTCAACAAGTTGGATAGAACCAACTTACAAAATATTGTCCATTCAGACTGTAAGTGTAGTCAGCATCCTTCTCACATCAATGAGCATCACAAACATGTATTTACTGGTGATTTGAATTTTATTGAGCAACCAGACCTGAAAGAGTTACTTTCATTAGGCTCTAAGCATCGTTTGTCCCTTCCCGTTCGTCACAACGACGTTATAGATAGCATAACTGTATCCATAGATAAGCACATCACAAAGATGTGCAATAAGTTTAAACTTTCATCAGTCAGTGACTTTCAGGCTTGGAAAAACAAGATACTAGTATTAGCTAAAGATAGAATACATAAAAATAAAAATGTAGATAATTTACAAGCGAAGTTTAAATCTTTTCGTAATTTCAGCAGAGATTTGAAGTATTATCATCAGCATTTTATAATAACTACCGTAGACAAAGCTAACAGTAATTACGCATTCATCTGTGAAAAATTTTACGTTATGGTCTTATTACAAGAACTTGGATTCGATCTTAACTCACTAACCCCTATTGGTAATAGTACTTACATTCCAAATGATGTGTCTCCTACTAATTTAGTTAAGAGGCATAATGATTCTATGAGTAAATTATTCAGCACCCTTTGTAGAAAAGATGATGAAAAACTCCCAAAATTATATTGGATACCAAAATTACATAAAAATCCCTTCAAATTTCGCTTTATAGCTGGTGCTAGGCACTAAGCAACTTTCCATTAAGATTAATAAAGGTTGTCTGTTATCAGAGACCATTTTAGGAAGTATTGCAACGCAATTCATAGTAATAGTGGTATTAACAGTTATTGGAGCATAGTATCGTCCGCTGAATTCCTCAATAAAATTCAAAACATTACAGCATATGACGTACAAATTTTCGATTTTTCCACTTTGTAACCAATATGGATCTTAAAGATGTCATTACTCACATTTCCGACCTGCTCGACTTAATTTTCGACGATTCTAATAGGAAATATTTGTGTGTAGGTTTTGAAAAAAGTTTTTTATCTGGTGTCAGGTATCAAGGTTATAGCGTATTCACTAAGGATAAATTTAAAGAAGCCATTAAGTTCATTATAAGCTTTTGTTACTTTCGGAGGTTTAGTCTTTCAGCAAGTAAGAGGCATTCCTATGGGTGGTAATTGCAGTCCTCTTCCTGTGGATTTGTTTCTTTTACATTGTGAATTTATTTTTATGACTAATTTAACCCATTCCGTACCACCCATAGAAATAATAAGCGTAGAATAAGCACTTGATCAAGCTCAATCCGATAAATCCCTCACAAAGTTGAGGTAACTATGCTCATGCTTGTTGAAAGGGATTCCTTTAATCTTTAGGGCCATGTTTCGTAAACGGCAGACGTTTACAGCTTCCACGTTGATCGACCAGGGAACAAAGCCAAACCACCACTTCTTCTTGATCGTGCAACGGTACAGGGCCACCATTCCATCAAGCAAGTCAACTCCTCCCATTCCTTCATTATACTTGGCAATCATGTGGGGTCTGTTGATGAATATCTGTCCACCTGCTTGCTTGCTGTACCTTTTGGCATGTCCTTGATTAGGATCATTGCCCTCATCCTCGGTCTCTTTGGTCACGTTGAGGACGTTGCTGTCCACATACACAGCCTTGTTGTCTCTCCAGACTGTACATACCTGGTCGTTCTGGTATACCGTCCTCAAGCTGCCTCTTTCCATTTTCTCAACAATTTTGGAGTCGGGTAAGGGCACTCGATGTAGCCTGTTTTTCCGGAGGGTTCCCGTTCCGCCGATGTCAAGGTTGGAGAGCTTCTACAGAAGAGGAAATGATGTGAACAAGTTATCGAAATAAATGGAAGAACCCCGTAGCACTCCAGCCTTCTCAACCAAGCTAATGACTACATTTGTTCCTTGGCCGAGCCCAACGTCAGCAATATCGGTGTCGCACCCACAGTAAGGCTCAAAACACAAACCCATGCCTTCAGATGAGCAGATTATCCACACCTTGAAGCCATACCTGAAAAAGGGGAAAACAGTCATGAATTTCGACAGTTAAAAAGATACATGATGGAGGTTGTGCTATTTAGATATAATATAGGTCTACATATCTACCTTTTTCAATACTGCTTTATCAATAGGCCCTACTATCCGCGATATTATCAAAGTAAAGAAGAAAATCTTGATTATGAAAGTTTGTGATTATTATCAAAGTTGTCTGGAAATCTGCTGCTCACCTAATGGGCTTGCCTCTGATGAATTGTTTTGTGTTGTGGCGACCGAAGTACGGAATCATTGTCTCGTCTACTGAGAAGGAACTTATAAGTGGAGTGTACTTGCTGGCCTGCGCATTGAGATTCTTGAAAATTGGGCGGACTTTATAGTATCTGTCATTCCCAGCCTGACCATTATCGGCGTAGTGGAGACAACTAAGAATCCCTTCAAACTTGCTCTTGCTGAAAATAAAAATTATGTGATTTAGCAATTTACAGAACAAAAAATTATTACTTTGAATTGCTAGTAAATCTGTTACTGCTTGCTTATACCGGGTGAGTCAAAAGTCTTTGCCAACTGAAAAGAACATCTGCTGCAATAATCAATCTACGTTGCTTACGTACGATTATGTTACACTGAATGTATTTTGATGAAATTAATTACCTTATGTTATCAGCAACCATCTTGTTGTGCACATCATCCCTCTGCTCCCAGTAAAGACGAAGTGAAGGCAAAGTGTTGCAGCCAGAGAGCAGCATGATTCCCTTGATAATGCGCACACTATCCACAGTCACCTCGGCCTACCATTTGGCCTGTACTTTTATGCTGCTCCGCATACAGTCTGGATTTTTCAACGATCAGCTCGATAAATTCGTCTGGCATCATCTCTTTGTAGAATAGAAGTGGTTGATCGATGCTTATACTTTGCAAGTATTCTAAGATTGGGGCATTTTCGTCATAATCAAATTGTGGGACTCTTGCACCAACCTTCCTCTCATCGCGCTTTGACCATCCGTCGAAACTAGATTCCGCCATCGCAGCTCTACACCCACGACGCGAGGGTGCAGGTTTACCTCCAGAAGTAGGCCTGTATGTCGAAGGTGCAGTAGGAGTTGCTGCTGTTCCCCTTGGTATATGAGGAGCTAGGATCTCCGAATTCTCATCCTTCTCTTCCACTTCCTTTTCGTCCTCGTCTTGGATGTCTCCTATAATTTGATCTTGTTCATCCATCCCTCTCATACCGATTATCTGTGGTGTCTTAATGGCCTTTACACCGATCTCGGCAGGAGCAAGCAGAACACCCCGAGGTAGAATATCTGGGTTTGCAGACTGAATGTTTTCATCCTCGTCGTCTTCCTCATCATCGCAGTCTGTGTCACCGTTTTGGTTCACGGGTGGCTTCAAATAGATTCGATATTCCTCCGTGTTATTATTGTCCTCATCATCGAACGCTAGCAGTCGATCCAAAACGTCATTCGCACTAAGTTTTCTCTTCCTGAAAAAGCAAATAAAATGATAAAGTATTGTGTTTGCATATATATGTAAATATATTCATTTGAAATAAGTTTTGATGTCAATGTTTATCAATTTTTCTTCGATTTTCATTTTGATTTGATATTTTGTGCAATACAAGATACTTACTCAATCAATATCAACAGGCATGAAATGTGACATTAAATGATGCAACTGTTTAGGCCTAGGATAGCAAATTGGATTGTACGTAAATTAGAAATAGGTTGAATACATTAGAATACATTTTTATGCTACAATTGCATAACTGTCAATATAAAATGGAAACATCAAATTTCCATTCATGCTAGTGAAATATGAAATAATCAAATGACTGATAGGTTAACTCACCTTTGAAATGAAGACATTTTTCAAAATGATAGGCAAGTACAGAATTTGTCACTGTAATCTTCAATTTTCTTGTATTTAGTACAGCAGGAAACCTTTTATAAACTTCAAAATTTGATAAACAAAAAATTGTGTAATTCAAATTTATCTCAATTGAGGACGATAGAGATATTTGAGTCGCAGCTTTGCCAGCAAAGACGTCATTTGTTTTCAAATTCAAATTTGTCTCATATCGAGAGCTTTGAAGATATCTTGATTAGCTTCATCACAACTTCACTAACAAGGACATGATCAAATTCAAATCTATCGCACATTGAGAGAGATCTGTCGTTTGATCTATATTGATAATTAGATACGCTGCATTCATATTGAGAAAATTTGTTGTTTGTACATCAAACGTGTACAGATTTATTGTCGAGTAAATGTTGTTGAAGGATTCACGCGTTCAATTACGAAACTATTGTACTGAGCGCCAAAATTTCTTCACACATTCTCGGACGCAATCAGTCTCTGGAGCCTCCGGAAATCTACTGGGACTTTAAAGTCCCGCATGTTTTAAATCAATATTACCAAAGCACATAAGATTTTTTCAAAATCTTATTTATGAATGCACTGAACGGATATTTCAAGTACCCATTTCGTAGCGTGAGAATTTGATTTTTTAGCAATTTCAAAAAATTTGCCATTTTTGTCCATTTTGTAAGTGGCCATGTTTCAATCAGTGACGTCATCAAAGCACAACATTGGTAGAAACAAATATTTTCAACATCTCTTTTTGTTGATATGTTATCTGATCTCAAAAAACATGATAATTTTCATTATTAAAAAAGTGGGACTTTAAAGTCCCAGTGGTGCGGAATGGGTAAATGAAGAATCAGAAGTACGATCTAGCTAGATTATTATCTAATACTTCTAGATACGTCGACGATTTATGCATTATTAATTATAAAAAGTTTGATTCCTTGATACCACAGATTTACCCACCTAGTCTAGAAGCCAGCAGAAGTGGGAGTAATGACAAACAAGTAGAATATCTTGATATTAAAGTAAATATCACTGACTGCGGCACAATTACATCTGTTTTTCATAAAGTCGACCATTTTAATTTCCCTGTCACCCTTTTAACCTTTCCGCAAAACTGTATGCCCTACAGGACAGGAGCTAGAGTGCCTGCTGGACAGGTTTTAAGATATGGGCGCATCTGTACATTGGAAAAATATTTCATCCAAAAAAGTCAATCGTACAGCTACTACTCTCATTAAGAGAGGATATAACAGCGTAGATCTCAATCAAAATGCTGAGAAGCAGCTGCATAAGCATAGTGAAACTTTATTGAAATACGGATATTTTTCTGCTAAGCAGCTTCTTAATAATTGTGCGTGCTTTCATTGATTTAATTAATTTCGAGGCTGCTTTCATATAGCAGGGCCCCGCTTGGGTGAGTTTGAGCGTTCAGGAGAAGGGGCCGAAACGCGAATCCTTAACCAAGTTCCTGCTGATGACCTCAATTGCACATTTTTTCAATTAGAGTTGTAGTTGTTATTTCCTTTAACCTGTAGGGAACGCCACATGGGTCCTTTTGAGGGATCAAATTCTTTTCACTTATCGTTATCTTCTACTTCATCTTCTCCTCAATCAAAGCATTAAATTTCATTCTGACGCAATTGACTGTGCAAGCATCTGGGCGACCAGACCTGCAGATTAAGTTTTGTCAATACATTTAAGCAATTTCCGCAATTACTGCACTGCCCAACACACAGTGTGGCAGACAGGCAGGAGTTCTCGAGTAAGTCATCAATTTTTTTCTCACTCTACGTATATTTACACAGTCCTTTTTTTCATTACCTACCATTTGAATATTTTCAACATTTACATTTGTGTTTTATTCTTATTTTTCACATTGGTTTTACTTACTGAATCGTTTGATTTGTGATTCAATTCATTATTAATTGTGTTTCGCCTAAGGTTAGCCCTTGCTAATTTGATTACATTGTTTCTGCAAAAAGTAACATTTAGCCATTATTATTGTTTGTTATTATTTATCATTATTGGATTATAGACACATTCAGCTTGAGAAGAAATATCTCTGAAACTTGCAATATCTCAACTAGTGAGACACCCTAAGCACGGGAAATTCAATAATCATCGCGAAATTGATGAAATTTAATGAACTCCATGACATCTGCAAAAGGCATTTTCTGAGGCGTTGCAATACCAAAATATTCCATTCCTCATAGTCCTGAGACATCCAATTTTTCTAATGGATCATCTTTGATCTTCTGGATGGAACGCATTTTTACCACCTTGGAGATGAAAATATTTCTCAGAAGTATGTTTTGAAGAATTTCTGCTACATTCAATGTATGACATGGAGATATTCACTTTGAATGTTATATATTAAAGTATTGAAATCAAACGAAGCAGTTGATATTTTTAGTATAAGAGAAAATGAAATCATGGAATCAAGGAATGATGACGGAATTTTTCTGAAGCTATGGTATTTTTTCTTTTTTGTGATGTAGGCATGTTTCAACTTCTTATTCTATCTTGATAATGACGCTCGCGCGCATCACCACAATATATCGAAGTTATGTCAAAAAAACCATCTGGCATCTATTGTGCTTGTCGTCCCCAAACTAAACAGATATGACTGATCAAGGCAAATTATTCAGAGCACAAAAGTCCATTGTCCAACTGGTGGTGACTACAACCGAAGTTCCTCACACACGCACACTCTCACACACTCTCTCCCTCTATCTACCTATCTATCTATCTCTCTCTCTCTCACTCTCTCACACACACGCACACACACACACTCTCTCTCCCTCTATCTATCTATCTATCTATCTCTCACTCTCACACACACACGCACACACACACTCTCTCTCTCCCTCTATCTATCTATCTCTCTCTCTCTCTCTCCATCTATCTATCTCTCTCTCTCACTCACACACTCTCTCTCCATCTATCTATCTCTCTCTCTCACTCTCTCTCACACACACACGCACACACACTCTCTCTCTCACTCACACACTCTCTCTCCATCTATCTATCTCTCTCTCTCACTCTCTCTCTCACACACACACGCACACACACTCTCTCTCTCACACACACACGCACACACACTCTCTCTCTCACTCACACACTCTCTCTCCATCTATCTATCTCTCTCTCTCACTCTCTCTCTCACACACACACTCTCTCTCCATCTATCTATCTATCTATCTCTCTCTCTCTCACTCTCTCTCTCTCTCACACACACACACTCTCTCTCTCACTCACACACTCTCTCCATCTATCTATCTATCTCTCTTTCACACACACACATACACACTCTCTCTCTCTCTCTCCAATATCTATATCTCTCACTCTCTATCTCTCTCACACACGCACACTCTCTCAAATATCTATATCTCTCACTCTCTATCTCTCTCACTCACGCACACTCTCTCTCTCACTCTCTATCTCTCTCACACACGCACACTCTCTCCATCTATCTATATATCTCTCTCTCTCGCTCTCACTCACACACTCTCTCCATCTATCTATCTATCCATCTATCTCTCTCTCTCTCTATCTCTCTCACACACGCACACTCTCTCTCTCACTCACACACTCTCTCACACACACACACACACTATCTCTCTCTCTCACTCACACACTCTCTCCATCTATCTATATCTCTCACTCTCTATCTCTCTCACACACGCACACTCTCTCTCTCACTCACACACTCTCTCACACACACACACACTATCTCTCTCTCTCACTCACACACTCTCTCCATCTATCTATATCTCTCACTCTCTATCTCTCTCTCACACACACACTATCTCTCTCTCTCACTCACACACTCTCTCCATCTATCTATATCTCTCACTCTCTATCTCTCTCTCACACACACACTATCTCTCTCTCTCACTCACACACTCTCTCACACACACACACACACTATCTCTCTCTCTCACTCACACACTCTCTCCATCTATCTATATCTCTCACTCTCTATCTCTCTCTCACACACACACTATCTCTCTCTCTCACTCACACACTCTCTCCATCTATCTATCTATCCATCTATCTCTCTCTCTCTATCTCTCTCACACACGCACACTCTCTTTCTCTCACTCACACACTCTCTCACACACACACACACTCTCTCTCACTCACACACTCTCTCTCACTCACACACTCTCTCTCACTCACACACTCTCTCTCACTCACACACTCTCTCTCACTCACACACTCTCTCTCACTCACACACTCTCTCTCACTCACACACTCTCTCTCACTCACACACACTCTCTCTCCATCTATCTATATCTCTCACTCTCTATCTCTCTCACACACACACACACTATCTCTCTCTCTCACTCACACACTCTCTCCATCTATCTATCTATCTATATATCTCTCTCACACGCACACTCTCTCTCTCACTCACACACTCTCTCTCTCACACACACACTCTCTCCAATATCTATATTTCTCACTCTCTATCTCTCTCACACACGCACACACTCTCTCTCTCACTCACACACTCTCTCTCTCACTCACACACTCTACCTCTGCTTGTACAGATTAATAAACTTCCAAAAAGATGTCATCCATCGATAGAAATGAATAATGAATAGTAAAATAATCAGTGTAGCTCTGAAAGTACCGCTGACAAGTGAAAGTTGAGTGAGCTGATTTAAGGACATTTCAAGAGATCAAAATACCTTTCCAAAAGTCGATGTCTTTGTTATCTGATCGTGTCTGCTGCTGTGATCGGATTGCGACTCAAGAAATTCTCAAAATCCACTCCCGCACACTGTGCGCTTGCAAATCTTCGTGACTGTTCGTCGGTGATTCTGTTCGTTTCCTCTATTCCCGTCGGAAAAGAAGCAATTCATCAGTCGACTGCTCATAAGCTCCCCCATTTGTGGAAAGTAGATGCTTTCCGCAGGTATTAACTCCACGTGATTTATCATCAAAATTACCGAAATTGCTCGTCCGTGCCTGACAATAATCCATTGAACATTTTCCAGTTGTTGTCAAGTCGTAAATTGTCTTTGAATCTGATAAAAGCGCAGCATGAAAGGTTCTCATCTTACTCATGTATAGACATTCAGGACAATTCAAATTGACAAAAGTCAGCATTTGTTTCTTTGAAAGCGAAAAACAAATTTCATGAACTCAAATGAAAGCAGTGATTTTCTAATAGTTTTTATTGAATACAAATTACAGTTGTTTGGGTTTCATCACTCACAGCATGTGAATACAAGCATCGACACGGATAGAATGCATGTCTGAGATGCTCTATGTCAGGATCTCCACGAGTCCCCATTCGTCGTAATTGCTCACATTGTAAATTGCTATTTCGCTGCTGTAAAGACAATGACTAGGAGTGCGCTACTCTATGGATCGAAGAAAGTAGTGAGAGAGCTATTGACATTTTCTTCCTAAATTCGCTCACGAGCTTCTTATTAATTTTGATATGTAGATCCTAGCATCCTAGCAGCTAGCATAAGTAAAGCGACAATTCATTAAGCTATTAGTCCGGCAGCCAGAATGAATTTCTGCAGGGAACGAGTCCGAAAATGAGACTTTCACAGAATGATGTACACTCTATGCCTACTGCGAATTCGCGCGTATGCCAAGTTCTACTGAGTTCCTCTTCTTGTCAGACACGATCAAAGAAAAACACATGTAAATCCAATGGGACACAGATTGCATTTTTTAGTTAAAATGAAATTTTCCATGTTTTCTCTGATTAAACGAAAAGTATTAAGCCCAGAGTCATACTTTTTGGCATGGAATGTCTTTAGGTCATTACATATGATGTGCATGTGCTCTTATCATGCATCTGATCGGCAATGTATGTGAGAATGTGGTTGAAAATGGATGAAGTTGCTCAAAATAATTGTGTTTGCCGACATTAAGAGGCTCGCCAAATCTAAATGTGTTTATCTTTATAGGCAGGAGTGCATGAACATGAAAGGAAATGGCCTGAAGACATTCCATGCCAAAAATTATGAGTCTGGGCTTAATACTTTTCGTTTAATCAGAGAAAACATGGAAAATTTCATTTTAACCAAAAAATGAAATCTGTGTCCCATTGGATTTACATGTGTTTTACTTTGATCGTGTCTGACAAGAAGAGGAACTCACTAGAACTCGGCAGACGCGCGAATTCGCCGTAGGAATAGGGTGTACATCATTCTGTGAAAGTCTCATTTTCGGCCTCGTTCCCTGCTGAAGCTCGTGCTGGCTGCCGGACAATGAGGTGTACATCATTCTGTGAAAGTCTCATTGTCGGCCTCGTTCCCTGCTGAAGCTCGCTCTAATGGCTGCCGGACAATGAGGTGTACATCATTCTGTGAAAGTCTCATTGTCGGCCTCGTTCCCTGCAGAAACTCTTGCTGGCTGCCGGACTATGAGGTGTACATCATTCTGTGAAAGTCTCATTGTCGGCCTCGTTCCCTGCAGAAACTGGTGCTGGCTGCCGGACTACATAACTCTGGTCGTCTTGCGAGTTAGGAAGCGTCAAACATCGCAAGACTCCATTTGTTTGAATTAATGTACAATGAATAAACAAATGAGATTTATTTGTTGATGTAGATCCATGTCCTTCCGAGTTTGGTAGCTCAATAACGTAATGATTCAGCATTCATAGAAGATTTTAAAATGGAATTTGTCATTTGCACTTATAGGGCAGAATTTGCCACGAGCAGGAAGAAATACAACACCTCGCAACCGGTAGCCTGAATATTCCCCTAAAGATTATATACTTTTTCTATAAACGTTCTGATAACCGATGCTGCTTTTCCAGAGAAACAAACAGACTGCTCTGATCACAAAATGATATTCACAGATACGACACATTTTGTTTATTGAATTTGTGAATTAAGCAGCAGATCTTGAATGCGAGATAGACAATTCTGATTTCAACTTCAAATCGATCAATTATTTAGTGCATTGCACAAACTTCTGAAGAAACGAAAAAGCTTGCTGATTCAAAATAGCTTATCACATATCTGCATTTCTCTATTCGATGCCTCGGCGAACTGACACTCTGCAATCTTTATAATAATAATAATAATACAGACGTGGAAAAAAGTTTATGATTATCTTACCAGAAAGCTGATTTTTGACATAATTTTGCTATGGAAAGCTTTTGAGTTAGTTTCTCAAATTGATTCATTATCAAACATGCATGACATCAAATTTGGATAGTATCTGAGCTGTCTAAAAACATTCGCTCACTCATGAAGTCGATTTTTTACTTTTAAGTAGGCCTATAAAACATGCAAATAGCGATCGATTAATATATGCAAAAATAGCGATTTTTTAACATTTTCTTTCTGTCAATAAATTTCCATTGTATCTTATTATTTGTGTTAAATACACAAAAGTTTGCTTAAAGTCGACAAATAAAATCGCTTGCAATGCCACAAATGCTTGTTTATTGTTTCCAGAGATGAACGTCAGTATTTTGTAGGGTGACCTTTGTTCTCCAGAATTCTTTGGATTCTTCTGGGCATTGATTCGACAAGTCCTTCCCATTCTTGCCGGGAAACTGCGATCCATGACAGTTTGATGTTACGAATAAGTTCGTGAATGTTAGAATTCTTCTGAGCATTGACTTTCACTTTCATGCTTTGCCATAGGTTTTCATAGGTCGTCATAATTTGGGGTGCTTCACTTCACGGAAGTTTCATGGAAGGGGTGGGCTTACAATTCTTCCAAATGGCGTTCGACTGAATTCTGAGAAGTACATCGACATACTCGACGAAAAGCTCATTCCTTTTAAGAACATTTCGTATACAAGAGCGTTTCAGCAGGACAACGCGCCATGCCATTCGTCTAAGAAAACTCGTAAGTGGTTTGAGGACAAGGGGGTTGAGGTCCTCGAATGGCCTGGTAACAGTTCAGACCTCAACCCCATTGAAAACCTATGGCAAAGCATGAAAGTGAAAGTCAATGCTCAAAAGCATTCTAACATTCACGAACTTATTCGTAACATCAAACTGTCATGGATCGCAGTTTCCCGGCAAGAATGGGAAGGACATGTCGAATCAATGCCCAGAAGAATCCAAAGAATTCTGGAGAACAAAGGTCACCCTACAAAATACTGACGTTCATCTCTGGAAATAATAAACAAGCATTTGTAGCAATACAAGCGATTTTATTTGTCGACTTTAAGCAAACTTTTGTGTATTTAACCTAAATAATAAGATATAATGGAAATCTATTGACAGAAAGAAAATGTTAAAAAATCGCTATTTTTGCATATATTAGGCCTACTTAGAAATAAAAAATCGACTTCATGAGTGAGCGAATGTTTGTAGACAGCTCAGATGCTATCCAAATTTGATGTCATGCATGTTTGATAATGAATCAATTTGAGAAACTAGCTCAAAAGCTTTCCATAGCAAAATTATTTCAAAAATCAGCTTTCTGGTAAGATTATCATAAACTTTTTTCCACGTCTGTAAGTAGGCGTTTATTCTCATTAAATGAAAATCACATAAAGACACAAATACAAAGTCAAAAATAAAGTATTGCAGGAAGTATTGCCAAAGGTCGATTTCGGCACTATCGTGTAGGACGAAATGATTATCAGTGGTCTGAAGTCAATAAAATGTTTTTGAATCGTGGGAAATGTCAACAGATGATCATTCGTCGGGGGAATCACTGGTTAACTAGTCCATGCGATGGCATCAAACTGACCTCTCAAGTGAGCATTTTAGGTGTGATATTGAACGATAAGCTAACCTGGAATAATCATTTTCAGAGAATATTCCTGACTGCAAAACTGACCTTCCTGACTTCTCAAATGAAGCGACTGCAAAAGCGAGCAGATCACATTATCTGCAACGAGTCCTTTGTCCTGTAATCCGTGACATTGTCGATGCCCATAAGCAGACTTCTCTGAAGTTTTTCTCTTCGTGTAAATGCTCGGACCACCCCTTAAATCATCATGTTCCTACACAGTTACCGGCCACCGGTCATCACCGTATTCCTTATTCCTCGACAGAGCGACGATTGAACTTGTTCTTCACATACATGTGCATATTGTCCACGTCATGAACGCAGAATATTCACTCTACGATAATAGCTCTTGTGTCCTACACGATAGTGATGGACATGATGGAGATTATGATTATCATCTGTAAAAAAAGACAGGATAAACAAACGCAGAGCTGCCTGTTGTACAGTCCTTCAGCTTGTTCAGCCATTCTAGATATTTCTCAAGCTAGTTCCGGTCACTCCGAGCCGTATTGACGAGCCCTTGTAGAGCGAAACGCAGCGTCTATGGCTGCCGAGGAAGTTTTGTGCTTGAAGTTTTCAAGTCTGCAAATATGTTTTCACTCTTCACCCTTATCCTACAGTCAATATGTTGCAAAATGTCACAATTTCTCCATGGAAAAATGAGTTTACTATCAAAAAGCTATTTCTGAAAGACACAATTGATCCATCAGACGAGTAGTCTTTGCAGTGATTAAGACGAGTGCTGTATCAAGGTTTCAGATACGTCCTCGTTCTCTGCACAACTTAGTTCTAGCTCCCGACACTAATAATCTGAGTCTGTAATCGTTTTACAGGTATTAAGTTTGATACTGCCCCTAATGTTGTAAAGTCGATGAAATTAATGCAAAGTAGAAACACTGCGAATGCATCATTTTTATTGCAAAATTCGTCGCATAATCCCTCCGAGAAAAATTTTCTCACATTTTCTGTCGTTTTGAAGAATTTTGTTGAATCGACGCGACACTGCTAATACCTGCGGTTCATTACAGCAATGTACACGTATTGTTGATTAGAAACAAGGGAATTCTACTCTCATTTGTTTCACAAAAGGCTAACTGAAAGCGGATAATTTTCTCGATCGGTTCGGTGTCTCAGATGTTCTTTATGTTTATACTTCATGAATATAATAAGTTTGAAAGGCATTTTCTTTAGGAGGAATAAAGATGTGTTTTCACCCTTATCGTGATACAATCATGGAGAAAGTGCGGCCAATTCAAGTGCGAATTCAGTGACCCTTTGTTGCCTTCACTAGTGAGATATTTCACATTTTATCTCGATCAGCGACACTGCGAACTCATCGTACTCACCCAATCCTGATGCAGTCAAGAGCTTTCTGATGCATTTTTCGATGAGCGGCTTACTGTCTGCATGCAACTTGGATAAGCGCAAGTTAATTAATTTCGCAAGACTAATTAGTGCAAGTTATAAAATTCACTATTAGAGTGCACATTTAGTTTAACAAATACTAAATGGATTGCGAATGACGTTTCTTTCAAATTTCAATACGTGTCAATCGCATGTCATATTTTACCCAACATCAAAGAATTGACCATAGACATCCGACACCCAATGATAACAATAAAGGACTACTATAATAAGTATACCATGGACATTGAAAACAAGAGAACGGCGTTGACACGCGTTGTCATGACAACAGCACAATGCCGGCTTCCAGGGACTGACAATGAGAAGGTACCGCGGCAGCACATCATGGACATTGAAAACAAGAAAACGTCAAGGACACGCGTTGTCATGACAACGGCACGATTTCGGCTTCCAGGGACTGACAATGAGAAGGTACCACGGCAGCACATCTAGGACATTGAAAACAAGCGAACGTCGAGGACATGCATTGCCATGACAACAGCACAATGCCGGCTTCCAGGGGCTGCCAATGAGAAGGTACCGCGGCAGCACATCATGGACATTGAAAACAAGAGAACGTCGAGGACATGCATTGCCATGACAACAGCACAATGCCGGCTTCCAGGGGCTGACAATGAGAAGGTACCGCGGCAGCACATCATGGATATTGAAAACAAGAGAACGTCAAGGACACGCGTTGTCATGACAACAGCACGATGTCGGCTTCCAGGGACTGACAATGAGAAGGTACCGCGGCAGCACATCATGGGCATTGAAAACAAGAGAACGTCAAGGACACGCGTTGTCATGACAACGGCACGATGTCGGCTTCCAGGGGGTGACAATGAGACGGTACCGCGGCATCACATCATGGACATTGAAAACAAGAGAACGTCAAGGACACACGTTGTCATGACAACACCACGATGTCGGCTTCCAGGGGCTGACAATGAGAAGGTACCGCGGCAGCACATCATGGACATTGAAAACAATAGAACGTCAAGGACACACGTTGTCATGACAATACCACGATGTCGGCTTCCAGGGGCTGACAATGAGACGGTACCGCGGCAGCACATCATGGACATTGAAAACAAGAGAACGTCGAGGACACGCGTTGCCATGACAACAGCACAATGCCGGCTTCCAGGGGCTGACAATGAGAAGGTACCGCGGCAGCACATCATGGACATTGAAAACAAGAGAACGTCGAGGACACGCGTTGCCATGACAACAGCACAATGCCGGCTTCCAGGGGCTGACAATGAGAAGGTACGACGGCAGCACATCAAGGACATTGAAAACAAGAGAACGTCAAGGACACACGTTGTCATGACAATACCACGATGTCGGCTTCCAGGGACTGACAATAAGAAGGTACCGCGGCAGCACATCATGGGCATTGAAAACAAGAGAACGTCAAGGACACGCGTTGTCATGACAACGGTACGATGTCGGCTTCCAGGGGGTGACAATGAGGAGGTACCACGGCAGCACATCAAGGACATTGAAAACAAGAGAACGTCGAGGACATGCATTGCCATGACAACAGCACGATGCCGGCTTCCAGGGACTGACAATGAGAAGGTACCGCGGCAGCACATCATGGATATTGAAAACAAGAGAACGTCAAGGACACGCGTTGTCATGACAACAGCACGATGTCGGCTTCCAGGGACTGACAATGAGAAGGTACCGCGGCAGCACATCATGGGCATTGAAAACAAGAGAACGTCAAGGACACGCGTTGTCATGACAACGGCACGATGTCGGCTTCCAGGGGGTGACAATGAGACGGTACCGCGGCATCACATCATGGACATTGAAAACAAGAGAACGTCAAGGACACACGTTGTCATGACAACACCACGATGTCGGCTTCCAGGGGCTGACAATGAGAAGGTACCGCGGCAGCACATCATGGACATTGAAAACAATGGAACGTCAAGGACACACGTTGTCATGACAATACCACGATGTCGGCTTCCAGGGGCTGACAATGAGACGGTACCGCGGCAGCACATCATGGACATTGAAAACAAGAGAACGTCGAGGACACGCGTTGCCATGACAACAGCACAATGCCGGCTTCCAGGGGCTGACAATGAGAAGGTACCACGGCAGCACATCATGGACATTGAAAACAAGAGAACGTCGAGGACACGCGTTGTCATGAGAACACCCCGATGCCGGCTTCCAGGGGCTGACAATGAGAAGGTACGACGGCAGCACATCCAGGACATTGAAAACAAGAGAACGTCAAGGACACACGTTGTCATGACAATACCACGATGTCGGCTTCCAGGGACTGACAATAAGAAGGTACCGCGGCAGCACATCATGGGCATTGAAAATAAGAGAACGTCAAGGACACGCGTTGTCATGACAACGGCACGATGTCGGCTTCCAGGGGGTGACAATGAGAAGGTACCACGGCAGCACATCAAGGACATTGAAAACAAGAGAACGTCGAGGACATGCATTGCCATGACAACAGCACGATGCCGGCTTCCAGGGACTGACAATGAGAAGGTACCGCGGCTGCACATCATGGACATTGAAAACAAGAGAACGTCGAGGACATGCATTGCCATGACAACACCACGATGTCGGCTTCCAGGGACTGCCAATGAGAAGGTACCGCGGCAGCACTTCATGGACATTGGAAACAAGAGAACGGCGTTGACACGCGTTGTCATGACAACAGCACGATGCCGGCTTCCAGGGGCTGACAATGAGAAGGTACCGCGGCAGCACATCATGGGCATTGAAAACAAGAGAACGTCAAGGACACACGTTGTCATGACAATACCACGATGTCGGCTTCCAGGGACTGACAATGAGAAGGTACCGCGGCAGCACATCATGGGCTTTGAAAACAAGAGAACGTCGAGGACATGCATTGCCATGACAACAGCACAATGCCGGCTTCCAGGGGCTGCCAATGAGAAGGTACCGCGGCAGCACATCATGGACATTGAAAACAAGAGAACGTCGAGGACACGCGTTGTCATGACAACGGCACGATGTCGGCTTCCAGGGACTGACAATGAGAAGGTACCGCGGCTGCATATCATGGACATTGAAAACAAGAGAACGTCGAGGACAGGCATTGCCATGACAACACCACGATGTCGGCTTCCAGGGGGTGACAATGAGACGGTACCGCGGCTGCACATCATGGACATTGAAAACAAGAGAACGGCGAGGTCATGCATTGCCATGACAACAGCACAATGCCGGCTTCCAGGGGCTGACAATGAGAAGGTACCACGGTAGCACATCAAGGACATTGAAAACAAGAGAACGTCGAAGACATGCATTGCCATGACAACACCACGATGTCGGCTTCCAGGGGCTGACAATAAGGAGGTACCGCGGCAGCACATCATGGGCATTGAAAACAAGAGAACGTCAAGGACACGCGTTGTCATGAGAACACCACGATGTCGGCTTCCAGGGGGTGACAATGAGACGGTACCGCGGCATCACATCAAGGACATTGAAAACAAGAGAACGTCGAGGACACGCGTTGTCATGAGAACACCACGATGTCGGCTTCCAGGGGGTGACAATGAGACGGTACCGCGGCATCACATCAAGGACATTGAAAACAAGAGAACGTCGAGGACATGCATTGCCATGACAACAGCACGATGTCGGCTTCCAGGGGCTGACAATAAGAAGGTACCGCGGCAGCACATCATGGGCATTGAAAACAAGAGAACGTCAAGGACACGCGTTGTCATGACAACACCACGATGTCGGCTCCCAGGGGCTGACAATGAGAAGGTACCGCGGCAGCACATCATTGGCATTGGAAACAAGAGAATGTCGAGGACACGCGTTGTCATGAGAACACCACGATGTCGGCTTCCAGGGGCTGACAATGAGAAGGTACCGCGGCAGCACATCATGGGCATTGAAAACAAGAGAACGTCAAGGACACGCGTTGTCATGACAACACCACGATGTCGGCTTCCAGGGGCTGACAATGAGAAGGTACCGCGGCAGCACATCATTGGCATTGAAAACAAGAGAACGTCAAGGACACGCGTTGTCATGAGAACACCACGATGTCGGCTTCCAGGGGGTGACAATAAGAAGGTACCACGGCAGCACATCATGGACATTGAAAACAAGAGAACGTCAAGGACACACGTTGTCATGACAACACCACGATGTCGGCTTCCAGGGGCTGACAATAAGAAGGTACCACGGCTGCACATCATGGACATTGAAAACAAGAGAACGTCGAGGACATGCGTTGTCATGACAATACCACGATGTCGGCTTCCAGGGGCTGACAATGAGACGGTACCGCGGCAGCACATCATGGACATTGAAAACAAGAGAACGTCGAGGACACGCGTTGCCATGACAACAGCACAATGCCGGCTTCCAGGGGCTGACAATGAGAAGGTACCACGGCAGCACATCATGGACATTGAAAACAAGAGAACGTCGAGGACACGCGTTGTCATGAGAACACCCCGATGCCGGCTTCCAGGGGCTGACAATGAGAAGGTACGACGGCAGCACATCCAGGACATTGAAAACAAGAGAACGTCAAGGACACACGTTGTCATGACAATACCACGATGTCGGCTTCCAGGGACTGACAATGAGAAGGTACCGCGGCAGCACATCATGGGCATTGAAAATAAGAGAACGTCAAGGACACGCGTTGTCATGACAACGGCACGATGTCGGCTTCCAGGGGGTGACAATGAGAAGGTACCACGGCAGCACATCAAGGACATTGAAAACAAGAGAACGTCAAGGACACGCGTTGCCATGACAACAGCACGATGCCGGCTTCCAGGGACTGACAATGAGAAGGTACCGCGGCTGCACATCATGGACATTGAAAACAAGAGAACGTCGAGGACATGCATTGCCATGACAACACCACGATGTCGGCTTCCAGGGACTGCCAATGAGAAGGTACCGCGGCAGCACTTCATGGACATTGGAAACAAGAGAACGGCGTTGACACGCGTTGTCATGACAACAGCACGATGCCGGCTTCCAGGGGCTGACAATGAGAAGGTACCGCGGCAGCACATCATGGGCATTGAAAACAAGAGAACGTCAAGGACACACGTTGTCATGACAATACCACGATGTCGGCTTCCAGGGACTGACAATGAGAAGGTACCGCGGCAGCACATCATGGGCTTTGAAAACAAGAGAACGTCGAGGACATGCATTGCCATGACAACAGCACAATGCCGGCTTCCAGGGGCTGCCAATGAGAAGGTACCGCGGCAGCACATCATGGACATTGAAAACAAGAGAACGTCGAGGACACGCGTTGTCATGACAACGGCACGATGTCGGCTTCCAGGGACTGACAATGAGAAGGTACCGCGGCTGCATATCATGGACATTGAAAACAAGAGAACGTCGAGGACAGGCATTGCCATGACAACACCACGATGTCGGCTTCCAGGGGGTGACAATGAGACGGTACCGCGGCTGCACATCATGGACATTGAAAACAAGAGAACGGCGAGGTCATGCATTGCCATGACAACAGCACAATGCCGGCTTCCAGGGGCTGACAATGAGAAGGTACCACGGTAGCACATCAAGGACATTGAAAACAAGAGAACGTCGAAGACATGCATTGCCATGACAACACCACGATGTCGGCTTCCAGGGGCTGACAATAAGGAGGTACCGCGGCAGCACATCATGGGCATTGAAAACAAGAGAACGTCAAGGACACGCGTTGTCATGAGAACACCACGATGTCGGCTTCCAGGGGGTGACAATGAGACGGTACCGCGGCATCACATCAAGGACATTGAAAACAAGAGAACGTCGAGGACACGCGTTGTCATGAGAACACCACGATGTCGGCTTCCAGGGGGTGACAATGAGACGGTACCGCGGCAATCACATCAAGGACATTGAAAACAAGAGAACGTCGAGGACATGCATTGCCATGACAACAGCACGATGTCGGCTTCCAGGGGCTGACAATAAGAAGGTACCGCGGCAGCACATCATGGGCATTGAAAACAAGAGAACGTCAAGGACACGCGTTGTCATGACAACACCACGATGTCGGCTCCCAGGGGCTGACAATGAGAAGGTACCGCGGCAGCACATCATTGGCATTGGAAACAAGAGAATGTCGAGGACACGCGTTGTCATGAGAACACCACGATGTCGGCTTCCAGGGGCTGACAATGAGAAGGTACCGCGGCAGCACATCATGGGCATTGAAAACAAGAGAACGTCAAGGACACGCGTTGTCATGACAACACCACGATGTCGGCTTCCAGGGGCTGACAATGAGAAGGTACCGCGGCAGCACATCATTGGCATTGAAAACAAGAGAACGTCAAGGACACGCGTTGTCATGAGAACACCACGATGTCGGCTTCCAGGGGCTGACAATAAGAAGGAACCGCGGCAGCACATCATGGGCATTGAAAACAAGAGAACGGCGTGGACGCGCGTTGTCATGACAACGGCACGATGTCGGCTTCCAGGGGGTGACAATGAGAAGGTACCACGGCAGCACATCAAGGACATTGAAAACAAGAGAACGTCAAGGACACGCGTTGTCATGACAACGGCACGATGTCGGCTTCCAGGGACTGACAATGAGAAGGTACCGCGGCAGCACATCATGGACATTGAAAACAAGAGAACGTCGAGGACATGTATTGCCATGACAACACCACAATGCCGGCTTCCAGGGGCTGACAATGAGAAGGTACCACGGCAGCACATCATGGACATTGAAAACAAGAGAACGTGGAGGACATGCATTGCCATGACAATACCACGATGTCGGCTTCCAGGGACTGACAATGAGAAGGTACCGCGGCAGCACATCATTGGCATTGGAAACAAGAGAATGTCGAGGACACGCGTTGTCATGAGAACACCACGATGTCGGCTTCCAGGGGCTGACAATGAGAAGGTACCGCGGCAGCACATCATGGGCATTGAAAACAAGAGAACGTCAAGGACACGCGTTGTCATGACAACACCACGATGTCGGCTTCCAGGGGCTGACAATGAGAAGGTACCGCGGCAGCACATCATGGGCATTGAAAACAAGAGAACGTCAAGGACACGCGTTGTCATGACAACACCACGATGTCGGCTTCCAGGGGCTGACAATGAGAAGGTACCGCGGCAGCACATCATTGGCATTGAAAACAAGAGAACGTCAAGGACACGCGTTGTCATGAGAACACCACGATGTCGGCTTCCAGGGGGTGACAATAAGAAGGTACCACGGCAGCACATCATGGACATTGAAAACAAGAGAACGTCAAGGACACACGTTGTCATGACAACACCACGATGCCGTCTTCCAGGGGCTGACAATAAGAAGGTACCACGGCTGCACATCATGGACATTGAAAACAAGAGAACGTCGCGGACATGCGTTGTCATGACAACAGCACGATGTCGGCTTCCAGGAGCTGACAATGTGAAGGTACCGCGGCTGCACATCATGGACATTGAAAACAAGAGAACGTCGAGGACATGCATTGCCATGACAACACCACAATGCCGGCTTCCAGGGGCTGACAATGAGAAGGTACCACGGCAGCACATCATGGACATTGAAAACAAGAGAACGTGGAGGACATGCATTGCCATGACAATACCACGATGTCGGCTTCCAGGGACTGACAATGAGAAGGTACCGCGGCTGCACATCATGGGCATTGAAAACAAGAGAACGTCGAGGACATGCATTGCCATGACAACACCACGATGCCGGCTTCCAGGGGCTGACAATAAGAAGGAACCGCGGCAGCACATCATGGGCATTGAAAACAAGAGAACGGCGTGGACGCGCGTTGTCATGACAACGGCACGATGTCGGCTTCCAGGGGGTGACAATGAGAAGGTACCACGGCAGCACATCAAGGACATTGAAAACAAGAGAACGTCAAGGACACGCGTTGTCATGACAACGGCACGATGTCGGCTTCCAGGGACTGACAATGAGAAGGTACCGCGGCAGCACATCATGGACATTGAAAACAAGAGAACGTCGAGGACATGTATTGCCATGGCAACGGTTCCCATTCGATGGCTGCTTGAATATTGGAAGGCATCGGGAGCTTATCTATTTTATTAATATTCACAATTATTATCAATTCTCTATACAAATGCAGACAAAATAATTGAGAATAAATTGAGGCTAGAATCTGGAACTGTTGCATGTTTCAGTGAATTGATTCTTCTAGAGATCGGTGCCTAACCGAGCAGCTAATATTTCCATCAACAAACATCTGCTGTTCACTAACTTAAACATATCGGAAAGTTGGATTTCTACGCATTTGAAATTTACTTATTTTAAGCACTTTTTCTGGAAATAGAGAAATGTATGCATTTTCATTTTTACGAAGCTTAATCTTAAGAAGCTCAAATTATTTATAGACAAAGTAGAAATGGAGTCATAATGAACATATTAATCGATGTGATGAATACCCGAATATTGGTATTATGCTCTAACCACTACTGACAATATTTTCTTAAGTAATACTGCGATTTTCATGCAACAAGTGCTGCACTCTAATTCAAAAATGGACGGATTATCATGTCTTGCAATGTTCATTTGGATGAAGTTGAAATCACTTTACACTACATATACATGTACTACATATATAATACTTCACTACATATAGCAGACTGTCTATATTTTGTTTGTGTTTTCACACTAGGTGACATGCCACGCTCAGCTGCGCCTAATTACGCATGACCCAAATGATTCGTGGTTATGCATGACATTACTTCAATATCTGTCGGCAATCCTGTTATATAGACTTTGTCGTCTCATGTGTCTGCATGTATCAGAGGCTAAACAATGTGATAGGACCTAAAGTTCATGTTAAGAACAGACAGAACAAGTAGTCCGGCGGCCAGAACGAGTTTCTGCAGGGAACGAGGCCGAGAATGAGACTTTCACAGAATAATGTACATACTCTGCCTATTGCGAATCTGCATGTCTGCCGAATTCTAGTGAGTTCCTCTTCTTGTCAGACAGGATCAAAGAAAAACACATGTAAATCCAATGGGACACAGATTGCAGCTTTTCGTCAAAATGAAATTTTCTATGTTTCCTGTGACTAAATGAAAAGTACTAATCCCAGAGTCATAATTTTTGGCATGGAATGTCTTCAGGTCATTTCCTATGATGTGCATGTGTCATTATCATGTTTCTGATCAGCAATGTATGTGAGAATGTGGTTGAAAATGGAAATAGTTGTTCAAATTATTTGTGTTTGCCAAATCTAAATATGTTTAGCTTTATAGACGGCTGTGCATGAACATGAAAGGAAATGACCTGAAGACATTCCATGTCAAAATTATGACTTTAGAATTAGTACTTTTCGTTTAATCAAAGAAAACATACAAAATTTCATTTTGACCAAAAGCTGCAATCTGTGTCCCATTGGATTTGCATGAATTCTTTGATCCTGTCTGACAAGAAGAGGAACTGACTAGAACTCGGCAGACGCGTAGATGCGTAGTAAGCATGCGGTGCAGATCCTTCTGATAAAGTCTCATTTTCGGCCTCGTTCCCTGCAGAAACTCGTGCTGGCTGCCGGACTATGAGGTGTACATCATTCTGTGAAAGTCTCATTGTCGGCCTCGTTCCCTGCACAAAGTCGTGCTGGCTGCCGGACTATGAGGTGTCCATCATTCTGTGAAAGTCTCATTGTCGGCCTCGTTCCCTGCACAAACTCGTGCTGGCTGCCGGATTATGAGGTGTACATCATTCTGTGAAAGTCTCATTGTCGGCCTCGTTCCCTGCACAAACTCGTGCTGGCTGCCGGACTATGAGGTGTGCATCATTCTGTGAAAGTCTCATTGTCGGCCTCGTTCCCTGCAGAAACTTGTGCTGGCTGCCGGACTAAAGCTAGCCGGCTCATCCGTGGTTCAAGCGGCAGCGCAGACAGTCGTAGACGACGCGTAAACTATAAACGCTCACCCGCGCGTATTGATAAACATTCCCCATGTTTTGACAGCATCAGATCACATGATCAATAACTCATAGTGCAGCGCGTAGGAGTATAGACTGCCCTTACCCACGGATGTTTGAGGTGCTCCGTAATTTGGCGTGGCAATGTCACCTAGTGCAAGTATCTCTAATGGAGTTGTCTTCGGAGCCGGTCAAAACTCCAAACATTGTCTTAAGACGCTTTTATTTGATGGCTTGTCAAAATACGCGTATGATCAAAATTATTCGACGCTCATCAAAGCCGTCTCAAATGCTCAATTTTATTATATACACGATGACCGAGTGAATAGATACTGATGGAACGAGCCTGCGCCAAGTGTGTTGTATAGTAATTATCAGATGTGGCTTCAAAGCTCAAAATGGTCTTGGAAAAGCGGAGATAATATAGGAGTGAAAAAACCGCATTTTTCCAACACAGGCTGTATGTCTAATACAGAAATCAATCAGCAATGAATATTTAGGCACAAAACATGATCACTAGCACTGCTCGACACAACTGGTAAATGTGTGCAATAGTTTTGCAAGAAAAGTTATCTGTAACGTCAGCAATATCCCTAACAGCTGTCCTACATCTGGAAGTTTCAAAGTTATATATACCATCCATAATCCACATGAACTTCACATCACTGATTGTTCTCCTTGGAACCTTCGACCTGTCACCAGCAGAATCAACCCAGAATTAGAGGTGGTAGGCCTACATCTCTTCTAAATGCGAGAGGAATTATTCACAAGGTTGGAACCTCAAAAGTCTCCTCACTTTGTGTTCATCACTTCGAGCTTGTGGCACCCATCGAGCATGTACAGCATTCTTGTGGGAATCCCAGTGATGAGGGTCAGAACATGACGTGGAAGATGAGGATTTTCTTCGATCAAAATCGTTTATCTGGTCTACATCATCTTCTAAGGATAAAGACGAAGGGCGACCTCTACCGACGAAAACCAGTTCCATCTTTGAATTCTCTCACTACTTCCCGTGTACGACGTAGGATGATAATGTTCCCATGAGCAGCAAGAAGATGGTAAATCGACGTATTAGAATAAGGATTTCGTTGAAATGTTAGAATGCAAAAATACAGCTCATTTTGAGTGGGTCACTGCACTTACTGCCATTCCTTCGACTCAACACTAAACAAGTAAATCAAAATAACAATTCGTGATGTCAGGACTCAATGAATTTCAAAGTATTATCTGACAAAGACAGAGATATGCCTCATTGCATGAATCATTTTGCTGAATCTATGGTTAGTTCAAAAGCTGTCAGTTATCTATGTCACCCCCCGCAAAGGAAGTTGTCGCAGCAATTTATCATTATTAAAAGAAATCTCTATGCTGCTGGGGTTTCCGTTGAAAAAGACTATCTATCGGTGATGGTCGAAAGTTATTTCGGATTGATAGCGGATTTTTGTGTTTGTAGCATCAGGCAGTTGAGCTCCCCACATGGAAAGCATAGAAGACATTATTTCAAACAGATATCTCTATGTTCAATTTCTAAGTTGGAAACAAAGACCGCGGTTTTTTCTGGCGGTTTTACTTGCCTAGAAAGGGACAGTGCTCATGGATAATCACATCATTGCCATATTCGCATTTCTACGAGATTGTTCGCATTGGAACTCATTGGAGGTTCGCACGTATCGTATTTGCAGTAAACTTGCATGTAATTTTGTTGAATTGCATTTTGAATTTTCATATATCTTATATCTTCGCACCCCTAAACTGTCAGCGATAGTCGAGAATTAAAAATCGTTCCCCACTAATACCACACTTCTGATGGGCCCAGAGGAATTTTGTCTTATAGAAGCAAGCTTTATGTCAGCACAAAATACAAAGAATGCACTTCGTTTAATTGATTCTACTTATTTATTGAAACTTGGGCTTGGGTATTGGGTTTTGGCCCAATCTTGATGACTGAAGTCACAGGCCTGCTGTGCCAAAATCGTTTTCAATGGAATTTTTCTACGTGGAATATTTAGAACGTTGAGTTCTGAAATTTGAAGTTAGATTTTAAATGCTCTCTCTCTCACTCTCTTTTACTTCAACTTTTCAAACCGCCTTGTGCGATGTCATCTACAGAGAAATAATCAATTAAATATCATAAACAGTATACATGTCTTTCGTAAAGTCAATCAGTTACTTCTGCCGCATCGCTGTGGGTTTAGCAGGTGGCTGAGGACTCTTGCCTCAAATGATCACATTCAGAGGATGTACTTTTGACTATTTGTTACATCATCCTTCGCATCTCCTTGCCCAGTGCTAATTTTCTTCATTAGATTATTGTCTTTCTACTGAGTGAGGCTTAGTTAATCAAAAGGAAGTCCACACCGCTTCGTTATTCTCTTTTAATCGAGTCCTTTCTTCCACTAACTCTTTGTACCCTTCCGAAACACCTCATAGGACAGTAAGTCATCAAAAGAAAAGTTGCAGCCGGTGACAAAGAGACTTGAGGCATCAAAGCATTATCGGCAGTTCATTTCAAGTTGTCGGAAGCGATTCATCAAATGAGAATAAGGATTGAATCCTTTTTTTTAGTATGGAAAGTTATGAAAATGTGCTTTGGATTGCCAGCTGGTTTCTGTTTACTGAACTGGTTCTGCTTTCATCCAAACGTCACCAGAGAAGATAAACTATTTCCGGCGCAGACACCAAATGAAAGGACACATTCTTCTGAATTCAATGCGTCAGACTCCAAACAACTTGAGGTTTTAAAAGATTTATCAAGAAACAAGAGACGTGCTTGTTTGTATCTTTTGTTCGTCGGAAAAAACTGTTTGTGTTGTATGCAAAAAATATTTGTAATATTTTCGATTCAGATTTGCAGTAAAGGATGACTGTGGAGAGACTTTCCAAATATGCAAACATGTTGTGGTCCTTTTTGGGAGTAACATTGTCAGCTATTGTGGAAGCAATCATTAAGTTGTTATTCTTATTATTTTTTTATTGCCATACTGACTATTATTTTATTTCATATTTTATTACCATATATTGATTTTTTTGGTTTCCTTGATTATCAACCGCTTTTGAGTTCATCAGAAAAGTCACCAAGCTCGTGTTCAACTCCTTCAACTGTTTATGTCATTGCAACATTCGTGGTAGTGTTGCTAATTATTTCATTCATTCAAGCAATGATATTCAAAAGCATTCGTTTTGGCACCTACACTGCTTCTCATTTCGATGGCAGTCACATTTATGCACCACATCAGTTAGGATACAGCATCATATCTACATAAATTGTTTTTACATGAAAAACAATGATTTTCCCTAAATTGCCTTAGAAATTCATTTCCAATTATACAAAACAATAACCGCATTCTTCATTGATTAGAATATGCTCTGTGTTTGTTTATCCTGGCTTTGCCGCACGGCTGATAAATATAAAGATAGCAGAGCGCCAGTTCGCTTTGGCATTGAGTAGAAAGATGTCCATAGGCTTCAACAATTCAAGCACAAAAATTGCATGGCAGCCGTGGACGCTGCGGTGTTCGTCAGTGCTATTCGGAATGGCGTAAACTAAACACGTACTATTGAGCAAGGTTGTTCGTATGAAGGGCATGAAAGGTTCCGCGCAATGAGAGTCCGAAATATATTTAATGCCTTTTCAGTGTAGTACACTCTTTATATGTGATTTGACCTGATATCGCAGAAAAGGACCGGTATATAGAATGAAGGTGGATATAAATTTCCTTCGTAGCAGCAGACGCTGCTAACGTTTTTCTTAATTTTTACTTCATTATTAGTTACGATCGTGCTACATCAAATAAATCTGATCAAAGGTGAAGTATATATCGGCCTCTCATTGCACGGATCCTTTCATGCCCCCAATACGGATAATTTTGCTCAACAATGTAGTTTGCGCCATGCCGAGCCGTACTGACGAACCCTTGAAAAGCAAACCAACGTCTGCGGCTGTCAGAGAATTCTTGTGTTTAAATTGTTCAAATACGAGAAGATCTTTGGTAGATACTGGAGAAAAACCGTGTGAAGCACACATCAACAAGATGGGAGGAGCCGAGTCGTATGCATCCATCTGATCAACTATCATCGAAAATTATTAATAATTGATACAGCAATGATTACTAAATATAGGTTCAGGTAAGTCCATAATGATCTATGATGTAGGATATCAGTTAATATTTTCAAAAACTAGGCTTATATACTTGCCACCCGGAATGATAGGACTCCGCATCCATGAAGCAAATGTTTGGGGCATCTATTTTACAACTTAACCTAATTTAACATATTTACTCACTCAACCTGTGAGCGCAATAGATGTTCGCTGGAGTGAAGAGATGGATTCGGCAACCTCTGATCTCTTGTCAGTTAAGATTCGGTTACAGCGGAAACTATCGAATTCACCTCAATTTTCAATTTTTCGATAGCGCTCCAGATAATATACTTGAACATTGTACAATTTGTACATCTATCTGCGAAATGATGTTTGTAAGCATCAAACGCTAGCTCTAATTCAACTTGAGACTATTGTTATTAACCCAGATATGCCCGATGTGTAATGTATGACGCATCGAATTTCCATACTTCAAATTGATGTATTTCAATTGATATAACGAATTTGATTGTTAAAGTTGCTACACTCTAAACCAGCACCTCCTAAATCACACACTGAAGCGAGACACTATTCGTAACAAATAAAAAATCCTAAAGCAAAGCGTTTTAGGAGGCTAGCGCACTAGTGTTATTGTTCTCTTTAGTATGTCAACATTCTATTTCACGCAACCTCCTAAAATTCTAGTGTGTCGCGCTTTAGGATGCAGATTTCTTCGATTTTAGGAGGTGACAGTTTACAGTGTATATTACTAGATGAAACACTTTTACTCTTTATTCAACTTATTGCAATTCGATTTCTACGTTGATTTCGATTTGGCGCCAATTTCAAATTTGAGAAATTTTCATCTCGAAATGAGTCGGCGACGCCGTGAAAAGTGAGTATTAAATTTTTATGCTTTTTCAATATTTGCACTCAACTTATACTTTTCACACCTTAAACTGCCTGACACCTCATGATTTATTCATAAATCGCGTGATATTTTTTTAGATTGATTAGTGTCTCAGAAGCTCTAGAAATAATATTTGACACTGAAGTATACGATGGTGAAGAGACTGGCGCGTCGATGTAGTATTGCATCCTCCACGTGATGGGAATTGCTCCGATGAGATAGAAGGAGATGAAGAAACTGTAAATCCGGGAAATTTGGCTTTAAGTCAGTTGACTGCTCCAGCAGAAATTATAATTGAGGCCGAGGATGAAGATGTTGAAATGCAAGTAAGTTAAGACATTATATTCGATTTAATTTTTTACTTTATGGGAATTGACCTGATAAAACATACCGTATTTACTCGAATAAACGCCCGGGCGTTTATTTAAATTTTTAGATTTTATGATGGGCGGTTATTTGAGGCTGGGCGTTTATTCGAGATGGGCGTTTATTTTGAAGAGATTAAATTGTGCGTAATATTTTTGGTTTGATATACATATTTGTATATTGTTCAGATTACAGTTTACTTAATTAGCGCATTTAAACTTTTTCTCTTATCTTTTTTTACTTTACTTTATACATACTTTATTTCATTACTTTATAATTTATCTTACTTCTTTTACTTAATAGATAGAATCTATAGAAATTTTATTATATCTATTTCAGTTTGATAATCAACATACCGGTATATGAAAAGAACAAGCAGTTAGGCAAACGCACTATCTATGTTTGGAATTTTTTGGCCAATTTTTACGAAATGTTATTTGGCATCTAATATCTTTTTTTCGTTGCAATTACTTTTTTGCCCAGCCCAGAAATGCCCAGTATTTACACAAAAATTATCAGTTATAGAACCAAAAACAACGCTTTTATTCACAGAAGTACAATTTCATTGTTCAGTTTGATTCATCAGAATCACACCAAGAGGAATCGAACTCCTCCTCTGCCTCACAACTGTCTGAAGCATCATTGTCAATAGTGTCACAACACTCGAATTCATCATCACTGAGATCAACACTCACTGGTATCCCTTTAGCGCGTTCCTCCTTCAAAAGCTGCAGCCCGAAATTATTCTCATTGGTCTTGAACCAATGTATGAGGTCATCTTCTGACCCGTCGAGATTTGTTGTAATAGCACAGTGCTTCATTGAGTGACAAATCTGCCGTTAAAAGGCAAAACGACGTATTTCGGAATGTCATGGTTTTGAGAAAATCTGCTTTGTAAATGATATCATTCTAGGTGTGAATTCTGCTTTTTATACTTCCTGTATCTGATCCGATATTTTAAAAGGTAAAACAACGTATTTCGAAATACGTTTCCCATTTGCATGGATTTTAAAAGGCAAAACAACGTATTTCGAAATACGTTTCCCATGTGCCTGGATTTTAAAAGGCAAAACAACGTATTTCGAAATACGTTTCCCATGTGCGTGGGTTTTAAAAGGCAAAACAACGTATTTCGAAATACGTTTCCCATTTGCGAGGATTTTAAAAGGTAAAACAACGTATTTCGAAATATGTTGCGCCTACTGTAGCTTAGATTTCAAAAGACAGAACCGATAACGTTCGATCACAGCGTAAATTGAACTCAAGAAATACCAAAAACATTTACATAAGCTGCCACGTTGTCAAATTTGTCCTCTACTACGCAATTTTAGTGCCGTCTCCAAAATGCAATTGGAGTGATACTATAAAATAGTGATAGTGTGATACTTTTGCAAAAGGGTATTTCGATATTTTTGCCACTATCCACATGAAGTTGTACTGCAATTACACCCAATTATATATAGCTACAACTACTGCAGTTTTATGTACTTTGTACACATATTTGTACTTTTACCCTGTTCATAGAAACGATGCCATACAACTTCCATGTATACACGTAATCGAATTATTATTTCGGTCTATATTCATTATACGTCGGTCTCTCACACTATCTACTTATTGATGTCCTGTTACATATTTGCATGTAGACTAATGATACTGGTAGGCCCCAAGTCTGTGTTTGGCACCTTAGAATATTTCAAGACAAAATATAAAAATCAAAATATGTTTTATGATTTAAGTATGTGTAATTATGCCATTACAAACACAAAATTGTACAGTTATGTCTTTAATCAATAGAAAAATCTCGGTAGTCTTTCTTTAGGCATAATAAAATCTAAAAATCACATTCCCTAACATTCATGAGATCGTCAGCATCAACAACTTCCATATCTTTGTAAAATTGTTGACGATTAATAGGCATATGTTTTGAAAGATTCACCAGGTCTCTTTTCTTCTGTTGAGAAATACCCCGTTTCTTGATTTCTTTTGGTATCCCTTCAATTGGTCGATCTTGCTCATTCATGATATCTTTAAGCACGGATTTTTTGAAAATAGGATGCTCTTGGAAAGGTCCATCGAAATTTAGCTTTAGAAATACATCGTATGAACCTTTTCTAAACTGAACCACACGCGCTTCAGATAAGCCACGTAATCGCGCTAAAGTTTTTCTTTCTCCTGCTTAAGAAGTATCTCTCGAATTTTTCTCTTGGACATACCGCGTGCTGAATACAAGATTTCAAGTATCATCTTAAGTTTCATCTCGTTTATGAAATAATTTCCGGAACTCACTTTAAAGGAAAATAATTCACTTGTGCTGCAAAAACGCCCCGCTGTCAATGTCATATGCTCGAAAATGATATCATATGATTATATTTGAATTGAAGCTATTCAAACAATGATATTATTTTATATAATATTCGCCGTAAGCGTATTGCCTTGTACGCATTATCTTATAAAAATCATAAGAAAAAGTTATGTATTTCGAAATACGTTGTTTTGCCTTTTAAAAATCCCTTGAAAATAACGCGTATTTCGAAATACGTTGTTTTGCCTTTTAAAAGTCCCTTGAAAAACACGCGTACTTTGAAATACGCTGTTTTACCTTTTATAAACTATCCATCCAGTTTCTATTCCAATTATTTTCCAATATCTTACGTTACCTGTACAATATATCAAAATGTATGAATTACGACAATTATATGATCACATTTCAAGCATATACCCTGAAAGTTCAGATCTCACTGGCTCTAATAGACCCTTAAAAGGTAAAACAACGTATTTCGAAATACGTCGTTTTGCCTTTTAACGGCAGAAATCTGCTCGGTTGGAATGTTCTTCCAGCTTTCATGGATCCATTCAACAATTTTTACAAAAGAAGGGGCCTCATATTTCCATTCTTTGAATAGGTATGTTCTCCTGATGTAAGCCATTCAGTGTAAAATTTCTTTATACTAGTTTTCAGAGATTTATTCCATGAAATGTCGGGAGCTTGTATCAGAGAAGTACAGCCAGCAGGAACGATTGCGCTATCCAAGCGAAAATTTCGCATCGTCGCTTTTGTTTCAGACGACAGATGGCAGGCATATGAATCCCAAATGATAAGGCGTTTGTTGAACGTGAGTTGACCAATGACTCGCTGAAGATAATCTTTAGTCAACTGATTATCCATCCAACTCTTCTGATTAAAAGAAAGAACCACGTCTTTGAACGAATCTTTCAGCTCCTTTATCTCTCGTTTCCTCGGTATAATTATGTAAGGTTTCAGTTTTGTACCATCAGCTTTGGCTGTCAAAGCTACGGTGAGGCGAACCTTTTCGTGACCAGTACTTTTGATTGGGACAGATTTAACGCCTTTTCTGTCAATGGTCGTCTCCGCTAACGGCTCAACCCAAACAGGTGTTTCGTCCATTACGTAAATGTCACCAGGCTTGTATTTCTTCGTTTTTCTCATTTCCTCCAAATAACGAATGAATGATACGATCTTCGGTATAAATAATGCAGGAATTCTTTGAGAAACAGTAGTACGTCGACGTAAGGTAAAGCCAAAGCGTTTTAGAAAGCGCATTAGCCAGCCGTTACTGGCAGCAAAGTTTTCTTTGCCATCTTGTTGAAATATCTCCATAGCCTGTCGTTGAATCATAGTTCGCGATACGGGGAGTCTTTCTTCTCTTCTGGAACAAATCCATGCTTGCAATTTCCTTTCAAGTTCTTCACATCTCGGTTTTCTTCCACCACCGCTGAGACGTTTCCTCTTTTTTTGAACGCACACTTTGTCTTCTTCACGCAGCTTCTTCTCCTGCTCTCTCCATTCACGAATTCGTTTCCTGTCTACATTGAATTTACGTGCTGCTTCCGAAACGTTGTGGAATTTTAGGAAATCGAGGGCAGCGAGCTTGTATGATATTGAGTAGCTTTTCGTCTTCATCGTCGCGCTATGTTGAATCAACTGATTCTCAGTTATTATCGAAAAATTGAAACGGATGAAGTGTTTATGAGTCAGCAGCATAATTTGAAAAGAAAAGTGTCCTCAATTTAGGTCAGCCATTCGTAATGGTAACGAAAACTGTGTGGGAATAGAATAGCTATTTTGTAGCATCAATTGATTGGGTGGGCGTTTAAACGAGGTGGGCGATTAATTCGCTCTTTTTAATTTTAGATGGGCGTTTATTCGAGGCTGGGCGATTATTCGAGGCTGGGCGATTAAACGAGTAAATACGGTATATAGCCAAATGTTAGATGCATGAAAATATTTTTAAAAGAAATTGCCACCAGACTCGTGCCTTGGTACCAAGAATGTGGAAGTCACTGTGCGCATAGGTTTAGCGTACTGCCCCGTGCAAGTTTTCCTATTTTTCCAAGCAATTTCAGTTGATATTCCAGTATTCCACTACTATATTACATCGTCAGTAATGAAATGAATTATTCAGACAATTCAGAATGTTATTTTAACAAAACTAACAAATAATGGTTTTTGTTTCTCATGTTTCCAAAAAGCGAAAAGTGGAGTATAATTGGATAAAAAAGACTTGAAGTCAGATGTTGCATTGAACATAGACCACAGAGAATCTTTTGATGCGAATCTTTCGGATGATCCTTTCGATATATTTAAATTGTTCTTTTGTGAGGAACTTGTACAGCTTATATATGAGCAGACACGCAACTATTCTGGGATATCATTCACTGAATCAGAGCTGAATGTAGTTGTTGGCGTTATAGTTGCTTCTGGCTGTCTTCCTTTACCAAAACGACGAATGTTTTGGAGCTCGGACGAGTTACTGCGCAATTTGGCAGTCTCCGGATCGATCAGTAGAAACAAATTCGAAAGTATATTCACGAAACTCCATTTTGTTGATAATAATCATATTGATAAAAGCGACAAATTCGTGAAGGTGCGGCCAATATTTGATATAATGAACAACAATTTCATGCAGCATGGACCAAAGAGCTCCACATTTTGCGTTGACGAATGTATTATACCCTACTACGGCAGGCACAACGCTAAACAATTTATAAAAGGGAAGCCAATCAGATTTGGTTACAAGGTGAGAAGACAATTTCAGTATGACAGCAAATTCAGATTGTTTACATATAATTTTTATATTATTTTGTAGCTATGGTGCGTTGCAAATGAAAGTGGTTACATATATAGTATTTCCCCTTATCCTGGTGACGCTGAGAAATCTACGACTTCATACGATTTAGGATCGTCATCAAATGTTGTTTGATATTTTGGACATAAATTAAGAGAGAGGTTCACGGAGTCTGATCCTATCCACATCTCCATGCACAACTACTTTACTTCACCTTTGCTTCTTCGTTATTTGAAAAAGGATTTAAACATATACGCCACCGGCACTTTACGATCACACCGTGTCAGGAATTTTCCGATTGATCTTGAAATTTTGAAGCATAAAGATTATATGATATATTATATATAAAAATGTATTATGATTACAGGTGAGACAGACAAAAAGATATATTTATATTTTTTATATTTTTCCTATTGGACATGGTTTATTTATTCCTAATTACTGATGTTTACCTAATATATATATATATATATATATATATTTGTTTGTAAGTTTTTATCTCAAGGCCTTGATTGAAATTGATTGAATTTTTTCTGCTAATTTGTGATGTTCTTTGTGTTGATTCTTTTTACTGATATTCGTATAATTTGGTAATAAATTATTTTCTTCACATGTGATGTTAAATTGAATGTCTTTTTCCAATTTGATACATTTATTCAGTAGTTTTTCTGTTCTTCTATATCGTTTTAATTCTGCTGTTGTCAATGTTTTGATGATGATGAATGAGTACCATTTTATTGACGGCGACGTTTCGGTTTTCTGTACATAGACCATTTTCAACTTAACATATTAACAAAATGATGAGCTGTGGTTGAAATTCAAAAAGTCTCAACCAAAATGCTATACAGAAAGCTCAAAGATATAACACTGGATGTAGGTTACATGCTCATAGTTTTTCAGGGAGGACTTGATGACATATTGAAGTTGTGAAAGAAAATAGAAATCAAGAAATGATATTTAAGTGTCTTGTTAACCCCTTGTCGTGTTGATTTAGCACTGGAGCATTTTTCCTTTAATAGTATTGCTTCAGCGATTTGTAGAGTGTTAGCATTTGAAAAGCGAGCTATAACTTTGTGTTGTTTGTTAAGTCTATTGGTTTTTATTTGTGTTCTTTCATATGGTGAGATTTTATCGAGCCATTATTTTCGTTACAGCGGAAACTATCGAATTCACCTCAATTTTCAATTTTTCGATAACACTCCAGATAATATACTTGAACATTGTACAATTTGTACATCTCTCTGCGAAATGATGTTTGTAAGCATCAAACGCTAGCTCTAATTCAACTTGAGACTACTGTTATTAATGTACTCCGTTGCGTGTAACCTTTAGGGAGGTCCAGTGAACCTCTTTCATGAATTCTCTCATTCTTTCTTCAAATCGCCGTCAAAGAATCAGAAAAAGTTTATGTTTGGCAAAACAGTGCTTTTTCCTTATGACTGAACATCCCTTTTTCTTATGAGTGTGGTGGAGTCTTCAGTGAACGTGTGAAATAAATGATACACTTCCATAGGCCTGTGTTACTGCACAGTCTTTGGAAGTGATCGGTTGTGTGGTACAGAATCTGTGCACACGTTCAATAGTACAGTATAGAGGCTAATTCTAGTGAGCTACCTAAGGCAGTCGTGTGTTCGAATCGCGATCTCTTAGCACATAGACGAGAATAATGTGAGCAGAAGATATGTGAACATCAGTCCACCTACAAAGACTTGAGCAAAGTTACTCGGAATACGAAGGGAAATGTACATTTGGACCTGCAACCTCTGAGACCTGAGGGAACCTTTTGGTCATCTTTTATAGTCATTCAAAAGAAATGTAATTTAAAGAGAAAATATTTTACGTGAACAAAAATTGATCAAATCAGCTACACTGTAAACCACTCACTGCCAAGCACTTTCGGAAAAATGGATAAGAAAATAAATTTCGCATAATGTTTTAATCAGCCAATCACAGTCGGAGTTATTTGTATCATTACCTGCCAAACACATACGAATATATACGAAAGGAAGTTAACATTGGTATGCAAAACATACCAAATCTCTGGAAATAGCCTATATCTCGCATTAATTGTCGGTCTCAAATTTTATGTGAATTTGACATCAATTAGTATGAAATTTTCGTATCCAGCGATTTACGGTGTATGGAAATGTGGATCAGAGGTTAACTCGTTTCAAGTCTCCTAGGTTTACGAAAACACATTAAAATGAAGGTCTAATTTGAGTACCATTCAAAAAATTCAGAAAATTCTCTTTGGTCACATTTCATTGGCGCGTCTGTATTTTGAAAAAACGTATTGTTTCATGACAGTCAATTTTCTGTGAAATTTAAAAGTCATGGAAAAATTGCTTCATCCCATAGACATCATCGACGCTCGTTATGAGAGATTATTTGAGAGTAGGTCGTCCAAGGTCGATAAAAAGTGATTAAATTTCGAAGTGAGTTGTCTCCCATGACATCAACAACGGATCCAAAAAGGTTAATTAATGATCGTCAGAACTGTTACACTGGTATTTGAGGGGCTGAGATGACGCCTCATGGCGTCGCCTGGCTCTGACATTGATTGATGGACAGAGATTACATGATGAAACGGAACGTCGGAATATCTCTTCTCTCAAAGGAGAGGAGGAAGTACTGATTGGAGAGATCGTCACCAAGGAAGGGCTCAAATATCAGTAAATAACAGGAATCCGGAGAAGGAAGGCGCCTTTGTAGAAAAGGAATTTGATGCTAAGAAGCTTAGCTCTAAGAGAATTGGTCAACAAGATGTCAGAATCCACGAGAAGTGATCAAATGTTCTTCCTTGTGAATGTTGTCCCATTACTGACAGGTTTAGGCAAAACGACGGTCACAACCAAACTTCTACACAACTCTAATGGTGCGGAAGTCTCTTTCAAAAGTCACGCGACATCATTGTGAAGACTCTTTGGATGATTCTTTGTATTAATTAAAGCTCCAATGTGTTAGCGGTTTCGATGTTCTCAAATGAACTCGAGTTGAGACCCAGTACCTCTTGTGAAATGTACAAGTTTTACAGTGTTGAAGAAATTGCCACGGAATTGACTGATCATGATTGTAATACAGAAGAAAGGAGAATCATGACAACCTTGGAAAGACAATGATCACAATCAACGTTGAAAGATGAGAATGGTTCCGCGATCATTCAGATTCAAGAAATGAAGCATATATTTAGGGAATCATGAAATCATGCCGATGAAAATTGTGTCAAACTTGAAAATTCACCCAAGAAACACTCCATCAGAGATGCGGAGTCGGAGTTCTATCAAATGATAGGACTCCGGACTCCAGCCTATAACTAGACCAGAAATATACATGTAATACAAATGAATTATATTTCCTCGTGTATAGCTGTCACTGTCTTGATGTCAACCTTCTCCGTCAAACAAAAGTACAGAGACAACAGTGCATACAAACCTTATAATAATAGTTGAGGGAATGAACCGTGATAGTGAGAAAAGGATTGTCTTTTCACTCGGTGATTTAGTAGTGAAGACAAGTCTTCCTAGCCTCCATCACACCTACGCGCAAAAGATCACATCAGAGATTCATGCTATTGATGAGGAGTTATCTGTATGGTCGACAGCAGCGAATAAGGCTCAATAATGCGAAAAGCGATTTGAAGTTGGTAACAAGTGGCGTACCTCAGGGCTCATTGCTCGGTCCCTATCTGTTCGGATTATATGTCTCATCTTTGAAGCCAATTAATTCGGAAACCTGTCTGGTTAAGTATGTCGACGACACTTGCATCGTTGTGGGAGTTAGAAAAGACTATGCCTCCGATGACATACGGCTACTTAACTCTGAAATCAACAATATTTCACAGTGGGCTGCTGATTCAAACCTCAGTCTGAACACTGCCAAAACCACTGGCTTGATTTATTACCGAGGAAATTTTAAAGATGTCCTTAATGTTGAGACACACATCGCTGACGTTAACTTCCAAAAGAGTGTCAAAGTTTTGGGTGTCATTTTGAATGATTCCTTGGGCTGGGGGTCTCATGTTGACCTTATAGAGAAGAAATGTGCTCAGCGAATGTACATCCTGCGACGAATGAAACCGTACACGACGCCTCAGGAGTTCATCCAAATTTACAACGTGTTGATACGCTCCCTCATAGAATACGCCTCTCCAGCATTTATCGGTTTGTCCAAAGGGGACTCTACTAGGCTGCAAGTTATTCAAAACCGCTGCCTCAAAATAAAGGGTTGTTCAAGTATGAATGATCTGACTCCAAGAAGAACTGCTGCTGCCTTGAAACTATTCGAACAAGTTGAGTCTGCACAAACTTCAATAAAGCTCGCATTCCCAAGGTACTTACCTAGTGGAAGAATCTCTGTGCCTTTCTGTCGAACATCTGTACGTCGCAACTCTTTCTTCCCAAGAGTATGCATTATAAAATCATCTACCTATTATGACTGACGTAGTTGATGCTGGCTAATTTTATACTGAAGAAATGTAATTGACTTGTAACTTCTGATTTCCATTTGTGATTTAATTCAATATACACATTCTCTCTCTCTCTCTCTCTAGAGACAAAAATGAAATACTAGTTTGTTTGAGAAGATTGCCTCTTACCCTCACGTTAGTCATGTGTGATGGCTCCTCTAAAGCGCACATTAATATCGAAAGTGCACTCATATTTTTTGGAGAAGGATGAAAGATTTTCCTGCCTGATAGAGACTGGAGAAAGCCGTGTGAAGTACACATCAAGAACATGGGAGGAGCCGAGTCGTATGCATCCAACTTAAAGCGACATCTGATAAACTTTCATCAGAAATGATTGATAATTGATGCAGAAATGATCACTAAAGATAGGTTTAGGTAAGCCTATAATGATCTATGATGCAGGTTACCAGTTTTTTTCAAAAACTAGTCTATTTATATTTGCCACCAGGAGTCGGAGTCGGAGTCCGATCAAAATGATAGGACTCCGCATCCCTGCTGTCCATGAATCCTTGCATCATGACGAATTCATGAAATTCCTCGATAATCATTTCCGCTCAGTCAAAACACCTGTTAGTAAATTTTCAATCATTTTGATGTCCAACAGGATTCATGCTACTTAAATAGAAATGTCAAATCCCTAGTATATAAACGCAGTAATAATTTGCAAAAATTTAACTTCTTGAAAATAGATTTAATATTTTTTGAACCGCACGAGCGCAATTCCCGTAAAACAACTGAATCTTCTGCTAAAACTTTGACTGTATGCTGACATTTTTTGAGTCAGCACTCTGCCTGCTTCATGCTCCATGCAAATTTTCGAATTTCATAGGCCAATCAGTCCCGATCATGCTTATCAGCGATTATATACAAATAATTCGCCCGCATTTACATCCTTTCAGCGCAACAGTGGCGGCTCGTCCATTTGGCCAGTTGCTATTGTGATGTTGTCTAACTTAAATAACCGAAATATCAGTATTGGACTCTATTTCTTGATCACAAATCTGATCTGCCTTCATCCACATCTGCTCTATTTGTGCGACAATAACGTTAATATCATTCGTTTTCAAGACTGATGGGCGCGCCCAAGCATAGAGATTGAGATGACTTTAGCGCAGTTCATTTCACGATCTGAGCGAATAGACAGTAATTCTGTCTATGAATGCGTCAGACAATGGACACTCGAGAGGGAGGCCTGTTATACTCTGGACTGACGGCTCCGTTATTGGACGACTCGGACCAGGAGGCTCGGGTGTTTTCATAAACTGTTCTTCATGCTCTTTTCTCTCTTCCCTTTCATGTTGGAGCGCACTGTTCAAGCTTCACAGCTGAAATGGTTGCAATCCAGCATGCTCTCTCTTGGTCCGTTTCCCATCACTCCTCGTGTCTTCTCTTGTCCAACTCTCTCTCGGCTCTGACCGTGCTCTCTTCACCCCCGTCGCCCCTCTTGTCCACGTCTGTCCACTCTGTCTGGTCCTCTTTGTCGTCCCTCTGCTCTTCCTCGATCTCAGTGTCATTGCAGTGGCTTCCTGGTCACTCGAACATCAGTGGCAATGACACTGCAGATGCGCTTGCCAAAAGTGGCACTTCTCTCCCCTCTGCAGCTCCCCAGTGTCTGTCTTCTCTCAAGTCCTTCATTCGTCATTCCCTGTTCAACTCCTGGAGGACTTCCGTTCGTTCGTCTTTGATTTCTTCACAAGTCCCTAGCGTGGCAACTGAGGAGCTGTCCCTCACTCGCGCTGTCCGTTGTGAGCTCTCACGTCTTCGTTGCAACGGCCACAGCCTTCTTCTTAACTCCTATCTTCACAGGATTGGCAGGTCCACTTCTCCTGACTGCCCTGTTTGTGGTGTAAACCACAATGTACCCAACTTACTCTGCTCTTGTCCCTCCCTCTCTTCTACCCGGGCGGCTATCTTCGGGTCCTCGGCTCTGTTTTCGATCTCTGGCATCGCCCGTTGGGCGTTCCGCCACGCCCCTATCCGCGGGACGGGGTCGGGCAAACCAGCCAGCCAGCCTAACGCTTCTGATTGGTCAAGCGTTAGTGCAAAGACATCGCGTTGTGACTGAGAGTGAGGCGTGAGGTTAGCATCAGCAATCAGTCCATGAACCAGCATACAGTACCGGTCGGTACATGAGATTTATTTTCTTAGTAAGTCGCAGGCTGCACTGTAAGTGGTGCAATACCAAAGCTACTTAAGAAAGCGATGTACAAAATGAGAATAGCAAAATGTAAGTAAGCGCTTGTCCGTGTTCATACACAGCGATTGCCCTTCTTATTGGATGATGCATTGGTTTCGTAGTCAAAATCTGTCGATTGTCGCTTTTATTGACTAGCTATGATAGACACCTCAGTTTATATCAAGCCATAGCTAGTCAATATAAAGCAGCAGAAGCATCAAAAACTAGGTATAACTATAAGCATACTACTCAACTTTTGATAAATATCACTAAAAACTACCGTAGTCAGTAGAATTTTTGTTAAGAAAGATTTTTTTACGAATTGAATGTAAAACTTCTACTTCATTGGGATTCTACATTTTTCTTTTATGACTTGAAATCATAGGCACGACACTTAAATGGTAAGCTATTCATCGATGATTCATGGCTATCAATGATGAACACTTGTACGAACATATTCATGTAATAAAGAATTTTTTAGCTGCATTTGAAGTTTGCTGACGCTGATTGTTGATTATGCTAATCTGTAGCATGAAGAGGCGCTGTAAGGCCGTTCGTTACCAAAGCGAGAGGAGACCACACGGCCAAATGACTTCTTTGTCGCCTTTCTTTAGCTCCTTTTCCTTCTAACTACATGTATGTTTGCGTTTGAATCTTGAAACAACTCCTGATGCAGTTAACTTTGACTTATTCATTGAAATGAACCCATATCAAAAGATAGAAAAAGCCTAAATGATAGACAAATTGTTGCGTCAATAGTGTAATTAAATGCAGTTGACATTTACATGTATAACACGTTGCTAATAAGTTCAATCCTTCTCCTTTACAAAATAGGATCATTTTAGAATGTTGCCAATGATTTGTCAGACTTTTGTGTTTGTTCCCCATCAGTCACGAGCCGCCACAGCAGCACAACGTAGATGCAGGATCTAGAAGGAGGATGCAAATAACAAGAAACGAATTTCAAACGTACCGTGACAGACATGTACCAAATCAACTTTCATCTGAGATCACTATTGAATAGAATCGCCGCAAGCTCTTCAATGAATGAAATACTTGCACCCTGCAAATTGTATGATGCCAAAGCTACTTACGAAAGCGATTTACAATTCGAGAACAGAAAAATGTACGAAAGTATTGCTCGTGTTCATGCGCGACGAAATCGACTGGTTTTCTTATTAAATAAGCCAGACTGACGAAGAAGAGAGTCATTCACTTAAACAGCAAGTGAAAATGTGTTATTCGCCTTTTGTAGATCAGAGAATTGATAATAATCAGAGATTTGAGAATCAGCCAGTTTCTGTACTCTACAGATATCAGTGCGGAATTATTGGTATAATGATGACTTTACATTCCCATGAGCGGCTGATAGAGCTATGGAAAAAAGTACAATTGAGAATAATTGCTTCCGGAGTCGGGTCTTTGGCTGTCAATAAATGGCAACATCTAGACATAGAACCTCGTTTATCTGAGAATGACTCGATAAGAAAATTGAAGCCTAAAATCATTCGTAAAGGTGTAAGTGATCATCATGTTACTTTGTTTAAGTGCATTGTTGAAATCATTGCAAGATTTGATTACATATTGCGTTTTGTGTGAAACACTATGTACCACAAGAATGGTCAGGGTAAGCGGTTTTTCACATGACTATATTATGAGTAATATATAATTAGTAGTAGCATGCATTTTATTCTCAAAAATATCAACAAAAATAAACTGAAACTAATCTGAAAATATGTGTGTATTCTGCAAATCGGATGGAATATCGATGTACGAATCCAACCATCATTGCGTGTCAGCCAAATGACAATTCTTCAGCTGTTCAATATGGCAACCATAGCTCTGTTGGCAGACAGGACGATGACGAAAACTTTGCATCACTTTTGCGTGGAGACCATCAGTGTTGCTAATGATCTGACCTCCCAACCAAATATTATTGACTTTGAAATCATTGGCAGTGTAGAAAATCTGTTTAGCCATATGAAATCGTGACGAGTCAAGTCAGAGGACTTGGGGGGGGGTACTCGAGTGCACCACAACGACCGATCCATTTAATGGGAAACTTTTGGTCCAGGCAACTCTGCACAGTGAGGGCAAAGTGTGGTACGGGTGCATAATTATAAAAACTGACAAGGTGCAGTGCCAAAAAAATCAAAGAAAACTCACTTGCAAAAACCAGCAATCCTCCATAATGTCCCAACTTGAAACTTCTGGTCAGATGAAGGTCCTCGGCATCTCCAGGTAAGATTGGCCGGTGAAGAAGAATGGACCAATTAGGCCATTTGACCAATCATTGACCACATTGCCACCCGTGCGACAACATTGTCGGAGTGCAGATGTTCCTCGTGATACTCAGAAGGCTCTTTCGTTTCCCAGATGCAACAGTTCTTCTTATTGGCCAATGAAAGTGAAAGATAGCTTCGTCACTGAAGACGATCTCCAGGAAGTGGGTGGGAATGGTTTTGGATAATTTGAAGATCCCATTCACAAAATTCTAATATCTTATTCATGTCATCTGGCTGTAACGCATGGCGAATCTTCATTTTGGGAGCTTTGTCTGGGATGGCTGAGAAGTCCAAAACGACATTTTTATAATTTGATATTGCGTACCGGGAAATGCAATATGTTTTCATTACTGGCTGTATTCCAGTGCTTCACTTGATTACTGTGTGCGTAATTTAACTGATATTGTAGGAATTATTTCATCATACAATAGGCCGACTTTCACTTTTTCTTTGTTTGTCCTCATATAACGTTGATCACTTCAAATGTGTGTCTTTTATACTAGCTTTTGATCTAATTCCAAGCAACAAAAGTGTGTAAGTCATGAACATCCTTGCAATTGACATGGTTTCATAAATCCATCGATGAACACATCCATGTAGGCCTGCTTACGCTAATTTTAGGCATGCACCGTACGTACCAAACAAAACCAACCGTTTCGGCGCTTGCAGATGGTAATCTGAATAAATCTTCTTCCATGAGCCACATTTAGGCTTCAGTCAAAACTTTGCATATCGTAACCAGCTTGACATTGTCTGTGACACAACATTACTTGGAGGAATATGCAAAGTCGGCCTTTGATTCCTCCTCCTCTTACAAGTCTTCCGACAACTGCTTGCATGAATGTAAATCAAACTGACGGAGAGATGATGCTCCGCTGATAATCCTTTTGAAAATCATCCACGTTCTCACTGCTCCGGTATCAAAAATCTTATTCCACTCAGGATAATTGTAATTTGCGGCGATATGAATTCCCTTAACGTGAGGTCTCTATGTGATGATCTGTCCCTAATTGATTTGATTAAGAAACCTACAAGAATAAACCGCATTTTGGATCATATACTCATATCTAACGAATTGATAGATACTTACGAAGACGGGAATGTGAATTATGACGCCCCCATTGGTAACTCTGATCACTTGACATTGACGGCTGTCCCTAATAAAGAGAATTCGGCAACTTCGAAGAATATCAGCTATCACACAGTCTATGACTTTCGCGAGTCCAATCTTCAAAAACTATATTGCAAGTTATTTGAAACAAATTGGTCACCATTGTACAATTTTTTGGACATCGACGACCAATGGACCTGGTTTTTCAGTCACTCTTGCGGAATCTTATAAAAGAAACAATACCTGAACAAGATCGTTGCTTTGTCCAGCTCTGACAAAAGTTAGGATGACACCTCTTCTAAAGAAGTTAATTAATGAAACCGGTGGTCGGCATATAGAGCAAGAAATAGGAAGACCTGTACAACTATCATTAAAGTCAAAACAAAGAAATGAAAATATTAAAGGCAAAGACAAACTGGGCAAACAATATAAAGTCATCAGTGAAAGGCATGTGGAAATTAGTGAATAAAGAAACTAAAGCTGAACTGATAAAGCAATTGTACAACTGATTCAACAATGCGGTTCCTATGGAAAATTTGCTGGCTACAGATTCACGGAGACATTCAAAATTGTATATGAACGACGATTCCGTGACGTCTGAATTGGATCTTTCCCTGAGAACGGAGATGATGAATGACTGGTGTCCATACATCGAAAAGCACATCGATTGTCAATTTCTTAGCAACATTTCGCTAAAGAAATCGACAGGTCCTAATCAGATTCCCCCTTAACATATAACAAGGAAATGGCAACTAGTGTTGGCAGAACCTTTGTGCATAATATACAACCATTCCAAATAAGCAGCAAAAACCATTCCCCAAAAATGGAAGGATTGCACAGTCAAGATGATACCAAAGAGTAAAACCACCCAGAATGTAAAGCAACTGCGCTTTATCTCATTGATGTCAACCCCCGGCAAGATTCCTGGAGAAAATAATAAAATGAAGAATCTACGACAGGTATTGAATCGTCGTACGTGTGATGCGCAGCATGGCTTTTGTCGCTCCCACTCTACTACGACAGCCCTGATCGAGGTAATGACAGATAAACGAAAATTAATGACGAAAAATTGAATCAAAGGAGCTATACTGATACAGCTATGAACCTATCTAAAGCGATTCGACCTCATTGATCACAATCGCCTTCTTCATCACCTTGCCAGGGAGTGTTTCCCAATCGGATTTGTGCGTTGGCATCAAAGCTATTCTGAAAGATAGAACCCAAGAATATATGTTGAAAATAGATTTTTCACAGCGGATCTACCATGATGAGAAGGTGTGCCCCAAGGCTCAGTCCTTCGCCCCAGCTTTGTTTCTGCACCTTCACCAAGGAATCTGTGCTTCGAGTATCGAAAAAGAAGCAACCAGTAAAATATGCTGATGATCTCAATATCATCTTGCCCATGGAAAGCAAAAACGAATCTGTAATCGTAGAATTGGTGGAAAGCGAAACATTCCAATGTGCAAAATGGTGCATCAATAATAAACTGAAGTTAAATATGGACAAATCAAAGGTGATGGTTTTTACACGAAAAGGAAACACTGGTTTGTGTCCAAGTTCGGTATTTCTCGAGGTTCGAAAAGAAACCAAAAATCCCAAAAAAAAAGTTCTTGGCATTACTAATTAACGATCAGCTTAAAACTGGAAATCGCACGTCCACCAATGTATGTCAAATCAATGCAAAGGTTCCACATATTGCGAAGACTGAAAAACATTATAACAAGCTCAGAGACTGCACACAGTGTAACAGCACGTCAATCAATTACCGATCCATGCTAGAAATATTCAAGCCACCCCTGTTTGTTGGCATCAATCAACGAGAGCGAGTACAAGCTACAGAAAATTGACAACAGGGCTCATAGACTGATCTATGATATATATTTTGGTAGCCGAAACAAAAGGTTGTGTAAATGCAGGAAAAACGAATTGAAAGTTAGAAGAGACGGTAAAAGTAAGGTACTGTTTAAACAAATTGAAGGAAACAAAAATCATGTGCTGCATCCAAGAATACCAAAGAAGCTGCGAAGTCAATACAGGGTCCCACTCAGCAGAACTCTTCAAAGAAAAAACTCTTTCTTCCCGCACACCACCTCTCTAATGAATTCTGACTTGCGCATTATGCGCCATGTATGTACTTAATTTGCAATGTTTGTGATTGATTTGATTTTTATTTTTGAGAATATAAACATATTATTATTATTAACTGGCCACCAGAACATGTGGAAAGTTGTTCAGACATCACATCAAAACAGTTGCCACCGACTTTGCCCTTTATATGAAAGTGCTATCTCGCGTTTCTTTTTTATTTGTTGTCGCATCAATTGTAGAAAATAAATGCATCGCAGACATGAGACCGACGCTTTTGCCTTTTTGACATTTGTAGGTAATTCACAAAATATACCAACAGTACCAGAAGCTTCTTCGACTTTTCTATACTTTCGAATTGTGCCTCACGATCGTCTTTTTCTCTTTTTTTTTTTTTTTTTTATTTTTTTTTTTATTTTTATATTTTTTTTTTTTTTTTTTTTCTTTTTTTTTTTTTTTTAGTATTTTTTTTTTTTTATTTTTTTTTTTTTTATATATTTTTTTTCCCTGCTTTTTATTATTCTTTGGCTAAAATGTGGCACTGAGTGACGTGAAAAGGTGTTCGAGGGTAAGGCGGAACGCATTCTATCACATGCTGAAATTGGGATAATAAATGAATGATGGATACCGTATTGATTGCGTTGTCAAATATCGCGATAGGCGGTTCTCTTTCCCTTCAACAGTCGATATCAGACCTTTTTCCGCC